>OU015743.1:5837215-5850474 GCA_907169655.1 Acomys percivali | reverse complement strand
CACACAGACACACACACCACAGAGACAGACAGACAGACAGGCACACAAAGACAGACAAACAGACAGGTACACACAGACAGACAGGCACACAGACAGACAGACAGACAGGCACACACAGACACACACACAGACACACACAGACACACACAGACACACAGACAGGCACACACACACACAGACACACACACACAGACACACACAGACACACACACAGACACACACACACAGACACACAGACACACACACACAGACACAGACACAGAACATCTCAGTTGTTGGTGAAGATGGGAAGGGATTGGTACCCATGCTGCTGACTGGAACAAGACGTAATATGGCCACGTGTGAATCAACATGGTGGCTCCTTCAGAGTTGAACAGTGCCTCACCACACAGTCCAGAGAATCTACTTTTAGGTGTGGAGAGAAGGGACTCCAAATGAGAGCTTATGTAGACTTTTTTTTTTTACATCAAAATTCATGCTGCATTATTCGCAGCAGCCAAGCAAGACAGGAGCAGCCCAAAAGGGTCTGTTTCCAGAAGAATAGATCAGGAAACTGTAGCCATAAATACAGTGAGGTGTGTTACAGACTGAAAAAGGCCTTTAAAAACGTCTCTCCCAGACAACAGTGTTTCTCAGGACACATCTACAGAGATGCTGGAGAAGGAGGGCAGAAGATGGGCAGAGAGGCTAACAG
The DNA here is from genome assembly GCA_907169655.1 of Acomys percivali. Lineage (NCBI taxonomy): Eukaryota > Metazoa > Chordata > Mammalia > Rodentia > Muridae > Acomys > Acomys percivali. The sequence goes on along the minus strand of OU015743.1, from coordinate 5,849,780 downwards.
TTAACAGAAGGGGAGGGTCTCCGGCCGGCAACAAAAATGACCTAAAGGTGATTTATGGCAGTGATCACACAATTCCACATCAAACCGTATTATATGCAAAATATGTGCCTGCAAAGCTGAAAACCCAAACCAACCAACCAACAGCAGCAGTAACAACCCCACTCCAGCAACGCTTTCAGGGGAACCAGGCACACAGGAGCACAGCAGCTGGAAGAGGCAGGAGGTGACAGGACTGTGTAGCCTTCTGGCCCTCAGTGCCTTGCTTGCATTTAAAATGTCCTCTTCCCTCCTCTACAGGTCTGCTGGCTGTCTGCATCCTGCTGAATACCCTTCAGCAAATGCTCACTGAACGAAAGTGGAAAATGTAGTCAAAACCACTCCAGTTGGCAGGCAGTTGCCTTCTGTCATTTGAACTGTTCTGTCTGGGTCCTGGGAGCTGTTTGCTTGACGTTCCTTTCTTGTTACTAGAAGGAATTCAGTTCAGCTAGTGGGGAAATGCCTACCTGCAGAAATGCAGAGCTGGATTCTTTGGTTTGGATGTTAAAAAAAAATATCTATATCTATATCTATATCTATATCTATATCTATATCTATATCTATATCTATATCTATATCTATATATATCAAAGAAAAACAAACAAACCTAGCCTCAAATATTCAGAACCAATTAATTTTTCATGGAGTTAAATCTATAAGAGTTAAAACATCTCGTTGTAAAAAGCAGCCAATTGCTACCATTAAATACAAAGAGATAAAAGGCCCTCTCCAAGTTAGGAAAAATATTTTTAACTTACATCAAAATGGATGATATAAACAATTGTTACAAATTGAAAAGTAGGAATACTCAATTTATTTATTTATTTTTGGGTTTTCGAGACAGGGTTTCTCTGTGTAGCCTTGGTTGTCCTGGATTCACTCTGTAGACCAAGCTGGCCTCGAACTCACAGTGATCCACTTGCCTCTGCCTCCTAAGTGCTGGGATTAAAGGCATGTGCCACCATGCCCAGCAGGAATACTCAATTTAAGGGCAGGCAAAGGCAGTCTGGCGTGGTGACATACTCCTGTAATTTCAGAGATGCTGAGGCAAGAGGACAATACGTTTGAGCTATTGCCTTAAAACACCAAGGAATGTAAATAAAAAGACTTCTTCCTTTCCTCTGGCGGCAGCTATGAGGTGAGCTGCGATGGGAGCACACAAACACACCCAGGAGCTATGGAGGACGAAGCAGTCCGGCTGAGGCGCTTTCTTCTGAGCGTCCGGGGCTCGCAATACCGACAGCTCTCTGCGGTGCTCTCTGCCCCGCTTGGCCTGATAAGGCTGGGATACAAGGCCCAGCAAGGTTCCGTCATTTACAGGATTTGTGTCCACCCTGGGGGCCACAAACGCCCAGCTCTGAAGGGTGCAACTTCCGGCAAGCCTGTCCACTGTGGTGTTGACCAACTAAAATTTGCATGAAGCCTTCAGTCTGTTGCTGAGGAGAGAGCTGGGTGCCATTGTGGGCTTTGAGAGTCCTAAACTCTTACTGGGATGGTGAAGATTCCACATACACATTGTTTCAGGTTATCCTCATTGATCCATCCCATAAAGCTATCAGAAGAAATCCTGACACCCAGTAGATCACCAAACCAGCCCCCAAACACAGCGAGATCTGTGGGCTGACATCTGCTGGCTGCAAGAGCCCTCGCCTTGGAAAGGGCCAAGTTCCACCACACTATTGGTGGCTCTCCCCGTGCGGCCTGGAGACCGAGCAATACTCTCCACCCCCACTGTTACCACTAATACGAGTGCTGTTTGTAAAATTCATATCCAATAAACAATTTAGGGCTGTCAAAGAACAAAACAAAACAAAACAAAACAGGTGAGTCAGCAGAAGGTGTGAACAGGCACAGGACAAGTCTATGCCTCAGTAAAGTGCACTACAGAATCAAGGTGAGATGTCACCATTCAACCATTGAGTATGCAGGGAGTGTTTCCTTATAATTCTTAGTGTTTAGGTTCTCAGAATTCACACCAGAAATTTCCATGCATGACTTAAGTACCAATTGTTTCACCTTTGGGGTATTTGTCTCACCTATAAAATGTGTAAGACCATAGGTCTTTAGGGTAGTGGTATGCAATGGCGAGCAAATATTACGCATCTGTCCACTGTGTCACATGCGGGGACAGGGATTTGTAGGCAGTGTCTGTGCCTTCCACTCAGTTTTGCTGTGATTTGCTTCATTTTAGGTAAAACCGCTATATAAGTAAAAGAAAACGTAAATGGGTGCAGCATTTTCCTGACACATCTGGTCTTTGTTTAGAAATGTATCCTGAGGAAGTCATCAGAGACAAAGCCAGACATGCACCGTGCTCACGGCACCGTCAATCGAGACTGGAAAATGTGCGCTTGGCTCAGTTAGTGGAGGTAGGTTAGCTGGTATGGACGTGGCTCTAACATGGACTATTACGCAGATTTCTATGACCGCGAGCACAAGAGTAGATCGCAGACTTGAATGAACTGCGAGCACACCAGTGGATCGCAGAAGACACTGCTCTTGCAGAACCGTACTAGCGATGTGTGCCTGGGATTGAGTTTGCACGTAGCATCGAGGGCACAGAGACAGAGAGAAAGACTGCAGCTATGTGTGCCAAATGCTAGCCATGCCACCTCCAGGAGGCGTCACCCAAGCACAGCCTTTGTTCTTCCGTGTTTCTCCATATGGTCCAGTTTTGTTTTATAACAACAGATCCCTCCCCTCGATGAGTAAAGCTACCTAATGCATTTCTACTGGCTTTGTATTTCTTGTAGTTTGTCTTGCACCAAATGAACACAACGCTATAAGAATACCAAGCAACGCAGTTGAAGGCGTTTCTTAATTATTTGCAAGAAAAGCATACTGCAAATGGTTGTACCATGAGGTTGAGGCTGGTTTTTTTTTTTTTTTTTTTTTTTTTTTTAAGGAGGTACAGAGTTAAAAAAAAAAATCTCTCAATTTTAGAACTTCATTTTTCAACATCACACCTGATTAGTTAAGACTCCCCCCTCAGACTTCCTGGGTAGTGGTTTTTAAGAAACATTGTAACTGGAAAAATTAAAACCATCGTGTTCAGTTTTTGTTTACACTGCAATTTTGAAAATTAAATTGTTTCAGATGAAATTGTTTGAGTAAGCACCATGTCTCTTTTTAATCCGATTGCAGTTTCTAAATTCACTTTTAATATACAAAGAAGCTGGAAATTAGCTGGATACCCAGTGGGGCAGAAAACTTACTTATCTTGATGAGAAAAAGAAAGAAGTCGGGGAAGCCGCCCAGTGTTATAATAAAAAGTGACAGCAAATTGCTTCTTGTATGAATGACTTAATTTGGCCAGTTCCCACTGCTGTTTGGGTTCACTGCTCTGGTCTACACTGTACTTTGAACACATGTGGGCCAACTCGGGAGCTTGTGTATGGTCCTCCTGAAAATTTACGGAGGCAGAGGACTCCCCACCCCCCTCTCTCCCTCTCTCCATCCACAGCTATGTGTCCCATCGCCTGCTGTTTCCGCATGCTTCATGAACATAGCACACAGGTGGATCACCTGCCAAGGGGAAATCACATCTCTAGTTTCCAATGGTTTCTAAATTCCTTTTAGTTTATTTTACTATTTTCAAGATGACATCACTATGAAGCCTTGGCTGGCCCTGAAAGCACAGAGGTCTGCATGCTTTTGCCTCCTGGGAGCTAGACTTAAAGTGATAGGCCACCACTTTAAATCGTTGACTTGATATAATGTACTTTACTCATTAATACTTGCTGTCTTGGTTTCTGTCTGACTCACTCTACCACTAGTGGGCAAGCGCGAGTTGGTTTGATCTCCACACGTTTTCTTTTTTAAATTTTATTTTATTAATTTATTCAGATTAATGTCAATTGTTATCCCATAACTTGTATCCTCCCGTTCCTCCCTCCTTCCCGCTTTCATCCTATTCCCCTCCCCTAGGTCTATGACCGAGGGGGACCTCCTCCCCAACTATATGCTCATAGGCTATCAAGTCTCATCTTGGTAGCCTGCTTATTCTTTCTCTGAGTGCCACCGGGCCTCCCCACCAAAGGGAAGTGGTCAAATATGGGGCACCAGAGTTCATGCCAGAGTCAGTCCCCACTCTCCACTCAACTGTGGAGAATACACTGTCCATTGGCTAAGTCAGAATGGCTGAGATAAAAAATTCAAGTGACACCACATGCTAGGTGAGGCTGTGGAGAAAGAGGAAGATTCCTTCATTGCTGGTGGGAATGCAAGCTTGCACAACCATTTTGGAAATCTATCTGGCGCTTTCTCAGAAAACTGGGAATAGGGCTTCCTCAAGACCCAGTTTTTCCACTCCTTGGAATATACTCAGAAGATGCTCCACCACACAACAAGGACATATGCTCAACCATGTTCATAGCAGCCTTATTCATAATAGCCAGAACCTGGAAATAGCTGAATGTCCCTCAGTTGAAGAATGGATAAAGAAACTGTGGTACATTTACACTATGGAATACTAGTCAGCTATTAAAAACAAGGAAGTCCCGAAATTTGTAGACAAATGGATGGAACTAGAAATGATCATACTGAGTGAGTTAACCGGGAAGCAGAAAGACTCACATGGTATATACTCACTTATGATTGGACACTAGCCCAAAAGACATGTCCCATGAAAGTCTTCACTTACCAGGAGATTGGGATAGATGTGAGGACATCCCACTGGGACTCTAGGTAAGAGAAATATAGGAGATGGGGAAATAGAAGGATCCAGAGGGTCCTAGAAACCTACAAGAAGAACATTGTGATGGGTAGATCAGGGCCCAGAGTGGTCTGCTCAAACTATTGCACCAACCAAGGACAATACAAGTAGTAAACATCAAACCACTACTCTGATCTAGCCAATGGACAGCACATTCTCCACAGTTATGTGGAGAGTGGGGACTAAGGAAAAAGATCAAATCGATCAGCCTGAGGCACTTGAACAGACCGCTGACTAGAAATGGCAGATGATTTGAGGATAAATTACTAACGGATAGGAAGAAACCCAAGCAAAAGAGCTTTGTCATCCAGGCATGGTGGTGGTGCACACCCATATTCCCAGTGCTCCAGAGGCTGAGAACAGGGGTTCATGAGTTCAAGACCAACCTGGGCTACACAGTGAATTCTAGGCTAGCTTGGGATACATAGTAAGACCCTTCCTCAAAAAAAAAAAAAAATTACAGAAAGGGTGATTTAACTATTGCACTATATGGCTCAGCTGTGAATAACTGAATTGCAGCTATGTAAATCCTGTGTGTGCCTTTATGCAGATTAGGGTAGAAGGATAAAGGGATCCACACCTCTGTCATCTATAACAGAAACTATCTAGAAGTGGAAACCAAGAAGTTCAGCACGGGTGGCCCTCCACACCTGCCAGTTCACTTCAACGACTGATGACTCCACTGAGGACTGAAAAGTACCTGGGAAAATATTGCATCTGTACTGAACACGCACATACTTTATTTCTTAACATTCCCTAAACAATACATGCGACAAAGACTCTCATAGTATTTACATTGTATCAGGTAGTGCAAGTCACCTAGAGATGATTTAATGTACACACAGGCAAATCCTGTGCATTATATATAAAGTACTTGGCTCTGTAGATTTTAGTATTCACAGGGGGTCCTTGAACAAACCCCAGTGGAAACTAAATGATGCATTAGAAATACCGAGACAAACCAGAAAGAAGAGCTAACAAATTAGTTGTGTTTTTGCGTGCGTGTATGCACATATGTGTGCACACTTGTATGTATAAGAATATATGTGTGTGCATGTATGTGTGTGCATGTGTGTGTGCGCATGTGTGTGCATTTGTGTGCATGTGTGTATGCACATGTGTGTATGTGTGTATATGCATACATATGTGTGCATGTGTGTATATCTGTGTATGTGCACGTGTGCATGTATATGTATGTATGTGCATGCATGTGTGTGTATGTATGTATGTGCATGCATGTATGTGTATGTGTGTGTGTGTAACTACATAGAAAGGGAAAGAAAGAAAAGAGGAAGAGCGTGAGAAAGGGGAAAGGGGGACAGCAAGGAGTGCTGGTCCATCAGTTCATACAAAGGTAATGACAGTTCAGTGGATGCCTTTCTTTAGAGCACTCACATCTCTTCTATGGCATTTTTAAAATGTGTGTAGCTGTTTTGCCTACACATGCCTGTGCACTGCATGTGTGCAGTAACCACTGAGGCCAGAAGAGGGCATTGGATTCCCTGGAACTGGAATTACAGCCGGTAGGATGCTGCCCTGTGGGTGCTGGGAACAGACCCTAGCTCCTCTGGAAGAGCAGCCGGTGTCCTTAGCCACCTCACCAGCCCAAGAGCTCACACTGTACAATGTACAATGTACATTCCATCTTAGCCTAAAGAAAGGAAGCCGCTCCTGTGCAGCCAGACTCTGAGGTGATCTTCTGGCACCTGGCGGACCGCAAGCTAAGGGATGGGAGGAGTCAGATAGTTGGAGAAAAAAAAATACAGTGCAGTTTAGAGCGATCAGTGGGGCTGGAGGCGTGGTTCTGCAGAGAGAGCTCGCTTGCCCAGCACGTGAGACTGGCTTCCAACCCCAGTGCTAAAAGAGAGAAAAACCCCTGTACTGCTTTGTTACCCTGCGGGTCTCTGGAGACCCCTGCAAAGCCCAGTGCAGAGAAGTGTGCCAGGAAGGATCCGGCTAGGCCTGGAGAGGCTCAGGGGACACCTGGCCTGCCCGTGGAAGAGGATGGGGACAAGCAGGGAAAGTGAGAGAGACTGGCCCTGTGCTTATTTGCTTTGGGATGGATGGGTAAATGTCAGAGGACGTTGGAAATACACACTTGGAACGCGATGTTCAAGGTGCCCAGCCAGAGGGTTGGTCCACTCACTCTCACAGGTGATGGTCCCTCAGGTGCTTTCTCAGTGTCGTGCATGGAAGCGCTGATGGCTGCCCCCTCACGGAAAGCAAGCAGAAGGCGGAGGCCTGTCTGGCCCCTTCAAAGCAGTCCTCTCGCCTCTGAGACCATACTGCAAGCCAACCGTTTGACACCCTGGTGAACTGTTGTACAGAGGCTGGCACTGCAGTGTTGCTGATAATGGCGAGGAAGGAGACCCCTCTCGTTCTCCTTGTCTTCTCTTTGGGGGAGAATGTTAACAGCAATGTAAATACACACATACGCCTGAGTGTGCTTTTGCCTGTGTCCAAAATGTGGGGCATTAAAAAGAATTTGGTGAGATGCTATTTTTCAAATTATTATTATTATTATTATTATTATTATTATTATTATTATTATCATTATCATTATTATTAATTGTTATTATTATTTTCGAGACAGGGTTTCTCTGTGTAGCCTTGGTCATCCTGGACTCACTCTGTAGACCAGGCTGGCCTCGAACTCACAGTGATCCGCCTGCCTCTGCCTTCCAAGTGCTGGGATTAAAGGCATGCGCCACCAGGCCTGGCAAGATGCTATGTTATAACATAGGTGGGAAATAAAGCGATGTCTGACCTATGACAGCAGTCCCCTTTGCCCATGGAGGGACGTGTTGTAGGTTTGGTAGTAGGGACCCGGAACCCTGAACCCTCAGTCAGCTTCGCATTGCCACATCAGGACAGAAAAGTCAATCAGCTTACAAAAGGGACGTATTTATTTCAGCTCTCAGTGCTGGGGTTTTAGCCTGTGGCCTGTGCCACTGTTGTCTTAGGCCCTGTATGAAGACAGCACAACGTGGTGACAGCGCATGGTGGAGAAATGTGTTTACCTCACAGTTCCCAGGAAGCAAAGACTGAGGAAAAAGAGGGGCTAGATTTTCAACATTCCTCTCAGAGCTCTCTGGAAGCTAACTCCCTTCCACTAACCACCACTTCCCAATAGTGCTAAGGGCTGGGGAATCAAACCTTCGCCAAGCCTTTAAGGGGTGGTCTAGACCCAAATACCAGAACCAACCACTACAGGAAAAGTTACACAGATGTGCTGTCTCTCTTAACATATTTTTATTTTCACCTTTCATTTAAAAGAAGCACTTTGTAGCTTCTCGTTGGCCATTAAAGCTACTCTTGTGCTTTGAGACCATTAGGGGGAAAAAGGCCAGTAAAACCTCAGCACTGTGGGACTGTGACGTCCAATGTGATAACCCATGCGACTGCTGGCCCACTAGCAGGCAGGTGGCTTGGACAAGCTGGGCTGAGAGGCAGTTACCTCCTGGCAGGGATGGGACAGGAGGTCAGTATACTACCTGGAATCATGTGCAACTTCAAACTTATGCACTACTGGTCTCTGGAATTTTCATACACACACACACACACACACACACACACACACAGACACACAGACACACACACACACACATCTTAAGTTGAAAATAATATCTGTAGGCTCAAAGTGGTTTACATGCAACTGAGAAAAATAAAATCTGAGAGGGAGAAGAAGTAATCTTTGGAAGAACCAAACCAAACCAACCCTCCCCCCAACTAAAACCAAAGCCAAACAAATACCTGGAAACAATGCAAGAACTATTGCCAGGGCCAGGAATGATTAGCATTTTTTGCCTCATATACTATTCCAACTTTATGTAATGAACACATGCTGCTTGTGAACAGAAAGCATCCTAAACACTCGTAAAGTACAAGAGCGTCATTGGCTTGTGTCACAGATGTAAAGTCACTGACATACAACCTCTTCAAAGACATCCTGGCAACCTGAGTCCTCTCTAACACATGGGGCTAATTTTGTTTCCATGCACTTATATCAAAGGCTGAATTTTTTTTCTTTCGAGACAGGGTTTCTCTGTGTAGCCATGGCTGCCCTGGGCTCGCTTTGTAGACCAGGCTGGCCTCAAACTTGCAGTAATCCGCCTGCCTCTGCCTCCTGAGTGCTGGAATTAAAGGCATGCACCACCACCGCCTGGCCAAATGCTGAATTAAAAAAAAAAAAAAAGACTTTTTATTAAATCCTTACAAAACAGAACACAAAACCCTGACATTGACGGTTGGTGGGAAAGGAGTCTGGCGTGGTCAGTTCACCTGGTACAGTGGAGCTGAAAGTGCCCGCATGTCCCCGACTCTAGAACTGGGTTTGTAGATTTCAGCATGGTTTGTGGCCAAGGCTCCGCAGGATCATCTCATCCACAGTTCAGGGGTCTGACCCGTCCTCCAGGTCGGGCTTGGAAGGACCGAGGAAACGACAGCCCTGCTTCGAGGGTGGTAGGGTGGTGGGGGAGGGATCACTACTGCTGGTCACTGCCCAGTCAGGTTGCTTAACCGGAAGTTCTGTGACCGCCATGTCCAGCTGCAGAGTCATCAGGCACCTCAGGTTGCTCTTCACATTCTCCGCCAGAGGCCTCAAGTGCATCTGGAGTTTCTAGACGTCACCATGTCTCTCCTTTTTAAGTGGATCAATAAAGCTTTTTATTAGATTTTCCCCAAGGTACACAGAAGTCATAATTAACAAACTCAGCTGTCACTCAAGCTGAAGCATATCAAATCTAAAGGCCACAGAGTGTGTCCTCAGACGGTGCTGTGTGTGTCTTTCTGAAAACAAGATAATGCCAGGCAAGCAGGAGACCTATAAATATTGCATTCAAGAACACTGACGTTGACATACACTGTCTGACAGAAACACTAAAGCACAGCTCATCCTGACACGTTCTTCTGAGACTGCTATTCCCAAAGGTAGCCAGGCTTCGGGCCCTGAATGTGGCTGACAAGTCTGAAAGGTCTTATGCCTACCGCTACTGTTTTCTTATCACATAAAAAGGGCTAGATGGCTTTTTTCTCTTAGCCTAGCCAGCAAATTGGTTCTACAGAACCCCAGACAGTTGAACACGTCCTTCCTTAAGCCACAGAGATTCCCCGGACTTGAAGATTCTTGTTAGTTCTCAAACCTGCCCTGTCTCCTCTCTACCTGCAGAAGAGCCCTAGAGGAGACATGGATTTCAGGGATTGCCAAAGAGGATCCTGAGGGCACTCACGCTGAGAAGGCTCGGGGGCCCTTCGCCTCCTTAATACTGCACAGGATCACAAGATGGCGCTGTCACCACACAGAGGTGCTCAGAGCCCATCCCTGCCAGGAACTGGAATGTCTGGCAGAGACTCACCTAAGCCCATGTGTAGCTACAGGTAGGAATGATGCCCCTCCTGGTTTCATGCTTGGGGACAGTTGTACAATTAAAGGATGCACTTTCAGTTTGTTACTAGGCAACTTTCATGTGTTAACAAACAGTATATCAACACCACAGGAAAGCATATCTGTAAACATAGTTCTCACACAGTCGCTCTGGGCAGCATCCATTTTTTTCCCTCCATAAAGAATACACATAAATGGGGAAAATAAACGTAAAGCTTTGGAGCAATTTCTTTTGTTCCATAAATTCTCCACAGACACGCTCATCATAATTTTCAAAGTAAGCTTTTTATTTTTACTATCAACAGTGTGCTTATCCAATTTAAGTGGCAAGCTCTTAACCTCAAGGTCTTCTGGCTTGTTTTCTTGTCAACTTGACACAAGCTAGAGTCATCGGAGAAGAGGAAACTGCAGTTGAGAAAATCCCTCCGTCTGTGAGGACATTTTCTTGATTGATGATGGACGGGGAGGGCCCGGATCATCATGGGCGGTACCACCTCCCAGCCGGTGGTCCTAGTGCTATAAGAAAGCCGACCTACCAAGCCACGAGGAGCAAGCCAGTAAGCTGCACCCTTCCATGGCCTCTGCGTCAGCTCCTGCCTCTGGCTGCTTCCCTCAGTGACAGATGCTAATTGTACACTGAAATAAACCATCTCTTCCCGGAAGCTGCCTTTGGTTATGGTGTCCATCACAGCATGAGAAACCCTACCAAGGCACAAGGTCCAAGGTGAAGTAGGAGAGCCGTGGTTTTCCAGACAACTTAGTACAGCACAGTAGTCACATGGAAGAGATGCCTGGGAGTTCACTTGCTGGACTGTTCCCTCCAAAGGCACCTTTCACTCCCCTTAGACAAGGAGGTCTAGCCCACGCTCACTCGGTCCTGGAGAAGCAGAACCCTAGAAGAGTCAGCAGAGAGAGGTGGGTGGCTTCCAGGTGGGACGCGCAGGAGGTGTTCGCCCATGGCTCCAGGTGCCACAGTGGAAGTCTGGCAAGGCTCACACCCACCTTCATCGCCACCTGCCCTGGCACCTGCTCTGGGAGCCCCTTGCTGGCCCACAGAGTGAAGATTTGTCGTATGAGCTGGGGTATGGTGATGTGGCTGAGAACCTCTCACAGGTGGATATAATGCACAGAAAGGTCATTAGTGAGTGAACCACACTGTCACCATTTTCCACTGAGGTCTTGAGGGGTCGGTTGCCAAACTGTCCTGTAGCCCTTGGAAAGGCATGTGTTAGGAGTTGGGGCCATGAGAGATGGACAGGGACATTTCTATAAGAAGGTCTTAGTCCAGCAGGTGGACTTGTGTCTTAGGGGCTCCATTTCTGTGATGACCAAATGCAGAGCCAGCCCAGCAATGCACAGATGGAGGCAGTGCCTGGGTTCTACCAAGTGATCAGCCTTTATGGTATGTCATTCAAACCACCCCGCTGCAGACACTGCCCTGTTTATCACCGATGAAGATGCCGAGTGCCACAGTAACCATTGGCTTTTGTTCAGCATCACACAAGACCACTAAGTAAAAAGTTGGAAAGGCAGGCAGGCCTGGAGAACAGACCCTAGCAGCAGCCAGCAACTGAGGACAGTGCTGGCTAAGAGGTCCAGGCTCCAGCAAGCCCGACCTCATGCTGTACCTGAGCAGCCTGCTGCACCAGCCCGGTGAGCTCCATTGTGCCTCAGGCCCACACAGCAGGATCCTGGTGAAGAAACTGAGGCTCACAGAGCTTAATGCTTCGAGGGCTTTACTGTGGAGAGGCTGGGGTGTGGCCCCTCATTAAGCTTCACCCCACCCTCTCTTCTATGTGTGCCCCTCTCTCTGAGGCTATTTCCTTCTGGAACTTTTGCTCTGCAGCACACTCAGGGCCTCACTCTCTTCTTCTACCTGCTGGGTACCATTTGTGACAGAGTTAAGACGGATGGTGAGATTCCCAGAATCCAGAGTCACGGAAGAGACGAGCCTCTGGGCATGTCTGTGATGGAGTCTATCCACTGAGTTGACTGAGGAGAGGAAACACACCCTATGTATGGGCAGCGCCTTTTTTGTGGGCTGGAGTCCCAGACCGAATATAAAGGGACAGGACTGAGCAGCTTCACCTGCTGTTTCCTCACGGTGGGCACAATGTGACCGGTTGCCTCAAATAAACCCACTTTGCTTCCTGGGTTTTTGGTCAGATGTTTTGTGCAGTAAGAAAAGTAAACAACATACTGAAATGCAAATAGTGTCCCCAAGGGAGTATTTCCTTTGCTCTGTAAGTCTCTCCAGTATGAGCAGGGAGGGCCACAGGGAGGGCTCTGGGGACAGCGGAAAAGCCAGCAAACCTGTTTCTGAACAACCGCTACTGCCTCACTCCGCAGCCTCTGCTCAGGGCGTCCACATCCTTGCCTTTCATTGCCTCCACTCCATGTCTCCAGAAAGCTTGTGTCCCAGCCTCCACTCC
>OU015743.1:5819456-5837205 GCA_907169655.1 Acomys percivali | reverse complement strand
TTTTTTTTTTTCAAGTAGAAGCTATTGACTGAAGTAGGCACCCTTATCTGAGGTGTTGCTTTTGGTGGCTTCATTGCCTACATGCAACCATGTCTGAAAACATGAAATGGAAACTTTCAGAAACAAATTATAAACTTTAAATTGTTCAACATAATGAATGCCATGATTGAATCTCTTCCTGTTCCCCTTTTGTCCTCCCTAGGATGTAAATGACCCCTGGCCAGTGTGTCTGCAGTCACTACCTGCCTGGCAGTCACTAGGCAAGCCAGCTCCGAGGGCATCATAATGCTTGCTTTCAGGGCCTGGAGAACAGGAGTAGAAATGCTGGCGTGCACGTGGAGAAACGGGGCTCTTACACACTGGTGGTGGGAGCGTGAACTAGTGTAACCACTTTGAAATCACGTTAGAACTTTCTAAAAAAAAAGAAAAAGCTAGAAATAAGGTACCACGTGAGCCAGCTATGGGCATACCACGGAGGTCCATCTTACTGCAGAGACACTTGTGCATCTCTGCCCGCTGCTGCTCTCCTCACGTAGCTAGGAAGCGGGATCAGCCTACAGGCCTATCAGCCGGTGGGTAAGGATAACTACCACGGGCACGACGGAACTTTATTCAGCTGTAGAGAAGAAGAACATTATGAAAGATTCAGGAAAATAGGTGGAACTGGAAAAATATACTGATTGAAGTGACCCAGACCCAGAAAGTCAAATACTGCACATTCTCTCATCTGTGGATGATGGTCATGAAGGGTTAGTTGTTTAACTTGGAGCATCTGTAGAGACCTGGAAATAGCAAGGGGCCACAGAAGAGGGAGCAGGAGGCTGTGAGTGGTGCAGCGATGGCAGAACAGCACACGCTATGAGAGAGAGAGAGGGACTACTAGCCTGGCCTCCTCTGCTGTCGCAGGCTCCCATCTTGATGCGTGTGCCACACAGGGTCAGGCACCTTTAGACTGAGGACTGCAAAAATATGAGCCCGAACCCCGAGACTCTTCCGTGCTTTTCAGTTATTTTCGCAGGGATTTTGCCAGAATGATGGAGGCTGACTAAAGAGAGCCGTGGCAAACTTTGGGGAAATGGGTGGATCTGTTATCTTTGCGCAGTCGATGCTGGAGCTGCCGTCTCTTCCTTCCAGTGTGCGCTGGGTATGTGCGTGAGTCTGCACTCAGCGTTTGGCTATCAAAAGCCTGTTGTGAGTGTGCAAGGGGATGCTGCTTGCTCTTTTTCCCCTTCACACCAGAACTCCTCATTTATAAATCAGAGGTTAATTAATTAATTAATTAATTTATTATGTATACAGTGTTTTGCCTTCACTCCAGAAGAGGGCACCAGATCTCATTATAGATGGTTGTGAGGCACCATGTGGTTGCTTGGGAATTGAATTCAGGAGCGTTGGAAGGTGCTCCTAACTTCTGAGCCATCTGTCCAACCCCCTTAAGATGTAGCTTTATGTGATATGAATAAATCAATAAAATTATTAAAAAAAAGATGTAGCCTTAAAGACTTTTCTCAACTTCCTTTTGGAAAGTGTTTTACAAGGCAAAACATTGAGGCAATACCACCATGCATCAGCTCTGTGAGCCGTAAACTGCACACCTAAGCTAAGATGCGGGGACAGCTCTAAAATACAATGAACCATAAAACCACGAGAAATGGAAACGGAGTCGAACACTAAGGCAAGTGAAAAGAGGCCCTGGTTACGTTCTCCTTGCTGGGTGAGTCAGCTCGCTCAATGTGCAACTCCAGCTGCCTCTCCTTGAGGGTGGAGCGCCAATGCCTAAGTGCCTCAGCGCTGTGGTTCCTCAGGGGAAGGCTGCGGATGACCTTGGCTGCCTTCTAATGGGACAATCGTCAACAATATGACTTCAGTCAATGGCACAGTGACTCCAAGTAGACCTGGAACCGTACCCTGGGCCAACTAGTGTGGGTGGCTGCCATATGCTGTGCCCATTGGGTGCCACCTGAGGGGATGGAAGAGTCCTTTGGCTGTGCCACCCGTGGCAGTGTCCTGCAACAGTGAACTCACTCTCTAGGGTCACTGCCCTCCTATTTCAATCTATCAACACCCCAAGTTCTACCCTCTAGCCCTGGGCCCTCTGTGCTTTTTCTCTGCCTCTGTGGCTTCTGCCCTCCAGAGACCCAACCTGAGTTTTCAAACGATGACAGAAAAGCTAAAGAGGCCAGAGGTGCAGAGCTGCATACACAGAAGCTTGGCAGTGACGGTGAAGTCAAGTGAGCCCTCTGTCACAGAGCCCACGCACTCCAGATGGGACCAGCCGCAGCGTTGCCAGTGATCGCTTGTCCCAGCTTTCTATTTGTCTTAGCGCCCAGCAGACAGAAACATGAGAGAGACAGGGGTTCGGAGAACCCTTCATATTGTGTCCCGTGGGATCCAGTAACCAGAACCAAAGCAAGAGAAGCGTTGCTGACTCTTTCTCAGGAACGGGCTGGTGACTCACTCAATCAAAGCGGAGAGGATTCGATTTTTAAATCCTTTTTTGCTCTATTCAGTGTTGCCAGCCCACCATGGTCTGACAGAGAACTCCACTGGATGGGAAGACACGCCAAATGAGGCACGGTGGAAACACAGCTGTGCTTTTGTCATTTGTCACAAGTAGGACCCTCCGTCAGGGAAGCAGACAGGCACGTGAGATGGAAGCTTCTAGTCTCTCCTGGAGACTTCCATAGTGCTCTGAGCTCTTGCTCTCCATTTTTCCTTTGATCATCATTTAGCTGACTAAACGCTACCATCAATGACCTCTGGTTTGTTTGTTTGTTTGTTTGTTTAATCTCTGCCCTTTGAACTTAAACAACTAAGCTTACTGAAGAGCAGGTCCCTCCCTGGTGCTCTGCTCACCCAGATTCGCCTGGATGAGGTTCGTGATAACACTGTTCAGTTGCTACATGATTCGTATTACTAATGCATAACTCCCGGCTCCTGACACGAGTGCCAGTCCTGAAGCCGCTGCCTCGGTCTCCAGCTGTGGCTTTCCTATCTTGGTTCCGCAGCTGGGTTCCTGATGTACATTCCAGGCAGATAAAATGCTATCCAGTGATGATGCTGGTGTCTGCTGTGCTGAGAGGAAGGGCCGGTTAGCTGATTCCCTGCAGGGTCCCCCATCACCTGCTGCAGGCTCTCCCTCACACCCCCGCATCACCTGCTGTTCCATTTTACAGCCCACTTACATCCCCATCGCCACCGACAGACAACATAAGCATGTTCTGTTTCAACCAGGCACGTCGGCAACCCGGGAGGCGGGCTCCCAGAGGTCCCAGGCACGGTGCATTAGGCAGAGGGCCAGCAGGTTCCCATCCCAGAAAGCTCTCCACCTCATTAGCTCCTCCCTGTACAGCGCAAAGCACGGGCATCTAGGTTAGAGCAATCAGGGCAGAATTGCTTGTGGCTGCGATGGGATCTGCGCTAGATTCCCGAGGCTTTCCGCGGGGCTGTTCTGTGAACTGTGCCATTTTGAAGCAGGGCTAATGCAGACGGCGAGTGCGTCCATCCCACGCCTGTTTCCCCTGCCTTGTTCTGAACGGGAGCGAGAAACCACACGCAGGTCCCAGCCTCGGATTCTAAGCTCCTCTCTGGGCTTAACAGCAAAACACAACACGTTCAGGGAGTAAGCAGAAAATGTATTTTGCTCTGCTATGAATCGGGCAGGAGCTTTGACAGTCAGATAGGATTTGAGAGCCAGAAGAACCTTTTTATCTGTAAAGTTAACAAACAGGACCCGAGACCGAGATGCTGAAATGAGCAGAATAGTGGGCACGTGTGGATGGATAAGCAATAAATTACTCCACGAGGCTATTATTGACCCTACCGCTCATTCAATTTTCAGCGGATCATCCGTTTTCCTAATTGGAAGAAAGCGTAGCAATCAAACGGATAGATGACTTAGCAACCAAATGGACTGGGCTTCGTGTTCGTGGACTCAGTGAACGATTCCTATGGGTTCCAGGTTCAGCTTGACAATGGAGAATCTGCTAACTGCCAGCCGCTGAGTTAGGGCTGAGATGGGTCCCTGAAACCTGGTTTGCAAGGGTTGGGAGGGAGGACACTTACACATCATCAACATAGAAAGAAAGATGAAGGTGGCCTCACAGCCTCACAGGGCCCTTGGTCAGTTCAAATACTGGTCTGAGGGTAAAGCGTACCCTCCCCGGCAAGTGTAGGCTTAGGCTGTGTCTGGTTCATCCACAGTGGTTCTGGTTTCCTTCCGGTGGCAGAGGTCACACCCTAAGCACTTTGGACACAGAGACATCTAGTATTGGGCTTTAAGAAGCTGCAGGGTCTGAAGCCTGGGGCTGGGAAATGGGCTTCTGGAGAAAACTGCAGGCGGTAGAGGGAACTATTTGTCATAAGGAGTCTGGAAAGCCAGTGTGTCTGGAGGCTGTTTGCGCCTTGCGCTCCTGTGTGCCTGCCTACTTCCCTGCCAGAATTCCCAGCCTTGACACAAACAGTGACAAGGCTTAACACCCAAAAGCAAACATTTCTGATGCTCAGACCACTGCTTAAAATGAAATTTTATCTCTTTTCCCACTACATCTTGTAGATTCCTAATAACTGCTGCTTACTGCCCAGTTTTTGGAATACCAGCAGAAAAGAAGATGCTAACAAAATGGCTGGCCCTCCTTCCCTGCAGGTTCTGTACCTACAGATGGAACCAGCCATGGTCAAAACCACTTGGGGGGGTGAAAACTGATTAAGGGGGATAGTGAGGTCAATGACAACCCGAGCTACATAATTAGACTGTCCTAAATGACAGCAGCAGCAGCAGCAGCAACAACAACAAATCAGTACTGAGCTTGTCCAGACTAACATTTGTATTCTGCTAGATAATATAAGTAATCTAGAAATGATTTAAAATAGATGGGAGGATACATATAGATTATATGCAAAGGTGCCGTTTTATAGAAGGCGCTTGAGTATGGAAAGATTTTCCTCTTCACAGAGAGAGGAATGTTGGCACCAATCCCTCCCATACACTGTGGCGTTTAGGAACTCTTACATTAGCTGGTGTCTAAGTCTTCCTTCCTCCGACTACATGGTTTCTTTTGCTTCAACATGAGTTTGTAGGGTTATGCGTGTGTGCGCAAAGGTGCCTGAAGAGGCCACAGGAAAGACTCAGATTCCCTGTGGTTACAGGTGGTTGTGAGCCACCCCTCGGAAGAGCAGTAAGTGCTCTTAACCCATGAGCCATTTCTCCAGCCAAAAAGGTGTAGCCTAGGCTGGCCTCAAACTCTTGATCCTCCCGCCTCTGTCTCTTCGGCTTATCCTGCTGTTGTGAGCCAGCAGGACTGGCCTCAGCATAGCTGTAAAGCATATCTGTCTTCTGCTGTGCTGAGGGCAAACGCTACACACAGAAACCAGGAAGAGAGAGAGCACTGTGGATGCTTCGGCGTTGCATACATAGATGCGTGTGGCTGGACTGAACACCGTGGTCCACCTCACATAGCTCCGATACACCCAGTGAGCAGAATGGACTCATGGTACTAGCAAGTGCTCCCCGAGAAATCCCCAAAATGCACGGCTGATGTGGCTGAGCCCTGTTGCGGACACGCTTACTGAAAGCACAGGCTTTTAGCCCAGAGTCATAAATAACATGCTGCTTTATTCAGAAACTGCCTGCTCAGTTTTAGTACCCACCACACAGCCAGCGCTCCTTCCTCCTTCCGTCATGACGACGTGAGAGCACTGATGCCTTGTAGCATGGGGCTACCGGCCCTGCAAGGCCTTGAAAATTTTGTTTGTTCCATTTGCCAAAATGGTTTAAAAATAGTCAGGGTAGTCAATGGTGATTGATTAATATCAAAACACAAATAATGCTTGTGATTGCAATTCAAAGAGGGATGTTCCCCATTTTGATTAATCTGACCCTCTGGGTAACAGAGAGGCTCCTCAGAATGCTAATTAGCAAAGGACTGCAGACAGAGGGAGGTGTCCAGCTCTGCTTGCTCTTGCCCAGGGCTGTCCTCTGCTCTCTCTAACCCTTAGACCCTTTGCCCTGAAATCTGAAACAGGACCAGCATGGCTGCTGCCTCATCCTCAAGCTCTACTTGGTGGCTCATCCTGACTGGCACTGGCACACTGCCCTTGGCAATACTGAAGCAGTGTGTGCCCATCTTCGGCTTGGTGAGTTGGCTAAGCAGTCACAGATGGTTAGGCAGAGACCTTGAGAAGTTAGCCACGCCCTCCCCCTGCCGTCAAGCAGAATGTGCTGAGGAAGCTAGCGTGTCCTCTCATCTTGCACTCTAGCTGTGGGAGAGCTCCAGGGCAGCCTTTTTTGCTGATGTGCCCGCCTTCCCCGGCTTTCTGGCCACTCCAGTGCATTCTGCCACCTTCTCCGTGTCCCTGCCAGTCTCACACCTGAGCCTGCAGAGAGAGCTACTGCTGCTTTCTGATAAGCCCTTTAGAGCTCAGCAGGTTCCACTTTTATATCGTGGCAGCGGCAGGTCTTTGAATCTGAGGGCCCGGGACAGAGTCCACATGCCTGAGCCAGGAGGCGAGTCTTGTAGCTGTTCATACAGAGGCCTGTGTTAGGACTCTTTCTGTCCCTGCTTCCTGAGAGGCTGGGTCACAGTGCATGGAAGTGGTCGATTGGGCAAGCAGGTGCTTTGGGCTCTGTCAGCTGCAGCTCCCTCAGAACACCTGTCCTCAGAGGTTTGGGTTGCCGGAGGGGATGGAGAGGTGCTCACCACCACCCAAGCCCCAAACCTGAGCTAAACAAATTATAGCTTTAAATGGGACCATTCCGGGCCTCGTCTGGGAAGAAGGGCTCATGGAGAAGAGAAAGGCAGGGGTTGAGCCCCGCACATGAGCAGACTGACAGGTTGGACTGCATTAATCGGCATGCCCTGGGGGTGTGGGCCTAAGGAACATCCCAGAAGCCTCCTTCCTTCCAAGTTGACTCTGATCCCAGAAATGCTTTCCCAGATCCCCCGAATAACAAAACTGATATTTTCATTCCTTCTTTTCCAGGTAATTCATGCTTAAAAGACTTCATTTGTGTCCTGGGAGAGCGGGAGAGTGTGTGTCCATACCCAGAGATGAGAGCCCCGGGGACTATGGTTCGAATGGAGATGCCCCTGGCAGGATCCGAAGGTCCTGAGCTGACCAAGTTTCCTTTGCGTCTGTCTGGTAGTACTGTCCAGTGATGCTGCCTCTATGACTTAAGCATTCTAATATGTTTTTGTTAGATATACCTATTAAAAAGATTTATTTGTTTTATTATCTTACGTGTACGGGTGTTTTGCCTGCATGTATGTCTACCACGTGTTCTGTAGTGTCCAAGAAGGACAGAAGAGGGCATTGGATGGCTGTGAGGCACAGTGTGAGAGCTGGGAACCCAAGCTAGTGCTCTTAACTCCCAAGCCCAGTCTCCTGCCGCAGATTCTATCGTTTTATAGGTAAGAAGCCGTCCAACATGTCCTTGGATCAGGGTTGGGGTTAGGGGTTAGTCAGCATCTTCTGCTCTGGCACCAGCCTTGGCGCCTACAGCGATTGCCCAATCAGGGGCCTTAGTGTCCCCAAGGCACCAGCAGAGTCATCTCCATCGCTGAGATGGAGGTGAGAGCCACTGTACCTGTGCTCTGAACTTTGACGCCCACGTGGAAGCTTTTGGTTTGCCTGTACTTTAAATCCTGACTGGGCTCGCTGTATGTTTCAGTCAGCCTCTTTCTCCACGCACACTCGCGCACCTGTGCACCCGTGCACCCTGTGTACTTGCTTGCTTCTCTTCGGTGTTTCCTAACTGACCCCACTGTAGAGAGGAGAGCCATTCAGCCATGGTTTGTTGTTGTTTTGTTTTGTTTTAGATTTATTTATTACTTATTATGCATACAGTATTCTGCCTGCATTTACACCTTCACACCAGAAGAGGACACCAGGTCTCACTATAGATGGCTGTGAACCACCATGTGGTTGCTGGGAATTGAGCTCAGGACCTTTGGAAGAGCAGCCAGTGCTCTCTTAACCTCTGAGCCATCTCTCCAGCCTCACTGGTTTGTTTATTTCATATACTATCCTTAAATTATGAGACAAGTATTTTTATTTCTCTTTCTGTCTTAAAAAACCTCCACAAAACCAAAACAAAACACCCCAAGAAAACAAAGCAGCCCCACAATTGAGCTGCACTGCTCATTTCTGTGGCTTCTCAGTCTTTTCCACAGTTTCTAAAACTGGTGTTTACTCTTGCGTCGGAACACTAACAACCAGATCCACCACAAGGGAGAAAAGCTGAGGACTTCCTCACCTCTCAGCCCCAACAGGCTTGGAGTTGAGGCCTCAGCATGCACGCGAGGAAACAGCCCCACAGGCTGTTTATAAACGCGTCAGGAGAACCTTGATACAGGCGCAGGACTGTGCATCCCGCTTTGCAGGCTCGAGTCTGGAAAATTCCCATGCCTACCGCTGGCAATCAGGCTTCCTTACATGACAGCAGACAAAATGGGACAAACATGACCTTCCCTGTGTTCTGCAAGGA
Organism: Acomys percivali; assembly: GCA_907169655.1. NCBI lineage: Eukaryota > Metazoa > Chordata > Mammalia > Rodentia > Muridae > Acomys > Acomys percivali. The sequence goes on along the minus strand of OU015743.1, from coordinate 5,828,720 downwards.
TTCACAAGAGCGAAAAGGAAGCATTTGTACTCTGTACCTTTGTATCCAAGAGGTATGTTGACCACACCCAGCGCCTGCTCACCAGCTTTCACTTCTGCTCTGACTGTGATTGGCTCAAGGTCAACCACCGTTATGATATCCCCTTTGGAGATTGACAGGTTGTCTAGTGACCCTGAAAGACAATAATTACCATGGTGGAGAAAAATCTCAAATCTGAAGAGATTTGTACCTAGTATTTCTCCAATTAAGTGAAAGATTTAAGTAAAATGTGTAAAGTTTTAAGTAAAATGTGCTAAATATGACATAGAAGACAAACGGAGGCCTCTTAATGCAGGGGGAAAAAAAAAAAAAGACAAAGACCACTAGTGGGGTAAGTCAACATCTCTTAAGGAGCAGATCATTCAGTATGTTGGAATACATAATTCTTTTTCCAGAAGTGGCCAGCATGATGGGCAGTGTGGCCACACCCGTCATGTCCAGCAGTGAGTCCAATTTCCCCTGTTCTGACAATGCAGAAAAGTATAGACGCTAGTCTCTGATGTGTAAGGGATTTCCTGCTAACCATGGGAAAGGCACAGAGCATTGACATGGCTTTTTTAGTTATCATCAAGCCAACAAAAGACAATTTTTCAAGCTCACACTTATCCATGCCTTAGATTTCACATGTCAAATTGCAGTAATTTCTCAGCAGAGTGAAAAATATTCGCTGCTCAAAAAATAACATTTTCCCTCTTCCTAGGCAATATTAGTGAATAGCTCCCTCCTTTCCCAGCCTCCTGTCAAATAAAAAAAAAATTAAAAAAAATAAATAAAACAACTGTTCAGACAGCAGAAATATGACAACACATAGCAAGGAGCATTGCTTGGCGGTATATTTCATTCTGCCCAGGGCTAAGGAAAATACTTTAGCAAGTAAATATATGTCTTCCATAAACAGAACATTTTCTCTCGTTTTTTCAATACTCTACCTTCTTGGGAAAGAGGTTTCTTTGCCCCTTTAAGTTATGGTGTGTTGAAAAAAAATAAGTGCAGATATTATTATTATTTTTTTTTACAGGCAGATGAATAATGATTGATTTGCCTTAGCCTAGCATCTCCTGACATAATCTAGATAGAACGTGATTCCCTGTGCCCACTCTCATTTCCGAAGTCTTGCACCAGGAGGGATAAACAAGCCTACATTTCTTTGGGACTTAGAAAATTATGCTTCTCCAGTTCCCAGAATTCCACCCACCTCCCAGGTACCATTCCCTTCTCTCCTACCTGAAAAATAGTTTCCATCGGTCACCTCAACTTGTCTGGGTAAGGAGTTCTGATTTAAGGAATTAATGTAAGAATTCCAAGATTGCTCCATGGCAGTGTGGTTGGCTTTCTCCTGCAGGAGATGGTCAACACTGCTCAGGGTGGTGAAGGGACAGCAAAGGCCATCTCCTAAGAACAGGCAATCAGCCATGTCATCATGGCTATGATGGTGAGCCAGGAAGTAGCTGGGAAGTGCAGGGCACCTGACTGTTTTGGTTGAGTGATTTTCCAGAAAGGCTCGTTGGGAGTGTCTTCTAGAATCAAGGGTCCCAGGCAGAATTGTACACAGCACCACCCAAGTGTCCTGTCACAACACAGACTCTGGTTCTAAAGGTGGCGTCTAGCCTTCTGCACTTCTGGAGAGCCTCCAGATGACACCTGCTGGCTCTTAAAATACCCTTTGAGGAAGAAGACACTAGGGACACCAGTGTTGCTTGTTTTATATGCACAGGTGACTAATTCTGAGTCACCAATAATGCCTAGATGCCTTAGTAAGGAAAGAAAGAAAATGTTTCCCCTTGGAGTCATTTAACTTAGAATGAGTCTGGATTGAATTCTCTGCTTTCATGTTCCCTGTTGTCTTCGATCTGTCGGTCTGTCTGTCTGAATCTGTGACTGCCTTATGAATTCCTTTGTCCCTGTGTCTCCGTGTGTCTGTCTGTTGTGGGAGTTTTGTGTGAGTGGAGTCAGTCTGTCCCTCACAAAGGGGGCTTGGCTTTGTATTTACTGAACAGCACAGGAAGCATCACACGCATAAGAAACGGCCGCTTTACAGAAATCTTTAACGGAGTTTTACGAGAGGTTAAGTTGCTGGCTACAATGGATTCCAGTGGACTGGAGGACAGACACCATTGTTTACCAACCAATAACCACAAGTGGCCACTTTCAACCTCTATGGTGGATTTTAGGAAATTGCTTTCAACTTCTGTATCTGCTGCTTTCAGGAAATGATATATATGCATTATCTGGGTTAGGGGTCGGGGGCTTGGGAGAGACCATAATTTAAGATTACAGCCATGCTTTAGCTCAGGTTGTAAAAGCTGATTGAAGGGGAGAGGTGAGGCTACTCAGGTTGATTGTTCTCTTAAAGGCAGGTTAAACAAACAGGCAGGGCACACAGTAGGACCACAGCCTTAAGTGGCTACAGGGTGTATTATTAGCTCTGGCTGTGAGGTCCAGCAAAAGTTCCAGCCTCTCAGAATGTCAGGTCTGTAGATCAGCACCACCAATGCTACTGGAGAGACTTAGAGTGCAGGTCAACGGTTCCCTGTCAACCTGTGACACGCAGCTCTCCAGGCGTGGGGTGCAGTACTCTGTGGCTTGGGCAGGACGGCATCTCTGCCGTCTACCAGCGGTCTGAAGATGTGGTCACCGCCTCAGGAACCTTGAACCGGAGTCCTCATTTAAACAGGTCCTCCACTTGACAGGTTAAATCTTGCAGGTTGAGAGGAACCACTGGAGAGCTGTTCTAGAAGAGCAAGAACAACCTTGAGCACTTGAGCATTTAAGGGGCAACACAGCTCAGGCCTGAGGAATCTACACCCCAGCTCCTCAGAACGGAGCACTGGCCAACCCGCTCTGCCAGAACTGGGTCCTAGTGAGCCTCATGGGTCACATGCTCCTCCCACCACAGTCCGTCCCAGGCAGGGCTTTTCCTCTTCCTTCTTTGACTAGAAGAGTAGTATCTATTGTGAGAATAAAATTATAAAAAAAAAAAAAAAGAAGAAGAAGAAATGAACAGTTTCTCCCCCTGCTCCCATCCACCATTCATCGTCTGGAGCGTTCTTCTGTCTCTTCTTGTAAGCATCCCTCAGATACCATGATTTTTTTTTTTTTTACTTGATATTATCCAAAGGAAATTCCATTTCCCCAGATTCTTGCAGTTAGACAAAAGCCAGAAGCAGTTCTCAGGAATTTGTGAGGCCAGTTCCCCTCTACCCAAAGGAGGCGTTATCACTGGCAGAAGGGACAAATGGCTGTCTGTGGTGTCCAAAGCACACCAGAGCGCATGCTGGCCTCCAGGCTCCCTCAGTAACATGAGCACCTGTTACCCATGTCAGAGCCCGTGCTGGCATCCTGGCTGTTCTCGCCTCTTCCTGCCTCCTCCTGGCTCAGAGGCTTCCCTCCCGGAAGCTCCTCGTTTCTCCTCACAGCCCTGTTGGCTTGGTTGCTCTCTTTGCCCTTCTGTGTCTTCCCCACCCTCCCCACTCTCTCTCCTTCTCTCTCTTCTGCTTCTCTCATGGCCATGTTCACTCTGCCACTTTCTCTCTCTGTTCTAGCTTCTTCCAGATGCCCCTGGCTGTCCTTTCTCTTATAGCCACAATAAAACCTTCTCCTCAACTGTTCCACAGAGCAGTCATGCCATCGGTTTGTACAGGTAATATTTTAGGCTTTAAAAGTTCTCTGTTGACTCAATTTTAATCCCTATAAATACCTAAATAGTAGCCAGTAATAAACATTTTTGTACTAACATTAGACAATAGGCCACTTAAAATTTTCTTTCTATACGTGCAAAGGAGATCTTTATATTCATCTCACTTCTTTTGGAGCAAGTCCTACAAGTGTTAATTATAGTAATTACTGAGCTAAATGATTTTAATATTTCTGAGGCTTTTGTTATCTATTGCCAAGTTGCTTTGCAGAAAGTTGTAATAGTTGAAACTTTGACTTGTATATAAGGGTACCAGTCTTCCTCCCAGCTTTGAGAACTGCTGATTTTGGAATATTCGCTAATGTGATAGAAACAAGCCTGGCATGGCTGTCATTTTGCTGTTTCCTCGGGGTGACGGGCCTTCGTTTGCTATGCAGCCATGCTGCTGTGGGAAAAGAGCTCGGGGGATTCAGGCATCTGAAGGCCACTTAACTTCCCCCATGTCTGCTCCTGGAGCTCTCCCCTGCCATTCAACATTCATGGCCATTAACCTTTTGCAGCTCTCTAGAACATGCCTGGGGACAGCTAATCCCAGGCCAGCTCTCGTCTGATCCAAGGCAACATCTGGATTTGACCCTGCACATAGGCAGCTGTTGTCCAGCCTACCCACACTGCTCCCACTAGCCCCCTTCTTGCGTGTGTGTGCATGTGCGTGCATGTGTGTATGTGTGTGTGTGTGTGTGTGTAAAAGTCCGATAGTCCCATAGCCAGGTAGACAAGCTTTGGTGAGGAAAGAGGGCTTGGTTTAGCTTCACTTCCACTGGTCAGATGTCATCAGCCTGCATTAACCCATCAGTCCTACCAACACCCCAGACTCAGTTCCCTCTACGTGCACTTTTAAACTTCTGGCTGTACATGCTTATTAACCGTTTGCTTGTTTCTCTCTACAGCCCGGTTTCCTAGCCGGCGTAGGCTCCAAATGTCAATGTGTCCTCCCTTCTCTCAAATGTAGTTTATGGCTTGGGCTGGCCTTTTCCAGCCCACAAATCTCCTGAAAGAGCAGCTGTCACAGCAGGGCTTGTGCAGGCCTGTGCTGGAGCCTGACAGAAACCATGAGGGGAAAAGGAGAGGGTGCTAGTTTGGGGGAGGATCTGCTTTCTTCTGATTAACTATTAGAAAGATGGAGAAGTCACTGCCATGGGGTCTAAGTGACGGTCCCCTAGAAGAGGACCCCAGCAGCAGGACTCCTTCCTGTTGTTAGTGATCATTAGAAACAGAAATGACGGGCAGTGTGGTGAACCCCACCGCTGCTGACACTCAACCCTATGTTTCTGAGACCACAGCAAGGATCCGCACGTCTGCCACTGGTAGGTTAAAGAGATGTAAGGAACTGCTTTGGATTATTTATATTCTTTTGAGACAGGGTTTCATTTGGCAAGGTTGGCCTCAAAATGGCTATGCTGCAGATGACCTTGAATTTCTGCTCTTCTTGCCTCTACCTCCCAAGCGCTGAGGTTCTTGCTGTACACCAACGTATCCATTCAATGCAGAGCTGGGCGCTGCACTCGGGGGGTTGAGAACACAAGGCAAGCCCTGGACCAACTCACCTGCATCCACAGTCCCAGGAATACAGTTCAGTGTTCTGTGAATTTGCTTATAAAGAAATGGCTGTGCTGCTCACTGCGATCACCAAAAATGATATCTTTGCAGCAGTATACTCATTAATATATTTTTCTGTTCATGCCCAAGGGCAGGGTTGCATTGTGGTCCATTTCTTGTTGCTACAACAAAACACCAAAGACTGGGTAATTTGTAAAGGAGAGAATTCTATTCTGAGGCTGGGAAGTCCAAGAGCATACCATCTGGTGAGGGTCTTGCATTGCATCCGACATGCATCTCCTGGGGGAAATAAGGTCAGTATGCTGGGTCAGGATGCTCCCCCTCTTCTTATAACACCACTAACATCATCAAAGAGCCTCATCCTTTATCCTCTTCTGGTCCCAGTGCCTCCCTTCTGGGGTTAAGCTTCCTTAAGGTACAAAGAGCAAAGGCAACAGACTGCACAATGAATGACTATTTTTATAAATATTTTATTTATTTATTAATTCCACACACAATGTATGCCTGCACACCAGAAGAGGGCACCAGAATGCATTCTAGGTAGTTGTGAACAATTATGTGGTTGCTGGGAATTGAATGTGGGACCTCCAGAAGAGCAGACAGTGCTCTTAACTGCTGAGGCATCTCTTCAGGCCCCAACTATTTTTATAAAAAGGAATTTTCCTTGTGGATTTTGGCTTGTCTTTGAAAGGGAGGAGTGTCTTAATATTACACAGGGCTTCAGTCCACTTTGACTATTTGCTTTGTCTTAGTTCCTTCCCAGTCTCCACGATAACATCATATCTAAAGACTATGGGAGAAACTGCCTCTCCAGAAACTTCCTCGTCAGCAGATGTAACAGTCCATTCAAGCAGCCTTGAGTGTGAAATGGAAATCCAAGTTCAAATAAAGTTCCCGTTCATGGACAATCTAAAAGTTAAACAAGACTATAAAAGTTAATGGGAGGAAGATCTGCGCATAGGCTAATTGTTCAGGTCGCTATATGCAAAACTGTTTCTTTATACTAAGCAACGTCTAATCAACAGATATGTAAACAAACTAGTAATGAATGAACTTTGAGCCCCCTTAGTTCTGAGTCACACTTGGACTTTAGTGGGTGTGGATTTCCTGAAGAACCAAATGTCTGTGCAAAGAAAACATCTGGAGCAGTGAGTTTCTTTTCTAGTGGCTTTTTAAATGAAAAGATTTTTCCTTGTAGATATGTTTTTGCCTCCAAAACTTTGCACAGAGTCCAGGGAGCAGTGTCTTACTGTCTTCCTTATCTTTTATACATTGTAGGATTTATGGCTGATAATTATTTGGAATACTGGTGTAAGTTCTTCTTTACCAAAGAGTTATACTCATGAAACACAGAGCATAGCAACATAACAAAGGAAAAGATTTGCAGCTCAAAGTCACTGAATCCACCACCATAAAAGAATATCTACATTCTGCAGAGTAGTGTTGGGTGGCCACTTATCAAAAACAGTCAGCAATGCTTGGGAGGTCAGGTGACATCTGTCGATCCTAAGCACGGAAACTCATGTTTATCCATATTAAGACAAGAAAGTTTTGATTTGTAGAGACCCATGACAAATGGGGTTGAGAAAAGACACTGGAGACAACTCCTAACGATGCATGCAACACACTGTGTAATGCCTTGCCTGCAACTCCCTGTCCACCCACAGTAGGTGGCAACGGGCCTCTTCCAAGGTTCTCCAGTGATAGAAGGGACCAGGTATACATCAGCTCTCCATTTGACCAAACAAGGTGCTGAGTTTCTACCTGTGCATTTGAGAAATCCCAACAGCAGGAAGACCAGTGGGACTAGGTGGTGGGAACTCAGAGCCCAGAGAGAGCAAGTGTGTGTGCATTGCCACTCGGATGGGTGCTACCCCAAGTCCAGGAGGGTGAACACAAAGCCACTCTGGATTCTGAAGACAAGGCAGGAAAGGCTGACATCCCCACTCACTCAGTCTCCCTGAAACCTGGAGTAGGAAAAGCTGCTTTTTAGGGCCTTAAGCCAACCTCATCCTCAGAGAGAGAGAATTTCTGCAGTTCTTTCTTATTTTAAAACTCCACTTGAACAGTTTGGTTTATTGTTCTGGCAGAAACCATAGTAACCCAATACCTCGGCAATTTGTTTTCTCCTTTCTCTGTGCATCTTTACTCAGTGGAAGCATACAATGACAATACTTACTGTCTCAGGTACCTTTGTAGCTGGGAGTGGTCGCATGACCCAGTCCAGGTCAACGAGGCAAAGGGACAGGAAATTTGATTTCCTCCCAACCTTGTTATCTATCCAGGCCATACTGGCCACCTCATGAACTACCCAAATGAAGACAACGGTAATCCAAGGATGAAGGAAAGAGGCAGAAATGTCCAGAACATTCGAAGACATGATTTATCAGTAGAGCTACATCAATTTATAAAATAAAGTAGCCTTTAGCCAGCCACCTGGCTTCACAGGGCTTTCTGTTGTTCTAGGCTAAGCATTCCAAAGCTCAAGTGTTGACCTTCTCAAAAGGTGGCCAGCAGTTCTGTGTGTACATGCTTCCCTACGCATAGAGAGGCTTGTACAAGAAATCAAGCCAATGATTTCAGTTATAGGGAAGGTGCAGGAGGAAACTAAAAAACAAAAAATTAATACAAGCTAAAACATCATAAAAGATCTTTGGGAGAAAAGTACTTGAAAAGATCATAGGGTATATACATATATTTCTTTGTTAACATTTTATACTTCAAAACATTTGGATGTATTCATCTAAAAGGGTTTTGAGCTCCAAGACATGGAACTCTCTAATGCTACTAAGTGTTGAGGCATATATGGAAACAAAGGCCCATGTGAGTGCATGGGCATGTGTGTGTAATGGTGTGTGTGTAATGGTATGGACAGTTGCTTTCTGGATCAGTGGGTCCCACACCTAAGGATTCAGCCACCTGTAAATCAGTCATATTTGTGGCTGAGGGACAGCTCAATGGTTAAGAGCATTGGCTGCAAAGGAGCTCCATGGAACCCCCCAAACTACTCAGGTTTTGCCAAGTCTATTGTATGCACGCCACAAACTGACGGTAAGGCCTCTTGCTGAAGACAACACATACATCTCACAGAACATGGAGAAGCCAAGCTGGAGTCTAACTAGCGTCTTCTTCCTGACTGAACAGTGTTCATGGTACTATGCACACTACCAGAGGAGAAAGGTGAACATTAACACAGCTATAAAGCATTTGGTGACCTGCCTACCTGATATGCTGGTACAATAGAGACACAAAAGTTGTTGGGGTTAGCAGACAATTACCTGGTTGGATTGAAGGCCCACTCCTTGAGATGGAACTAATGCTTGACACTGCTTGGGTGGCCAAGGACCTGGGACCAGATGGGCCATGGGCCTAGAGGAAAACCAAATACTATTGTACGGCTAGAGGAATGTAGTGATATAATGACTTCTAGTGACACGTTGCTATACCCTTACCTCAGTGTCTTGCTCAGCCGTCATCAGAAGTTTTCCCCTGCTAAGACTGGACAATGTGCAAAGCAAAGACCCTTGGGACACTCAGTCCTAAATGGGATGTCTCCGTCGAATTCCTCCCCTCAGAGCTCAGGGAATTATTCGAAAGAGGAGGCAGAAAGACTGTAAGAGCCAGTGGGGAGGGAAGACGCCAAGGCCCTCTAGACGCAGCAGGACTGACAAACGTATGAACTCACAGAGACTGTGGCAGCATGTATAGAGTCAGCACAGGTGAAAGCCATGTGGAGCCCAGCACTGAGAGAGGAAAACTGACATAATCTTTCGCCTCTAACCAAGAAGCAACCAACTGCTTGCAAAGGAAAAATTAGTTTTCTTCATTGGGGTCTCATATGGTACATGAACCACACTTAAGAGTGGGCCCCACTCCCAACAGTAAATGGCCAAGTCAAAATGAATTCAATAGTATTTTTAGCTCTGTGTGTGTGTGTGTGTGTGTGTGTGTGTGTGTGTGTGTGTGTGTGT
>OU015743.1:5784985-5819446 GCA_907169655.1 Acomys percivali | reverse complement strand
TGTGTGTGTGTGTGTGTGTGTGTGTGTGTGTGTGTGTGTGTGTGTGTGTTTGTGTGTATGTACAAGCATGGGCATATCAGCTAAGGCAGCCTGGGCTATTGGATATATGCTAAATGGCAATCTTATGGGTTATTTTCTCCCATAGATGATTATTTACTCAGACATCATCGCTTTCTACGTGGGCCTGTATTGCCTTTTATAATATTGATAACTTGGGAGCGGGAATTTAAGAGGATGGCAGGAGGAAGCCTAGTAAAGTTTCTAGTAGAATTAGAGCTGCTGGGAAGGGCCGTGGTCTCCTAGGGAGCTTTGGTTCAGGGCTCATGAGAGACCCCATCTCTTCAGTAGCTGCCTGTCAGGGTGATGGTTGGATTAATCAGATTCTCAGTTTTTCTGGTCAGTTCTGTGAGTTCTTTAGAGATATGCAGGAGGCAACTGTAAGGGTTTCTATTCCTGTGATTTTTTTTTTCCTATCCTGAGTGGGGGCTGCAAAAATCAAGAATTATAGGTCTTTCATTCTGTTTTTACTATCTGAGTATTTGAGGCTACATTTAAATGGGAAGCAAGCCTGAAGGGTTAGTGGCCTCACAGCCCCAGGTGGGCTGAGCAGCTTCAGACCTGAAGGTTGACTGGAAACATATGTGGGCTGTCAGGATGCTGGAGGCTTCCGACAGAAGCTCAGCACGCTTCTCCATTGCAATCTACCACCTGGAGACTGCAGGGCATCGGGCCCGTGGATAGAGTCTCTCCTCTTCCGCCCTATGAAACCCCAGGCCTCGTGTCCTGTGCACAACTCCTCGGAGACATGGAGCCCTTCGTCCTTCTGGTTAAAGGAAAATGTGCCTTTGCGAAGGTAGGTTTATTTTCTTGTATTTCCACTCCGCCTTCATCAATCTTGGTCTAACAAAGACGATTTGTAACAAGATTTGGCCTCTACACTTTGAGAACTGTGTATTTTCTCCTGAAGTAGAAATGACTTTGAAATTTAGATTTGTGTATATGGTTTTCAGCAGAGATTGCAAAAATAGTCTTTTTTTTCTGGACCTGACCCTCCCTTGGGAAACTTTGTTGAATGAAATGTAATGTCAACCGGTTTCATCTGAAGTGGAGTTTTTCCTCTGCTGCTTTCTGTTGGGTCTGACTCAGTAGCTATCTGTCTCTTTCTCATCCATTTCAAAACATGATTTAAAAATATTAAAGTAATATCTCTTTCCCTGAGACGATTGTTTCAAGTGAGAACTCAAAATGCCTCCTTCCCCCCACCCAGCATTTAATCTGTAATTCTGCAGGACACTCTCATTTGCAGGTTTTAGAAGGCGCCTTCTATTCTCCTCAAAGTGTTAAAGCAATTTAGATTAATTGGCCTTGGAGTCTTTGATACCCATTTTAAAGACATCTTAAACTCTGCTGAAGACGATGCCCTTTCATATGTGATAAGTAAGATTCTTGGCAGAGGAAAGCCCTCCCTTATTTTCTTTTTGTTTTTGCACAAAGGAGATTTCAGAGCTGTAGGAAACCTGAAGAGGTGAGAGGAGAGCTCTCCCCTGCTGAGGCCTCTTCCTGTCTCCCCTCCTTCGGGATTCTAGCGGGTGCAGAGGTTAGGGGGCCAGCTCTCTAGACATGACAAAGGATGACCAGCAGGCGCTGCACATGGTCCCCACCACATTTTGCATTTGATGGCCACCATCCAAACGTGTGTACCATGCCAAATAGCCCACCACAAACACCATACCCACAAGTCAGCGCCTCCCCGAAGGACTGATTCTCAGTGATGAAGCTAGGCACATGGCCCCTCAAGGGGAGGGAGGGTAACTCTGGGAATGGCACTGAATGTGGTGGGCCAGGGCCTTTCTGGCCTTGACTCTGACCAAGTCCACCATTGGGTTGGCAGCCCTGGGTCTAGACTGTGAGAGGTAGTGGCAACACAGCCTCAGGCTCTACCTTCCCACCCCCTGATCGTTAGAGACAGGCTATGCAGTCAAGGCTAGCCCCAGCCTAGAGCTCTTGCTCAAGTTTTGGGCTCAGAATTCACTGGTGACCCTAAACTTGAAGGAAGGTGTGGGCATCTTTTGAGTTTGGTGTATATTTTTGGGTATTTGGGACAATTGGCCTGAGTGGGAGAAAACTTGATTTATAGGAGTTTGGAGAAACACCTGGGAGCAGTGAATGCTAAACACCTGTAATCCCAGGACACTGGGAGGCTGAGGCAGGAGGATAGTGAGCTCCAGACTAGTCTGGGCTATATGGTGACCTGCCAAGAAATAAGGCTGACACACAAGCATCTTTCACACTTCCTCATGGACTCATTTTCCCCACCCCCTTTGGTTGAGTTACAGTTTGGTGCCTTAGTGAGGGGGAGAAAAGACCCCCATTAAAAGCCGGCAAAGCAAGCCAAGCCTGGTGCCTAAAGTCTGTCATTCAGGCCAGAGAATAGCAAGTTCAAGGTCAGCCTGGGAAACTTAGTCAGATGCTGCCTGAAAGATAAAAGGTACAGAGAGCTGAAGATATAACTCAGCAACAAAGCACTTCCCTAGGACGTGGGCTCAAGCCACGCACAGCTCACAAAGGAAAAGCTACAAGTAAGATGCCAAAGAACCAGTGGAAGTCAGAAGCTGAGGGCACAAAGATAACCATCTGACCTTTAAAAGAACAAAATAGAGCATTAAAACAAATAGAGGAAACACACCACAGAGGAAAAGAAACGCACGACTGTTAACACACTGCAGCGATCCTTATGTATTAGAAGCCAACAGAGTTGAGGCCACGCACAGATTTCCAGCCTGCAGCACTGTGCTACAGGGGTGGTGGGTGGTGGGGTGGTGTGGTTTCAAAGAGAGGGTTTCTCTGTCTAGCCCTGGCTGTCCTGGAACTCACTCTGTAGACCAGGCTGGCTCACAGAGATCCACCTGCCTCTGTCTCCCGAGGGCTGGGCTTAAAGGCCTGGTCTACAGAGAATTTCTTCTTGAAGCAGCTAACTTGTGTTACTTTGTTGTGAGAACCTTAGAAAACAAGTACAGAGTTGCACTGGCTGGTTTTGTGGATCAACTTGAACATAAGCTAGAGTCCTCAGAGAGGAAGGAGCCGCAGCTGAGGAAAGGCCTCTATAAGATCCAGCTGTAAGGCATTTTCTCAATTAGTAAAAGATGGAGCTCATGGTGGGTGGGGCCATCCCTACTCTGGGGGTCCTAGGTTCTATTAGAAAGCAGGATGAGCAAGCCATAGGGAGCAAGTCAGTTAGCGGCACCCCCTCCATGGCTTCTGCCTCAGCTCCTGCCTCCAGGTTCCTGTCCTGCAGAGTTCTTGTCCTGTGCTATGTGAGCTGAATGGCCCCTTTCCTCCCCAACTTGCTTTTTGGACATGGTGTTTTCCTAGAAACTCTAACTAAGAAGTGTTCACAATTATTAACATCTCTATTTAAAAGATATCAAAATAGGCCACTAGCTAACTTAGACAAAAGAGTTAAGAGTTACAGAAAACAGACATATGACCTTATAAACCCAGGGGAAATGGATAGACACCAGGGATATTTAACGGGCACACTTCACAGGGTGCCGTGCAGATACATTAAAAAAAAAAAAAAAACTTAGCTGTCCACATTGGTGCTATTTAAAAGGGGAAGTCATATAAATTTATCAATTTCTGTAGCAAAGAGAAAGCTGTGAAAGCTACTGAACAAGACCCATATCTTGGGATAATTCTAAGAACCGTTCAAAGCCCAGACACTCCCTGAGCTGTAGAGCACCAGGGGCCAGCAACCTCCTCCATGTTGACAGAAAGAGAAAACACAAGGCAGGATGTTGCCGAATACTATGAATTTCACAGATGAGATATATCAACGCAGAAACTACAGTTCTCCTCTTATAGGGGATAAGACATATAGTGATCTTGCCCCGGGAACACAGATTTATTCATGTTACCCCAAATTCCAATGTAGAAGCAGTTTCACGAAGTTTTATAGTTTTACAGAACAAAGAAAATCATTAATCAAGACTAATGTAAAATACATTGGTGGTACATTGACAGGTACAGGGAGATGGGGTTAGGAAATCCATTAATGTACATAGTACAAAGCTAATAAACCACGTAAGTGTCCAGGAGTCAGGGGACTGATTATTAAGATATAAATTTAGTCTAATTCTCAGGCAGCCAAAGGCATGTTTTTGCAATTGACAAGTAAGCTATAATATTAATATAAAGGCTTAGATTGGAATCCCCGGAGCTACAGTCTTGGTGGGGTGTGTGGAGCTGTCATAGGGTCTCGTGGGCCCAGTGGCGGTGGCCGTGGGGAGGGCGAGGTCCACAGCTGCCTTCTTCGGCCTTAGCACCGGGATTGGCCACTGCACACAACGTGTGGCGCGGGCCACCAGCATGGCTAACAGGAGTCGCGAATCCAGCACTAATTGGAGGGAGAGGCAGGAAATGGAGGCTGAGGTGTTATTTTTGCTTCTCCGTGATGAGACGGTGTCCTGAGTATACAAGTCCGCTGAGCAAGGAAAAGTGGAAAATGGACCGTATATTCCTAAGCTGGAAAACATGGGGTTTTGAGTGGGACAAGGGTTGATAGAAAGGTTTACGAAAGATACCGCAAGGTTCAAGGACGAATTAGACACTGTGAAGTTGATATGTAAAGATTTTTGGACTACAGTATTCAAGAAACAAATTGACACTCTAAGGGCAAATCATCAGGGCGTATGTGTACTTCAGGGCAACAAATTCCGCTACTCAGCCGTCTGCAGGAAAACAGTATAGAACATGCATCCGAGTGTCCAGCACTTACACGTGGCTTAGTCAGAGGTGACTAGTCAAATTTGGGAATAAGAAGTGTCGTAACAGCTGGAGTATCTTCAAGGCCGGCTGCCAGTTTCAGGGGCCGATGCAGAAGCTGCCGAGGGTAGGGAGACACAGGCGAGACTACTCTTGTAGGAAGCATTGTGAGTGCTGACTTCATCTCATCACTGGTTGGCTGTGCCGGAGCAAAGACGGCATCTCACTAGAGTCTCACAGACCAAGTTAAGGTAGATAAAGCTCCTTCTACTACAACATAAACTAACGCACCTGTTCAAAGTGATTTCAAACACCAAGATGCCAGGCTCTTTATTTTAAACATCTTTATTTCATTAGTGTGATATGTATTTAACTATAGATTGAGATGTGAAACTCAGGGTGTATTGAAACGCTGTATTAAAAAAAAATATGCACCAATCAGAGCAGTTTGTGTTCAAGTGTCCACAATTCGTTAAAATTTAAATCTGTTTTAGTTATTTAAAGAAAAAAAAATCCCACTATGCTAAATTAAGCTTAATTTTTATTGTACTGCTTATAATTTATTTGCCTGGAGATTTTGTATGCTTATATAAGTATTTCATTTATACATTATATATATGTATATGTAAATACATATGTTACTGTCGAAAGGCCTGGGTTAATTTTCAAAACATTATTTTAATATTTACTTATTGTACAATTGAATCATGGATGATGAATCCTGTTTTCTGAGGGAATCTTATCAATTTTATAATTGTCCGAAGGTCATAGGTTAACACAAGTAAAGGGTGGTGGTCAGGGTAGTTTTAGATGCAGACAAGTGGATTTAGCTCACACAGGACAGGGAGTTAGTTCACTCAAGGAAATTCAGGTTTTCAGGTTTGGCTGTAACGTTGGGACAGGGAAGAAGGAAAATGATATTTGTGACCTTCATACTTCTGATTTTCCCGTCACTCGTATCTCAGCACAACTTAATGGGTTCCAGTCCCTGTAGGGTGTAACTTGATCCTCCCTGGACCTTGATAAGGTCTTTTCTTTGTTTCTTTGGAGTAAAATAGCTGGCCTGGGCAGAATGCTGGCCCCAGAGCGGCTGTGTTACTTAGTCAGACTGTTCTCAGCAGCCAACTGCCGAAGCCAAACAAGGCTTCAGAGAGACTGAAGACTCCCAGATTTGATGCTGACTTTAACCCTAAACCTAGCTATAGAGAGCTCATGCCTAGGCGTGTTCAATTTACTCATTCTCTAGTTGAACAACACAAACACAAAATCGTATACTGAAATGGACCAGGCTGCCCTAACCCCATTCATCCTCCATGCTTGACAGGATGTGGGGGCTCTGACTGACCCCTCCCCCCCTCTCCATCACACCCTGCCTGAGAGGATGAAGGCTCCTCCGTTCTTGGAAGGAAACAATGCTTGCAAAAGTCCCTTGATCCACACTTGGCCCTTTTGACTTTATAAACCCTGTTTGCTTAAATTTGAAGCAAGAATTCTTTGTGGCAGGAGCTTGTTTTCCTCTCTGGCTTAAATAAAAGACTTTTAGTGCTGGAGAGATGGCTCAGCCATTAAATAAAAGACTTTCATTTGGCCTCATACCCACAGTGGTCTGTAAATTACTTGCAATGAGTGTTTAATATAGGCGCAGGATGGTTACTTGCTGAGTGGCTGAGTGAAGGTATTATAGAAATAACATGAGCCAGGCGTGGTGGCGCATGCTTGTAATCCCAGCACTATGGGGAGGCAGAGGCAGGTGCATTGCTGTGAGTTCAAGGCCAGCCTGGTCTACAAAGCGAGTTCAGGACAGCCAAGGATACACAGAAAAACTCCGTCTCGAAAAAAAAATTAGTTTACAGTGAGAAATTATCTTATGCACTTTAGAAATAAAGGAAAAGCTTTCCCCCTCCCAGACAGGGTTTTTCTTGTGTAGCCCTGGCTGTCCTGGACTCACTTTGTAGACCAGGCTGGCCTTGGAACTCACAGAGATCCGCCTGCCTCTGCCTCCCGAGTGCTGGGATTAAAGGCGTGTGCCACCACTGCCCTGAAGGAAACACTTCTTAGTAGCACTTGTCTGGATGAGGCTAATGCTCAAGGAAGAGCTGGCCTTGAACAGAAGATTTTTACAAACTTATGTCCACTTTGGGCTTAAATATTTTACATGTACTGTCATTCTTAAGCATCTTTTAGGTCTTGGCCCCAAGTTAACCTTTGAACAATTTAAGTAGACAGGGGACTCCAAGTCTGGCCACTGGGGCAGATGGGAGATTTGCCAAGCAAAGACAGTATGATCTCTTGAGTACATCTGTGTTGCTCTCTTGGCATAGCTGTTCCTCAAGGCCATCTTGTCCACCTGGCAGATGTATGTTTTTCTTTGGTAAGAGCAAAGGGAATTTAGTGGTAAACTAGGACCCTGTGCTGTCTCCCTGAGCTGCCTCTTTGAGATGTGCTCTTTGATGCCTGTAGGGGTAGACCTATTGGCTGGTTGTAGGTCAGGGCTGTCTTCTTTTGTTATGGAAATGGAACCTAATTGGAGGCCTATCAGGGTGAATGGACATTAGCAGAAACTTTCCCAGCAACACCCAAGCTTCAGTTATAATACAAACTTTCTCACAGTTTCTGAGGAGCCTGGTGAACAGAACTTACCTTCCAGTCATTCTGGGTGCAGCTTTCCTTCAACTAGACTCCAGGCTGTGCATCTTAGTATTTGCTAAGCAAGCTTATTATAGCATCAGAGCCACAAGGTAAATTTCTCCTGCATCTGAGGCATCAGTCGCTGAGTGCTTTAAACTGTGGCTGTCACACCAGCCTGTTAGAGCTTCTCATAGCCGGCAGCAACCTAGAAAGGACGGGTTGCTATGGTTTGAATATGACATGTACTCTATAGATTCATGTGTGAAAAGTCTTAGAAGGGGGGAGAGGGCTCGAGGGGACACTGAGATGGATCACTGAGCAGTAAGGTCACACTATAAGAGTTATTAATGCAGGGCCGGAGAGATGGCTCAGCGGTTAAGAGCACCGACTGCTCTTCCAGAGGTCCTGAGTTCAATTCCCAGCAACCACATGGTGGCTCACAACCATCTATAATGAGATCTGATGCCCTCTTCTGGCCTGCAGGTGTACATGCAGGCAGAGCACTGTATACGTAATAAATATATTTTTTAAAAAGTTATTAATGCTATGGACAGAAAGAAAAGCAGCAACATGGGCAGGGCTTTCAGAGACCGAGTTCAGGCCCCATCAGCAGAAACAGACAGCTCGACGTGGGGGCTAAAGAGAATGAAATGCCCAAGTGGCAGAAGTAAGATCTGTCCAGGCAGGAGGCAGGGAGGGGGTGGAGAAGAGGGCCTGGCATCAACACCCCTTTGATGAGAACTCGGCTGTGGGGTGTCTGTTTAGCTAGGTGCTCACAGACACTCTCTGTCCTATCTGTGAAAGGAAGATTTGCTGCAGATTTGGAGCCTCGGCCGCAGCTGGAGTCTAACATTACATCCTCACAGCATGTTTGTTCTTGTCCAAGACTGGTGGGGCTATCTGGGAGATTCTGGGAACTTCAGAGAGTGGAGCCTCTGGAGCAAGCATGTCCCTGGCAGTGCTTTGAAACTTAAACCCGGCCCTGCCTACCTTTCTTGTCTCTGCTTCCTGTGTGATCTTGCCGCGGTGACATTTTGCCTCACCTGGGCCCCAGAAGCTACACGCCCAAGGACTATGCAGTGAACTCTCTGAAACCATGAACTAAGGTCTGGTGAGCACAGGGGGACCTCTGCTAAGTGGCTTTCAGTATAGTCAGGTACCAGGAGATGGAACACACACAGTGTTTTGTTAATATAAAGACTTATTGGGGCTGACATGATGGCTTGGTGGGTAAGGGGCTTGTCACACAAGTATGAGAGTCTCAGATGGGTTCCTCAGCACCCATGTGTGTGTGTGTGTGCCAAGTGTGGTGGTGCACACTCATATCGGAGGCAGAGTCAGGAGGATCCCTGGGGCACTTCAGGTGAGCTAGTCTTGCGGAATCTGTGAGCTCCAGGCTTAGTGAGAGTCCCTGTCACAAAAAAATGATGTGAAGAGCAAATGACGAAGACACTTGACATTCACCTCTGGCCTCCTCATACAGGTGCACACACATGACATGCACACACACATGTGAATGCCTGCACATGCATATAACACACACAGAATGATTAATTCCTCTAGGGAACTGGCACAGGGGTGAAGTAAAGAGAACTTTAAAGAGCATTTTAAGGAGTCACAGACTCAGGAAATAGCTATTGCCCCGGTGCCGGGTTGGAACTCTACCCAAGTGGTCTTCACCATCACTCAGGCTGGTCCAGACCTTTTGACAGGGCAAGGTGGTGACTCAGTGTCACTGGGTCACAGAGAAGTCATGTGGGTCGCCCCAATGGAACTGGATGGGAATATTGCTGTCCAGGGGTCCTGAACTTTTTGTTTGTCTATTTGTTTTGCTTCTGCCCATTAAAGAATTAAACGGCGAGGAAACTTGAGCACGATGGGTGGCAGTGGAGAAATCATGAGCACAGCCAACAGGAGCAGTGATGGAACACACATGCGCGCGCACACACACACACACACACACACACACATGCACACCCCCCCCCAGATAAAACCCCCTTTGCCCCCAAAGCAGAGGAGGGGCTAGGGGACTCGGGAAGCAGACGACAGTCTTTCCTCTAGGGCTGGGAGTTCTAAAAGTCCTTGAAGGTTCTTCCTCCCCCAAACCAGGGTTGGAGTGTTTCAAGGAAGACAGGATGGCTGACTGGCACAAAACTGCTGTGTAAACTGTCCTGATCCAGCCTTGAACTTGTTGAGTCATTCTATCACCAGGGACCTTACAGGCAGGAGAAAAAGCCCATGGGCCTTTGTTTTAAGCTGCCTGGCTTTTGTCTCAGGTCAGGAGTGTGAGGAAGAAGCCAGCCATCTTGGAGGCTCACCTGCTTTATTACTTAGTCATGATCCACACACCTATCTGTCTGCCTATTAGGGGCTCTGTCTATTTCTTCATCTCTCAGGAAATGTCCCTCTGAGAAGCGAGGCTAGTCATCCACATTATCCACATGGAGGAAGTGAATCTCAGAAGTCTCTGCAGAGCTGCCCCACAGCATGCTGGGAGAACTACCTCTGCAGGCCACTGGCTCATGACGTGGGATTCATTGTGCATGTGTGCATTATGGTTATTCATTCAGCAGCTGATGGGCGTCTATATTGCTTTCATTTCCTGGCTACTGGGAATAGGCAGCAATGAATTTGGATGTGCAGGTATCTCTGCAGTAGGGTATAGAGTCTTTGGGGTGTATGCCCCCTACATTGAGTGGACAGGCAGAGGCACAGGCAAAGCAACTGGATAGGGCCAATTAGAAAGCATCAGACCATGTCCTGGCTCGAGCCCTGGCTTGACATAATAATTCCTCCCGAGGACACAGGTTTTGCCATGGCCAGCGTTGCTTCTTACAACATACTGGCAATTAATTAATTTTATACCACCATAAGCTGCCATTATTTTATGGCCAGGGGGATGGTAGTTTTGTGCCTCTGTCATTTAGGATGGTTACTTATTTGATTGAGATTTAATGAGTAGAAATAAAAAAAAAATGCTTTCGGTGTATAGACATTTGCAGGTAATATATATTCAAAACAGGCCAGTCAAAAGTCAGACATCTGCTAGGACACATTAATTTTTGTGGGCGCATTATGGCCTCATTCTGATATAAATTTCCTGGAAAAAATTGTCTCCATATTTACAAATTGGCTTTGATGTTCCGGGTAGAAGTCGCCCCTCTGAGCTGATGAACGTGTCATGTGGAATCAGTGGGCTGGGATGCCATTAGCCACAAGGAAGATAAGAACTGTAGCGGAGTCCTGGGCGTGATGATAAAGTCATCAGTATGTCTGCTGTTTGCTGATGGAGGAATTTATATCAGCAACCTGTCAGTCCCTGTGATGGCTCTAGTCGACTCAGCTCAGCTCCTGCTTCACCAGTTGGGGGCACCCAGCCTCCACTCCCACTCATCCGATGTCCCCCCCCCCCCGACTCCCACCTGAAAAATTGGATTTCAAACCACAGCAGCGACATTGTGACGACTGGGTGCATTATATCTGCGATGGTGTAATTAGTCCATCAAAGCAAGTAAAGTCATAACTAAAGAGGAGGCTCTGCTCCCTGAGGCGTCATCTAAGGTAATAACAATTCTTTCTCTAAAAGTTTGGCGGTGGACAGGTGGTTCCGTGGTTAAGAGTCCTGGATGCTCTTCCAGAGGGCCTAGGTTGAATCCTGAGCACGCACATGGTGGCTTACAACCCTCTCTAACTCTAGTTCTAGAGGATCTGACATCCCCTCCTGGGGTCGGCAGGGACCTGGTACTTGCGTGGAACAGAAACATACATGCAGGTGAAACAGTTGTACACACAAAGTAATACTACTAACTCCACATCTAAGATGCCAGAGGCAGACCAAAGAAGATGGCTTCCACCTTGTGACACAGACGAGGAAGAGCTGCTTGTCCCCGAGACGCTGGAAGAGTATTGAGTATTGTTGAGCACAAGGAAGATCACTAGTCAGAGACCTTGGGACACTTGGCCCTAAACAAGATGTGTCCATCAAATCCCCACTGAGGCCTCAGGGAACCCTGTGGAAGAAGAGGCAGAAAGCCTATAAGAGCCAGAGGGGCTGGAGAATGCCAAGAAAACAGGGCCCTTTAAAGCAACGTAATCAAAGCTCATATGAACTTACAAGACTGAGGCAGTATGCGCAGGGCCTGCATGGTCTGCACCAGATGGGGTCCTAAAGCTAAAAGGAGCAGTGGGTACCATGCCCCAGGCCTAACCCAGAAGCTATCTCCAATTGTTAGCCACTCAGAAATGAAAATTTAGTTTTCTCCAAGCATCTTTTCTTGGATTATTATCCTTCAGTTTGTTTTGTCCTATTCTGATGTGTTAGTTTTTTCATGTATTATAATGTAATATACTATATGTAGAATATTAGTAATTATTATCCCTTAAAGGCCTGTTTGTTTTTTTTAAATTTTATTTATTTATTCATTTATTTTATGTGCATTGATGTCTTACCTGCATGTATATCTGTGGGTGTCAGATCTTAGAGTTACAGATAGTTGTGAGCTGCCATGTGGGTGCTGGAATTGAACCTGGGTCCTCTAGAGGAGCAGCCAGTGCTCTTAAATACTAAGCCATCTCTCCAGCCAGGCCTGTTTGTTTTCTAAAGAGAGACAGAAGGTAGTGGATCCAGATGGAGGGGAGGCTGGGAGGAGCTGGGAGGCGTAGAGGGAGGGGAAACTGTAATCCGGATATATCATATGAGGAAAAAAAATATCTATTTTCACTAGAAGGAAAATGTTTGTATATCTGATGTTCGCCTTCTGCAAACAAACAAGAAAAAATGCGGGTAGGACAATCTCGCTCTCTAGTTGGCTTTCTTTGCTCCCAGTATTCCTTGAACAAAGAGGACGATCAGCTGCATAGCCAGTCAGCCATCTGGGACATTCCTCGGACTCCTTCAGAAAAAAAAAAAAATGGCTATTACAGCCCATTGCCTTGGCTCCTGGAGGTGCAGGCTTTAGCCAAGGCTGTCTGAAGCTGTGTCCCAGGCCCTTGGCTATCACACGCCTGTGTGAATTCTAGACAACTCTTTAAACATCTCCATCCAGACCATAAAAGAAGCTCCTGCCTTGGTTTCATTTTTATTTTTAAGATCATAATATAACTCTGTTATTTCCTCTTCCCTTTTTCTCCATCCAAATTCATCACCCTTTTCTCATTGTCACTATATGCATATATGTACATATACACATATGTGTATGTATATACATATACATGCATATGAAATATATGACATGGAGTCTACTTAGTCTGTATCCTGTTACTTGGATCACTTGGATTCCGGGCTGACCACTTGGTATTGGATAAGCAGTGTGTTCTTCCTGGGAAGACCATGTATATACATATACATGCATATAAAATATATGACATGGAGTCCACTCAGTCTGTATCCTGTTACTTGGATCACTTGGATTCCGGGCTGACCACTTGGTATTGGATAAGCAGTGTGTTCTTCCTGGGAAGACCATCCCTCACTCTCTCAGCACTCCTTAGTTGCCTGCAGCTCTTTGTGTAGGGTTGAGGCCTCTTGGGCTTGCTTTCCCTGTCTACTTTGGCACGTTTGTTGGTGTCATCTTTGTCAAGCTCATGTTTGGGCAGTCACGTTGGTGGGATTCTGCGGATGTAGCTTCTGACGTTCCTAGGAGACAGAATCTCATAGCAACCCCCCTGATCTTCTGGCTCCTACAATCTTTCTGCCACCCTCCACCCTCCACAGCGTTCCCCACCCTTAGGTGCGGGGTGGTTTGTAAGACGTGTCCACTGGGCCTGGGCTCCACAGCGCGGCATCTTCATTGGTTGTGGTCTTCGGTAACGGCCTCTGTTGCGAAGGGAGGTTTCCTTGGTGAAAGGCGAGGGGCACATTAGCTGAGGGCGGAAGGACGGGTGTTTAGATTGTTGTTAGGGACTGTGCTGGTTTCGCCAAGTGGTGGTTGTAGGTTCTCCGACAGTATCCTCACTAGTAGCAAGCAGACTGGGTTTTCAGTACCACACATGGCTTCCCTCTTGTTGCGCAGATCTTCAGTCCACTTAGAGAAGCTGTTTGCCACTGCCAGGGTATGTGAGGCACCACAACCCCTGCAGGGTTATCGTGCCACACTGGCGCTTAGTGTGGCTCATAGACATCATAGCTTGTTGCTTGGTTGTTGTCGACTGTTGGGCGTTTCCCACCTTCGGAAGCTTGGATGGCATCTTCTGGTACCATGAGGGAGAAGACTTTCAGGTCAGAGCCAGCTTATGGGCCGCTCGGCCCTGTTTCTGAAGTGGGTTGTGCCTCCAGGAATAGGACTTCCCTTCTACCTCAGTGATGGAGGGGGTAGGACAGGCAACCAAGTGCAAGAGCAACAGGCTGTGTGTTTTGGAAGCCTCTTGGACAGTCCTGACTAACAATTCAAAAGACGTCATCTCATGTCTGTTTTTTTTTTTTTTTTTTTTTTTTTAAATGATTTTTGGCTCTTAGACGGTGCATTGTCAGCCCAGCTGAGAAAAGTTAATTACAACTATACTTGTATATTTATGCACAGAATTATGTATATGTTTTTGAGATAAATAGTTAATAGTATCATCCCTTATGACTTTTTCAGACATCATTATTGCTATTTTAGCGCCCCTTTTCCTATTTTCCTAATCAGGTTGCCTGCGCCAATGTATTCCGTCTTTATTGCTCCCCAATCCTCCCATACTGGCAATGATCCTGTTTTACTTTCCTAGTTTCCGTAGTCAATACAGGCTGTGTGCTCTCATCTGGAGATTTGGAGATAGGAGTCTCCATTAAGGAAGAACATGTGACATTTGTCCTTCTGGGTCAAGGTTACCTCATTCAATACGATTATTTCTAGTTCAACCCATTTATCTGTAAAGCTCATGACTTCACTTTTGCTTACAGCTGAGTACTCCTCCATAGTGTGTATGGACCACACCTTCATTACCCGTTCCTTGGCGGAAGGACATGTAGGTTGTTTCTATTTCCTAGCTATTGAGAAGACAGCAGCAATGGACATGGCCGAGCAAGTATATGTGGGACATGGTGTTGAGTCGTTTGGCTATATGCCAGGGAGTGGCATATCTGGGTCATGTGGTAGATTCTATGTCCTTACTGATTTCCAGAGTGGCTGCACCAGTGTGCAATCACACAGACACGGAGTGAGGACTCCCTATATCCTCCCCTCCATTTTTGTTGTCGGCCGATTGGTAGATCTCTGTCACTGTGATAGGGGTAAAATGAAATCTCAAAGTTGCTTTGATTAGCATTTCCTTAATTGCTAGGAATGATGAACATTTTTGAGATATTTCTTAGCCATTTTTCTCTTTTTTCAAGAATAGTTAATAGTCCAGGCCCATTTTTTTTTGTCTCTGCCTTTTAAGTCCTCTGTATGTTTTAGATATAAATCCTCTGTCTGAGAAAAAGCTGACAAAGACTCTCTCACATTCTGTAGGTTTCCTCTTTACCAAGCTGATTTTTTCCTTTACTGTGCAAAAGCATTTTAGTCTTTTGAACCCCTACTTGTCCACTGTTGCCTTAATCCCTGGTCAAATGAATTTCCATTTAGAGGGTTCTTTCCTTTCCTTATATAATGGAGGGGCTTGTTTTATATTTTCTTCTAGCAATTTCAGTGTTTCAGGTTTCACACTTAGGTTTTTGATCCATTTGAAGTTAGTTTTTGTACAAGGTGATAGATAAGGGTCTAATTTCATTCATATGGACATCCAGTTTCCCCAGCATCATTTGTTGAAGATGCTTTCTTTTCTCTAGCATATTTTCTCATCCTTGTCAAATATTAAGTGGCTGAAATTACATGTGCTCATGTTTGGCTCTTAGATTTTGTCCCATTGGCCGACATGTCTGTTTTTGTGCCACTGCCATGTTGTTTTTATCACTGTAGCTCCTTACTGTATGTTTTAAGATCTGGAATGATGATGTTCCCTCAAGCATTGCTCTTTTTGCTCTGCATCGCTTTGGTTATCGCGGATATTTTGTGATTCCATAGGAATTTTTGAATGTTTTCCTATTTGTGCAAGGAATGATATGGGGATTTTGACCGGTATTGATTTGAGTATGCAAATAGCTTTTGGTAAAATGCTCATTTCACAATATTAATTCTACCAACCCATGAGAATGTGACGTCTCTCCACTTTTTGGTGTCTTTTTCTAACTCTTCCAAAGGTGTCATTGTACAGGTGCTTTACTTCCTTGGCTAGGTGTATCTGTAGTTATTTTATTTTACCTGAGGCTATTGTGAATGGGTCCGTGATCTCCTTCTCTGTGTTTGCTGTTGGTGTTTAGAAAAGCTATTGATTTGTGCAAGTCAATTCTGCATCCTGCTGCATTGCTGAATTTATCATTTTTAGAAGTTTTCTGCTAGAATTTTAGAGATTTCCCTAGTATATAGCACCTTATCATCTGCAAATAGGCATAGTCTGACTTCCTCCTTCCCTACTCCTTT
The DNA here is from genome assembly GCA_907169655.1 of Acomys percivali. NCBI lineage: Eukaryota > Metazoa > Chordata > Mammalia > Rodentia > Muridae > Acomys > Acomys percivali. Next base: position 5,803,616 of record OU015743.1, on the reverse strand, counting down.
AATTTATACACATTTAATTTCCTTCTCTTGCATTATTGCTCCAGCTAATGTTTCAAGCACAATAGCGAAAAGAGGTGGGAATGGTAGAGACGTCCCAGTTCAATTGTCTCAAGCTTTTCTCCATTTAGGATGATGTTGGCTGTGGGTTTCTTGTATATAGCTTTTATTGTGTTGAGGTATGTTCCCTCTAGCCCTATTTTTCTAGGACTTTTTATCATGAAAACATGCATTTTAAAAGCCCTTTATGCATCGATTGAGATGACCATTTGATCATCTGATCATCTCATGTCCATTTATGTGTTTTTTTTTTTTACATTTATTAACTTGCATATGTTGTACCATTCATGCATTTCAGGGGTAAAAGCCAGCTAGGTCATGGTGGTCATCTTCTTGATGTATGTCTGTATTCTATTTGCAGGTATTTTATTAAGTGGTTTGAATCTATGTTCATCAGGGGTATTAGCCGGTTGCTTTCTTGTTTTGCTGTCGTTATCCGGTTTGGGTATTAGAGTGAGATTGGCCTTCTAGAAGGAGCCTGAGAGTGCTCCTTCTGTGTCTTTCTTTTTACAATAGTTTTTAGAAGGGTTGGCTATGGATCTTTTTTTGACTGTCTAGTAGAATTTTGCTGTGACTCCAAGTCCTAGATTTCTTTCCTTCTTTTTTCTGAAGGCTTTTAATTACTATTTCAATCCCTTCCTTTGTCATCTGTTTAGGTTGTTGACTGCTTTTTGGTTTAATTTTAGTGGTTTGGCCAAATCTAGAAATTCCTCCATTTCTTTTAGATTTTTATAGCTTAATGTAGTACATCATTTAAAAATATCCTTTTATAACATTCTGACTTTCTTGTATGTTATTATAATGTTTCCCGGTTATTTCTGAGTCTGTTAATTTGGGTCTTCTTTTTTCTTTTCTTTCTGTTAGTTGGGTTAAGAGTCTGTCAATCTCATTTCTCTTCTCAAAGACTGAACTCTTAAGCTTTTTTTTTTGGTATTACTTTCTTTGTTTCTATTTCATTGATTTCTGCTCAAATTTTTAATTATTTTTTTCCTTGGACTATGTTTGGCTTTGTTTGTTTTTCTAACTTTTTGAGTTGCATCACTAAACATTATTTGTGCTCTTTCTTATTTTTTTTTTAAATGTGGGTACCTAGAGCTATCAATTTTCATCTCAAGACTGCTTTCTTTGTGTCTTGGAGGTTTGCTGTGTTTTTATTTTCATGTAGTTCCAGGAAGACTTTTATTTCTTTTCTTTTTTTTTTTTTTTTGACCAATTCACTGTTCATTAACAAGCTATTTAATCTCCATAAGTTTGAGTATTTACTTGAATTGTTTGCTGTCAATTTTAAGTCAGGATACAAGGTGTGATTTCAATTTTTTTTTAATTTGTTTTGTGTCTCAGAATATGGTCTATTTTAGAAAAGCTTCTGTTTTCTCTTGAGTAAAATGCATACTTTTGTGTGTAGTGGTTTGAATAAGAATGGCCCCCATAGGCTCATAGGTCTGAGTTCTTGGTCACCAGGGAGTGACACTATTAGGAGGTGTGGCCTTGTTAGAGAAAACATACCACTGTGGGTAGGCTTTGGGGTTTCAGAAGCTCAAGGCAGACCCAGTGTCTCTCTGTCCTCATGCTGCCTGCCGATCTGGATGTACAGCTCCCAGCCAGCACCATGTCTGCCTGCTTCCCACCATGATGCTAATGGACTAGACCTCTGAAATGTAAGTGAGCTTCAGTTAAATGTTTTCCTTTATGGAGCTGCCACAGTCTCTTTTCACAGCAAAAGAACACTAAGATGAGGTGCTTGGATGGAACAGCCCCTTAATAGTCTCATTTGAGTGATGTCAATAAATTCTGCTGTCTCTCTGTTAATTTTTTTGTCCAGTTGACCTGCCTTTTGCATAGAGTAGAGTACTGAAACCACCTGCTATTAATGTTAATCCATACTTTTAAATCCAGTAGAATATTAAAAAAATGAAACTGGGTACCCCAAAGTCTTGTGCATATATGTTTAGGATGGTAACTTCTTGGTTAGCTGTTCCCTTGATTAGAAATAACTGTCCTTATTCATCTCTTCTGATTAGTTGTAATTTGAAGTTTATTTTGTCAGACATTAGGATAGCAATGCCTGCTTGCCTCCTGGTCCTACTTGACTGAAGTACCTCTGTCTATTCTTTTACTCTAAGGTGGCTCCTATCTTTAAAGCTCAAATGTGTTTCTTATAGACAACAAATAGATGGATTTTGTTTCTTGATCCACTCAGTCACTCTGTGTCTTTTGATTGGAGTAGTAAAGCTACTAATATTTAAAGTTATTGACATTTGTGTGTTAATTGTGGTCATCATTTTATTGAGCTTTGGTGTTGTGTTCTGGGTTTTCATAATTATGATTTCCTATTTATTTCCACAGTTTCTTCTGCTATGCTGATTCATCTCTCAACTCAAAATAATGCCCTCTGTGTGTTATTTAGGTTTAATTTTTTCCCTTTCTCTTTCAGTCGAGGCAGATAATTTTGCTGGGTATATTAGTCTCGGTTGGCTGTGAGCATCTTTTAGGACTTGGAATGCATTGTGTCAGGCTCTTCAGGCTTTCCAGGCTTCCACTGAGAAATCAGCTGTTATCCTGACGGGTTTTTCTGTATATGAGTCTTAAATTTTTCTATTGTTTAACTTTCAGTACACTTTCTTTGTTATGGATACTTAAGTGTTTTAACTTTGATACATCATGTGGATTTTCTTTTCTGGTCTTGTATATTTGTGCTCTAGGCACTTCTTGTACTTCTATGAGCATGTCTTTCATTATTTTGAGGAGTTTTCTCTTATGGTTTTGTTGAAGATCTTGTCTATGCCATCAACTTGAGATTCTTCTCCCTCATCTATGCCCATAACATGAAGGTTTGGTAGCTTCACGGTGTTCTACATTTTCTCTGTGTTCCTTTGCTGTGTTTAGTTTTTTTTCACAATCCTTGCTTATTTGATTTATGTCCTCCACTTTATCTTTGAGTTCTGATATGCCTTCTGCTTGAATTGTCATGTTTCTACAGCCTTCCTTTGAGTTTTCTTGTTGAGCTGCTACTGACTTTTCCAATCCATTTTAGCTCGAGTCCTCTTCAGTGTTCCTATCTCCTTAATGAATTCTGTTTTTAAGTCCTGGATTGTCTTCACCATTTCTATCACCTTTGCTTGTATTTTCTTGGGCATCACTTGTATATATTCTCCTCAAGCTTTTTATCCTTAATTTCATCAAACTTTTTCTTTGTGTAGCCTTTAAACTTTGAATTCTTTGATGAAGTTTATGATTGTTCTTTCAAACTCTGTGTCCTGGAGTTCATCTAGATAATTCTCACTGGCAAACATCTCTACAGCACTGATGGGTTTTAGGGAGAAGATGCTGGCTTGCTCTTCCATATTGTTATCCTTGTGATGGTATCTTGGCATGTGGATTTTGTTAGTTCTGAGTCTGTTGTGGACAGAGCAGGTTGTGTGGTTGGCTTGGGCCTAGAGGTTGGAAATGGCTTCAGCAGAATGAAGTCAGGTGGTCAGAGGGGACAAGACTGGTATACTGATGTGCTTCCTGGTCCAAGACTGGAGTGTGGGGTAGACCTGGGAGGCTGAACCAAATAGGTGCATTGGTTGCTGATGTCAGGCTACAGAAAAATCATGGACTGGTATTTTAGGGTACTTACTGGATAGACCCTGGAGGAGGACCTGGGAAGTCTGGGTGGGTACTCAGTGGTTGGAGCAGCCTAGAGGGACCTGTTGGTGGTTGAAGGTTCATGGCACAGGTAGGGTGGTCAGACTAGGCGAGGGCCCTGGCTATAGGGATGGAACTAGCTCTGGGGTGTTTCAGAAAAGGATGCAGGAAGTCTGGTTACTGAGTTGGGTGGTTGGAGGCTGCTGCACAGTTTCTTAAGATGTAAGTTAACACCACAAAACTGAATGTGATGAGAAGAGGGAGGGGGTGTCACCAAAGTTTGGCAACAGTAAAGATTTCTGAATACTGAATTAATAGACAGGAATTTATTTCTGTCTGGGTAGAGCAAATGGACACCAGCCAGCTGATTGGTGACTCGGGGATCTGGAAATGTACTGGAGAAAGCATTAACACACCTGGGAACTGGTCCAGCCTCGGCATGTGTTATAGCTTACTTCAACATCTCAGGGGGCAGCCTGGGCAGGTAAGACGGAGGCCCATGGGCTGCTCTCTCTTTTCTTCCCATTGAGAACAATGTAGACCAGACAAGGAGGGCTTAGGAAGCAGGTTCCTGGGTCTCTCCTTTTCTGGGGGGCCACATTTCATCAGAAAGCTGGACACGGCCTGATTCCTTCCTGATTTGGAACCTAAAGGCTTAAGCATCTGCACACACAGGAAGAGTACGGAGCGGCTAGCGTGGAGTCAGTGAGGAGCTCTGGGGCTGTGGGCTCTGTGGAAGAGTGACAGCATTCACACTTGACCAGCTGAGAGGAGAGTGGAGAGAGGTGCTTGCAGTTACTACTTACAGTAGTTGGCTCTGCTGTGAGTTGCTTGAATGTAGGACTGGACGGATCGTGGTTGCCTGGGTCAGGTTGGGCTGTGGTCTATATGGTGGGGATGTCCAAAGACAGGGCACATGTGGTTTACATGTTCCGGTGGAAACAGGCTCATTTGAGTACTGCACATTTTGTAAATACATACCAAGGGCAAGAGAATGGGGATTAGGGAGACAGAGTCACCCTCATGTTCAGCACACATTTTAACGACTTGAGTTGACAACAATAGCTTCTATTTGTTAAGCACTTTTTATACTGGGTCAGTTAGAATGCTTTCATTTGAAAATTATAGAAAAGGCACTTGACATTTGTTTGAGTAATATAATTTCATGGCTCAAATGTTGAGGCACAATAAGATTTTGATGTATTTGTCAGGGGCTTTGCATTTTTCCACCTCTCTCTCTCTCTCTCTCTCTCTCTCTCTCTCTCTCTCTCTCTCATCTATCTATCCATCCATCTATTATCTATGTATCTATATATCTACCTTTTTTTAAAATTAAGTTTATTCATTGTTTTTTCTTTTTTTATAGAGGTTTTATTTTTTTAAAAAGATTTCTTTATTACTATGTATACAGTATTCTACCTGCATGTACACCTGCAGGCCAGAAGAGGGCATCAGATCACATTATAGATGGGTGTGAGCCACCATGTGGTTGCTGGGAGTTGAACTCAGGACCTCTAAAAGAACAAGTCAGTGCTCTTAACCTCTGAGCCACTCTCCAGCCCTATATCTATCTGTTTAAGTGGGAGAGGGTCAACCCTGGATGGTGGGATGGTGAGCCTCCTGCAAAGAATTATGCATCCTTCTGCACTTGATGATTGGAATTTAGTCTTTCATATTGACGTCAGATCTCATGTTGCACGGGCATTCTAACTGAATTTACTGAGGGGCCACAGTGAAATCTAATGTCAATCCCTGAAGAGAGTAGACTGTCTGTAGACGAGAAGGAAGAAAGCATAAGGATTATACTCTAAAACAAAGCTAAAACTTTGAGGCCAACAGCAGTTACGTTTCTGTGCATGAAGGGATGGATAAACGGCATGTCACATCTGAGGGAAAAGACTTCAGCTCTAACAAGCTGAACAGCAAGATTCTCCACCACGGGCACTATCCTTGAGGACGTGCACTAAGTGAAGGCAGCCACAGAAGGACAAAATTCCACACGCCGTTTCCCTATAGGAGTACCTACAGGAACCACATGGTAGAAAAAACATGGGGCTCCACTTTCCAAAACTGTTTGATGGGTAAAATGTTTCAGGAGGGAGAGGTGGGAAGGTCTTAGGGGATGGATTTTGGTAGATAGTCACATGATGGTGTGGCTAACCTTATGCCACTGTGTTCTTAAAATGGTTATAGGGTGAATTTTAGGTTATGACTATTTTATAGCAGCAGCAGCAGCAGCAGCAGGACTCCTGAGGTCAGTGTCACAGTACCAGGGCCCCGTGTACATGTTACTGGTAGGCTATGAGTGTATATCTAGTCTGCTACAGCTGCCTCTCAAGCCTCCCTCCTCCCCTCAGGGGATAAGTGGGCTACCTGACTTATGAAGCAAAACACATCGTTATAATAGCCACTTAGGCACCGGCAATTAAAACCAATACCTATTACACGGTCATTTAAACGTGTGACAATTTGCTAATGCTTTTTATCAGCTAATAGGATCAGAAAGAGAGGTGAATTATATTTAACTAATGTACACACTTTAACATGAGGCTAATGGCCGACAAATTGGTATATTATGAAATAGAGACCTAGAGTTAGCCTGAGTGAAAGCAAGAGACGTAGGCAGATGGTCTCAGACTGCTCATTAAGTTACCAGAAGAGCCTTCTGCCTCAGATGGTCACACACACCCAAAGCGTGATGGGTTTCTAGCTCTAGGAAAATGTCCGTAGCCTAAGGAAGGCTTTGATCACCAGCTAGGAGCTGTTTGGTCAGATACACACCCTAGAGGATTCAGAACTCCACACCTGCCCCTTGGAAAGGCTCAAGCTCTTACTGGACCAACTATAAAGGCCCCTAGTATAGCCACAAGCCGACTCACTGACTAAGTTCCTGGCATTGGCTTTGCCCCATGGAGAACAGTATGAAGGGTATGAATTCCCCATACCTGACTTCTGTTTCTGTACTGAGGGACCCTGCAGGAATCGCTTGAGGGGATATGAAGTGCCCTCCTACCACAGCAGTCACCTGCTTTCTCAAGAAGTCCTGCTAGAGAGTGGGGATAGTTTTATTGTGCTCCCCAGAGGTTCATGTACTAGTAGTGTCTTGGTTCCCAGTGTGGCAGTATTGAGGTGGTTGGCCCTTTAAGAAGTGTGACCTAGGTGGAGGTACTTAGGGGCACAGCTCCTATAAGAGACTAATGCTGGTCTTATGAGTCTATCAGCTGCCAAGAGTGGGTTCTGGGTGAGCTAAGGGAGGAAGGTCACTACAGAGTTAGACCATGTCATTGCCAGCCACACCTCCTTGAGTACACTCAGTCTTGTGAGAGTGAGACTCAGAGAGAGAAAGGCAAGGATGGGATACCTGGGTTATGAGGTGTGGCCATCATGTATCTGGTCCTTCCTGTATCCTGCCAAGTTTCTTTCCAATTCTCTGTCTTGTTGTCATGTAGCTGGGTCCCTCGTTCCAACTGTAGCCTCATCAAGTCTAGTTTCAAGAGGCCAGGAAGATGGCTCAGTCTGAAAGCATTTGTCTTGCAAGCGCGAGGGCCTGAGTTTGGTTCTCTGACATCACATAAATGTCAGGTGTCATGGCGTTGTGGTGGCCAACCTTCGATGCCAGCTTGATACACCTGGGAAGCTGAAGCCTCATTTTGAAGAATTGTCCCCATCGGATTGGCCTGTGGCCATGTCTATGGTAATAGATGTAGAACAGCCTAGCACACTGTGGATGGTCCCATCCCTGCACTGCTGGGCCTGGATTGTATAAGGAAAGTCGCTGGGCAAGCTTGTAGGCAGCACTTCTCCCACCCCATCCCCCACTTCAGTTCCTGCCTCCAAGGTCCTAGCTTGAACTTTTGATCTGGCTTCCCTCAAGGATGGAGTGTGACCTGTGAGTTGACATAAGCCTTTTCCTCCTCCTCCTCCTCTTCCTCCTCCTCCTATGTGGTGATTTGAACAAGAATGGCCCTCATAGGTTCATGCATTTGACTGCTCAGTAATGAGGGAGTGGAACTGCTTGAGAAGGATTAGGAGGTGTGGCCTTGCTATAGTATGTGTGGCATTGCTGAAGGAAGTGTGTCGCTGGAGGTAGGCTTTGAAGTTCCAAAGGGCCATTGCCGGTCCCCATGTCTCTCTGCTTGCTGCTCCTTGGTCAGGATTCAAGCTCTCAGTGACAGCTCTGGCACCATGCCTGTCTGTTTTCCACCACGATGATAATGGACTAAAGCTCTGAAAGTGTAGGCAAGCCTCTGACTAAATGCTTTCTTTTTTGAATAGGAGCTGTCTTGGTCATGGTGTCTCTTCACAGCAATAGGACAGTGACTAAGACACTCAAGATGCATTTGGTTGGTGTTTTTCTGTCAGTGACAGAGCATGTGGTACACACATGTAACCATGAGCTGGGGAGACCGAGGCGGAGCTGTAGTGTCTGCTGTTAAGCTGTGCTGACATAACTGACGAACTGCAGAGCGATGAGAAACCCTGACTCACAGAAGAGGGATGCTCTCCCTCCTCCCTCTGAGCACTTCCTCCCCCCTTTCCATTAAAGATGTCCTAACTTCAGGTACTTTGCTATGGCTACAGTAACTTCAGATGCAGACCAGAGACACTGCCCCAGATCACACCTGATGCACTGAGGTGGTGGCCACTGGGACCAGCAAAGTAGCTTTAGATCCCAAACTCCACTGTCATCTGGGAAAGCAATGGGTGGACAGGACTGAATCCAAGCCCTGAGTGGCCACTTGCTGTGTTGTAAGCTCAGGGAAGCCACTTACCTACGAGATCAGGTTCTTTCTCTTTTTAATGCCTGGAGCCAGGGGAAGCTCTCAGAACTATTCCAGATGGAGGCAGAGGCAGTAATTGCACACTCGCTCTATTACTTATAATAATAGAGGTATGAAGGGCATCTTAATGCTGCTTTAATGAAGCATGAGAAATTCTCCTTGGCCTGCCAAGTATAACACTAGGGCCCAGGTTGTGGCATTATCTTTGTTTAGAGGGCCCAGCTGAATGCTTTGGCATCCGAGTATGTGCTGTGCAGTTTATTCCACAGAAACAGCTGGAGGAGCCAGGAGTCTAAGCTAGATCACTGCCCAGATACAACGTGGAGTGTCATCCAATGCCTACCACTATAGTTATACAATGTGTGCTTTATCATGAAACTTACTTTATCCATGTGGGAATCTTTCAGGAGATAGACTTCCGTATATCTGCTATCCACCTGTGTTCTCTGCTCATGTAGCCCTTGGCTTTCTCTATATCCTGCCATTTCACTTTGTCCTATGTTGAGTCCTTGTATGATAAACAGTGATAACATGCCTCAGACAGAGGAGGAAACTGAGGCAGGGAAGTGGTCCCCAGTAGTTGTAGCTCACTTACTTTTGTTTCAACTTGACAGGAGGAATTAGAGGCCTTTGACACATGATCTGCTCCTTTTTAGGAAGGGGAAGCTAAAGGAACCTCCGTCCTATTGTCAAATCCATCTGATAAGACCTCAAGATGGGTGTCAGAGGGGCACCCCATAATCTGGCATTGTGTTTAAATTTCTGCAGCTGGAGCCGGCCAGGAGCCCGGCATGTTTTCTCTTGTACTGGGGTAGTCACACACTTTTCATTCATCTTCTCACTAGCATAGGGAACAGCGGGGTTAAAGTGGGCCCATCGTCCTGGAAGTTTCACTTGGCTCCAGCTGAGCATCAGCACAGATAAAAACTTGGGAAATGCAAGGCAGGATCAAAAAAGGTGGTGGCTCACAGTCGTCTGTAACTCCAGTCCTGGGGGATCAGATGCATTGGGTACATACATGGAGCACATACATGTGTGCAGGCAAACATTCATAACACATAAAATAAGAATAGCTATAAATAAAAAAAGTATGGTGACAAATAGAAAGCATCATGGTCATGGATATTTATGCCCTGCATATTTCATAAGGTAAGTCCAGGAGTTTCCAGGGTAACATGCCATCTAATAGCATGAAGAAGATGCATGTCCAGGAGTTTCTAGGGTAACACACCATCTATGGTGGATGAGTGTGAAGAAGATGCATGTCCAGGAGCTTCCAGGGTAACACGCCATCTATGGCGGATGAGCATGAAGAAGATGCATGTCCAGGAGTTTCCAGGGTAACACGCCATCTATGGCGGATGAGCGTGAAGAAGATGTGTGTCCAGGAGCTTCCAGGGTAACACGCTATCTATGGTGGATGAGTGTGAAGAAGATGCATGTCCAGGAGTTTCCAGGGTAACACGCCATCTATGGCAGGTGAGCTTGAAGAAGATGCATGTCCAGGAGCTTCCAGAGTAACGCAGTAGACACTGGGCACAGAACGTCAGGAGCACTTAGTTCATGGGAGAGGCCACATGTCTCTGAAATTCACACCGTTATAGCAACCAAGAACATGAAAGTCCCACGGTGTAAGTGTAGTTGCTTTGTAATAAATACTACCACGCCAAGGACCAGTGGTTCTTGCTTGTACAACTACATCACCATCCGAAGTCAACAGGTCATTAACCCAGGATCTTCCAACTCCCAATGAAATAAGGAAAAAAATGTCCTGTTTCGGTTCTTGGCAAAAGTTCTAAGATTCCAGAAACATCAGCTATTAAACTCATAGAGTCATGGAAACCCGGGAACAGTTGTAAAGGGTGTAACATTGAGACTGTGTAAGAATAAGAGTGTTGGCCAAAAGAGACAGCATCAGCATATCCTCAACACAGAACTGGATACACAGAATCTGAGAGGAAAGAAGGCGGGGAATTATCTTGAACTCATAGGCACAGCAAAAGACTTTCTGAACCAAATGCCATCAGCACAGGCACTAAGATCAACAATTAAAAAACGGGACCCCAGGAAGCGGAAAGGCTTCTGTATGGCAAAGGACACCATCAACAGGACAAAGTGGCAGCCTACAGAATGGGAAAAGATGTTTCCTAATGACTCATCTGACAGAGGTCTAATATTCCAAAATATAAAAGAACTAAAAAAAAAAACAACAAAAAACCCCTAGATATCAAGAAGACAAATAGCCCAATTAAAAATGGGGTTTAAACAGAATTTAAACAGGAGTCTCAAAAGAGGAAACTTAACATACTTAGCCATCAGGGAAATGCAAATCAAAACTACTTTGAGATTTCATTTTACACCTGTCAGAATGGCTAAGATCAGTATAACAAGAGACAGATCATGCTCACGAGGGTGTGGGGCAAGGGGGATGCTCTTTGGTTGCTGGTGGGAGTGCAAATCTGTGAAGCCACTATGGGAATCAATATGGCGCTTTCTCAGAAAGATGGAAATCTATCTACCTCAAGACCCAGCTATACCACTCTTGGGCACATACCCAAAGGATGCCTCATCCTACCACAGAGACACTTGACCAACCATGTTTGTTGCTACTCTGTTTATAGTAGCCAGAAATTAGAAACAATCTAGATGTCCCTCAATAGAGGGTACACTGTGGTACACTTACACATTGGAGCATTACTCAGCTGTTTAAAAAAAATGGAACTATGAAATTCGCAGATAAATAAATTGAACTAGAAAAAAAAATCATTCTGAATGAGACAACCCAGACCCAGAAAGACCAATATGGTATGTATTCACTTATACGTGGCTATTGGCTGTTAGATCAATGAACCATAGCTCATTTAACGGGGCCTGCATGGGTCTGCATCAGATGGGGGTCCAAGAGCTGAAAGAAGTAAACATAACCTCCCATCCCTAACCCAGACCCTATCTCCAGTTGATAACCACTTAGAAACGAAAATTTAGTTTTCTCCAAGGGAGTCTCTCTGGGGGAAACAAACTGCTCTTAAGGGTATGTTGCATGCCCAGCAGTAGATGCCAACAGAGTTGGACTGAGTGGCATCTTTGGTCTTCCTTGTCACATAATGTCATATGATGGTGGCTTCTTCTTTTTCTTTTTCTTTTTTAATTTAAATTTAACTTATTTGTTTTTTTAATCTCTCTTTTCGCCCTATGAGTCCTTTCATGTGTATCATGGCTCCAGTCTTGTGTTTTGATTGGATTCCCAAGTGTTGGGAGGAGCAGGTCTCTGCATCTACAGCTATTTTTATGCCTTTTCTTAGCTTTCTTCCTCCTGTTTCTTTTATCCTATTCTGGTGTGTTACTTTTGTTTTAACTTATTACATTATATTTTATTATTATCTCTTAGAAGTCTGCTTGTTTTCTGATGGGAGACAGAAAGAGGGTGGATCTAGAAGGGAGGTAAAGTGGGGAGGAAGTCGGAGGAGTAGAGGTAGGGGACACTGTAATCAGGATATTTATGATTTAAAAAATCTATTTTTAGCAAAAGGAAAACAAACAAACAAACAAACAAACAACCCCAAAACCCAAAATGACACAAGAACAACAAAACAAAAAGAGATGGCACCCACATCATCACGTTCACTGGTGGTGTAGTTCCCTTTGTGGGAGCCTTAGCATTCTAAGATATTAGACTATGAAAGGGAATTAATATGTTAATATTTAGATTTTAATTAAGTGTCTGAAAGTGCTGGGTTAAGTTTGTAATTGGGGCTTATACTGATTGGGAAAATTTATTTTGAGGAATTGTAATTTTTTTGCTTAGTACTTGTTTGTACTTGTGAATATTTAGGGCGGCATTGATTACGAAATATTTAAAAGATTTCTAATTATCTAATAAATTCTTAAGATTAATATTTGGAACATTGCCAAAATTATAATTAGTAGCAAGCATCCCTTTGCATGAACAGATTCCCCTCAGGCACTAAGGAATCCATTAGCACTGAAATTGGAAAACTACCACCTCCCTAAAACAGAGTCAGATGAATTCAGAATGCTGGAAAATAAATGCTCACCGGCTCAGTGATCTCTGAAACCTGATCTTTTGATTATAAACCCTCCTGGGAACCTAGGGCATAATAAAGAGGTTGGGCTACAGTGTTAAATTCCTGGGTTGGAAGTCCCTCTTTCCAGAAGCTTCTGCTGAATATCAGAATTGGAGCTTAAACCTGGGGTAAGGACATCAGCTCCTAAACTCATAGAGCTATTGAAATCCCACAAACAGTGAAAAGGCTGTAACATTGGGAATATATAGGAATGAGTGTAAGGCTCTAACAGGATGGCATCCACACCATCACATTATAAAACTCCGTCACTGAAGAGGAAAAGCATTTATTTTCTCACACTGTTGTGCCCTCATGTTGTACCTGAGAGCAGAAGAGGTCGCTGGCCCTCCTTGGTGCAGGTATCCTAGTCCAGGTGTGGGTGGGGACTTGACTTGAGCTGCCACATTTGCCTTCCAGCATTTACCCAGAGGATCCGGAGGCACGCCTTGCGCAGACAGCTTTACATTCCCATAGGAGATGCCCGAGATGACCAACCGTTCTAACTGACCTGCAGAGACCCGTGTGTTGGTGATATTAGGAGGCTTTGTGGAGCCTGATGGAAGTGGGTGAGGTGATGGAGGGCATAACCTTTCAGGGGATGTTGGGATTTCCTTTCCCTTCATTTCCTTGCTACCACAAAGTAGGTCACTTTCTCCTCCCAATATTTTCTCCCACCATGATGGGGGTGACCGCAGGTCCAAAGGCATCTGGACCAGTTGAGATTAGCTCAAACCTCTGAACAAGAGCCACAATAAGCCTTTCTTCTTTATAAAATCTGTGATCTTAGACACACTTGCACAATGACAGAAATCTGAGTTAACTATTATTGTGTGTATATGTGTGCAAACGCGTGAGCTGCATGCGTGTGTGTGTGTGTGTGTGTGTGTGTGTGTGCGCGTGTGCGCTACAGTGTGGATATGGAGGACAAAAGACAGATTTGAGGAGTTGGTTTTATCTTTCTACCTTGGGTTCTGTGGGCAGAACTCAGGTCATCAGGCTTGTGGGACAAGTGCTTTTATCCACTGAGCCATCTTACACGTGCAACCACATCAGCTTCTAACAAATACAAAGTAGAAAGGGCTATTTTGGCTTATACTTTGCCATGCCCTTGTCTTTGAGACTGAGCATGCTCATTTAACTCCATCTCACTTGTTAGCAGAGCAGCTCCGCAGAGCTGACGCTGGAGAAGAGAGCCATCAGACCCTATCGCTGCCTTGGTTACTTTCTTGTGTAATAAAAATACTCACCAAAGCACCTCACAGGAGAGGCTTTGGGCTTGGCAGTTCGAGAGAGATCAAATTCATAATGGGAAGACATGGCATCCGGGGAGGGAAGGGACAGTGGCAGGTGTAGGAGGTTGGCTGGCCCCATCATATCCGGTTACATTCAGGGAGCGGAGAGTGAACAGGAAGTGGGGGTGGCCTAGAAAACCCAAGGCCCACCTCCAAGTGACTCACTTCCTCCAGCAAGTTTCTACCTTGTGAAGGTTCCACCACCTTTCCCAAACAGCGCCACCGGCTGGGGACAAAGTGTTCAGATGCATCAACCTATGGGGCACAGTCCACGTTAAACTGCAACGGCCTCTTGCAGGAAAGTGGCAGAGATTGTGGGGGCCTATGTTACAGCCGCTGTAGCTCCCTGAAACATGAGTGTGGGCGATAAGGGCTCTGAACACGGAACACATGACTGGGCAGCACTACTCCCTTGGTTTAGGCTTTCTTTTAAAGAGTGTGTGTCACTCAGGACTGAGACGCCATATTGCCGCAGCCGCACAAGCTTCATTAGCAGGCATGAAAACTGAAAATGACACACTATCTACTAATTGTCTGCATTTTAGCTTCTGTTCTTTTAGACAGATAGCCTTCTTTTGGGTTAAAAAATGCTTTTTAATCTGTCAGCACAAAAAGTATAATCTGATTCTTATTTTTCTTTTCCTTTCCAAGCCTGGGTTTTATAGCAAGCATCCCTTAAAAGTAAACGCAAAGACGCAAAGGTTTATTCTCCACCGTGTGTGTGTGTGTGTGTGTGTGTGTGTGTGTGCGCGCGCGTGTGCGCGCGTTAATATTTTGGTTGTTTTTGACCAGGAGCCAATTCTCCACGTACACATGACTTACCTGTGCCTACAAAAGGGCCTGATGATTGATTTGCTAGCTGCTACCCCAGTCCCTCATTGGGTTAATGCTAAGTGTGATATGGTGACCCAAGGCAGGTTTTTGTTCCCATGGATTTTCTAGTCGGCTGTATGACCCAGACATTGAACATGAAGACAGATGAGGACTAAATGGTGGGATAGAATGAAGATGGGTCTAAGAGATGAAAAGAACCAGTTTGAAGATGCTCAGGTTTCCTACTGAGAAGGCAGGATGTCCATTTTAGCAGTAGTGAGAGGAAAAGCAAAGATACCTTGTATGGTGGTTTGACTAGAAATGCCCCCATAGATTCATAGATTTAAATGCATGGTCATTGAGGAGTGGTGGTGTTGGGAGAAGTTATTAATCTTTATTCTTTAGAGATTGCTCTGGGGTTTACAGTGTAGTGTGTAACTCGCCAGCACTGTCTAGTGATGTCACACCACTCAATGTACTGAAAACCTTACTCTTTACTCTTTCCCTTATAGCTCTTTCTTACACATGTTACAAACCACATGCTACATGTTTAATTTTTTAAATTTAGGAAGTGAGCTAATTTTAAATGTTTTTTTTTTTAAAATGTCCTTTATATGCACCCAGCTCTCTTCATTCCCTCATATAGATCAGATTCTTATCTGAGCCAATTTCCTTCATCCTTTAAGTGAAAATCTCAAACATTTTTTTCATTTTCACTATTGTTTTGGAAAGCATTTCTATTGCAGATAGAGTTCTAGGTTAAAAATTATTTCTTTCAACACTGTAAATTATTGAACTTTTTTTTTTTTGGTTTGAAGTACTGTAAAAAAAAGTCTCTTGCAATTCTTAGTTTTACACAACCTCTCTCTTTTATTTTAAAAAATTAATTAATTAATTTTACTTTACATCCCCATTGTAGCTCCCTCCCTCCTCTCCTTCAGGTCCTACCTTCCATCCCTCTTCCCCTGTCTCCTATTCCTCAGAAAAGGGAAGAACCCACCCCCACCCCTTCATCAAGTTGCATCAGGACTAAGCAACTCTTCCCTGTGGCCTAGCAAGGCAGCCCCAGCAGGGGCAAGTGATAAAAAAAACAGGCAACTGAGTCCATGTCAGAGAGTGCTGATGCTCCCTTACTAGAGGACCCACATGAAGCCTGAGCTGCTCTATCTGCTACATGTATGTAGGGGGCCTTGGTCCAGTCCACACATGGTCCTTCATTGGTGCCTCAGTCTCCACTAGCCCCTCTGGGCTCTGGTTAGTTGGCTCTGTTGGTCTTCTTGTGGAGCTCCTGTCACCTCCAGCTCGTTCTATTTATCCCCCCCCCCCACTTTTCTAGAAGACTCCCTGTGCTTCATCTAGTGTTTGGCTGTGAGTCTCAGCATCTGTTTGGATCCTCTGTTAGGTTGGAGCCTCTCAGAGGACAGCTATGCTAAGCTCCTGTCTGCGAGCACAGCAGAGTATTATTAACTGTGTCAGGGGTTGGCTCTCTCCCATGGGGTGGGTCTCAGGTTGGGCCAGGCATTGGCACAACCTTTCTTTTGAACTGGTAGTGTGTACAATGGTGTATTAGTTAGGGTTCTCTGGATAACAGGATTATAGAATGAATGAATATCTCTCTCTCTCTCTCTCTCTCTCTCTCTCTTTCTCTCTCTCTCTCTCTACACACACACACACACACACACACACACACACACACACACACGATTTATTAAAATGACTTACAGGCTGTGGTCCAGCTAACTCAACAATGGCTGGCTATGAACAGAAAGTCCAAGAACCCATTACTTGCTCAGTCCATGAGGCTGGGTGTTTCAGCTGGTCTGCAGTAGATGCTGGAATCCCAAAGACATAGACTCTAATGCCAGGGAAGGAATGGACTTGGTAGCAAGGTGAGAACAAACAGGAAAAGAGCAAAGGCTCCCTTCTTCCATTGTCATTACATGGGCTGCCACAGGATGTGTGGCCCAGACTTAAGGTGTGTCTTCCTACCTCAAAGTTGTGGGTTACAAGCACATCTTCACTAAGCACTTCAAACTAAGCAAAATTCCCTCACAGGTGTGCCCTCCATGTTAGGATTTTAGTTAATTCCATCTGTAGTCTAGTTGACAACCAAGAACAGCCATCCGAGCCTCTTTTCCCCTCTGGCTGTGTGCACAGCTTTCTTGTCCTCTGCCTGTGTGTTAGACTGTCTTTTTCCTGCTCTGTGTTTGGCTGTCTTTGCCAGTGGTTTTTAACAATGGGACTATGATGTGCATCTTTCCGTTTCTGATGCTTGAAGTTTACAGAGCTTGCTACATTTGTGAGTTAATAAACCCTAGCTAGTTTGGAAATTTTGGGCTATTACTTCTTCAAATAGTGCCTTCTTTCACCTTTGTTCCTCTTCAGAGAAACTTCAGAAGTTCACTCACACTCAGCTATTTTCAGTCTTTCCAGTGTTAGTTCCTAGCGGTGTCTCTCTATTTGCTATTTCTTTTCCCTCTGAAAAATCAAATCCAGTGTTAACCCATATAGTATGTTATCTTGTCTCAGGCTTTGATGTTTTCATATCTTGAAGTTTACTTGAGTCTGTGCCATGTCATCCATGCTAAACTCTCCTCTAACTTTCCACCACTTGTAATGTAGCTAAAAATAATTGCTTTGAGGCAGGAGAAAAGGGTTTGAATCATGCCTGGGCTACACAGTGGGTCTGAATTCAGTTTCACCTACAAAGCATGACCCTGTTTCAAGGAACAACTAATCAACCAAAGAAGGCAAAGACATCCATCCTTCCTTATCATCCTGTTGCCTGTGTTAGTTCTGGGTTAGCTGTGATTGATTGGTTTTCCTTCCTGTTACATGTAACCTTTTCCTGCTTATTTGTATGCTTGATAACTTGAGGCTGGTCGGGTGAAAGATAGGAATTTTGCTTTCTTGGAATAGATGAATTTCTACAAATATTCTCCAGTGTTGTTGAGCGATGCTAACACTTTGATCCCTACTTATTATTTTAGTGGGTAGCATCACAGGTCTGCTTAGCCTAGAGATCATTTTGACCCACTTCCCTTCTTTCTTCAGCCCCAGGTAATCTTCTACTCCCTTTCTCATTAGCATTTGGCTGAGGACTTGAGAGAGGCCCTCTGAAAATCTTCAGAATAATTGCCTGTGTGGCTTTCTCATCTCTGATCCTAAGCCTCAAAGACTTTTACCACCACAGCCTTCAGTCTCATCTTAAGTAAAAGGGGACAGTGTGCACACCCTGTGTTTCTTCTTGACCACAAGGGAGGGAATTCTGCCTAGGCTCTAAGCTGAGAGCTCTCTGAGGTGGTCATTTTATTTGCATCTCCTTTCTTGGAGTCTAATGCCCTCCACTGACTGTTGGCTAGTATTTTGGAAACTATTACATTATTTTTTCTCCAGTTTTTATACTGTTTTATTTGGAGGGTAAACTTGGTCTGTGCTGCCCAGACGTGCCTTAGCGTGTGTGGACTGGGAAGGCTGGGCATATTATATTTTGCTAAGTCTGATCATTTGTAGGGTATTTATAATAGATCTATATGCTGTTATGTTAATCACTTTTTTCCCTTTCTGTATCAAAATTCCAGAAAATGAACCATGAGAAAGGAAGGGCTCATAGTTTGAGAGTGCTGTCTCTCATAGTAAAAAAGTCATGGTGTCAACAGTCTGAGCCACTTGACTGTATTTATCTACAGTCAGAAAGCAGGGAGAGGTAATGGAAGGTGTATGGTGTGCTATCTCATTTTTTTATTCAGTTGAGAACCTCAAGAGCACGGAAGGTGCCACTCACATCTAATGAACTAATCTCCAAACTTTCTCATAGATGGGGTCCTAGAGGCTTGTCTCTTAGTTAAGTCTAGGTCCAATTGAAAATCAATATTAACATCACAAGTATTTAAGGCATCAGGGTGTCAACACCATCAGCATTCAAGGCCTTAGAGTGTTAACATCACAGGTATTAAAGGCATCAGGGTGTCAA
>OU015743.1:5748448-5778449 GCA_907169655.1 Acomys percivali | reverse complement strand
GCGTCTTCCCTTGGTTAGTGTACCGTTGGCTGCAAGCATGCTGTATGCAGCCTTTTTTACAGTGAAGGTATATTTTGTCTAGACCTACTTTCTTCAAGGCTTTTTCCTTTTTTTTTTGGTTTATTCTTTTCTTATACATTACATCCCGACCACAGTTTCCCCTCTGTCCTCTCGTTCCAGTCCATTCCCGTACCTTCCCCTCCCCCAGGCCCACTCCTCCATGTCTCTTCAGAAAAGATCAGAGATATCAACCAAACATGGCATAACAAGTTACAGAAAGACAAGGTGTACACCCCTTATCAAGGCTGGATAAGGCCATCTAGGTCTCAAAAGCAGGCAAAAGAGTCAGAGACAGCCCCTTCTCCCACTGAAGCCAACCTATACCACCATCACATCTATGCAGGGAACTTAAGTCAGGCTCCCTAATTGTTGGTTTGGTCTCTGTGAGCTCCTATGAGCCCTGGTTAGTTGATTCTGTGGACCGTGTTCTTGTGGCATCCTTGACACCCTTCCCCGCCCCGGCTACTCTCAATCTTTCTTCCTCCTCTTCTGTGTGCTTCACTGAGATCTACCTAATGTTTGCCTCTGAGGATCTCTGCGTCTGTTCCCATCAGTTGCGGGATGAAGCCTCTCTGATGAAGTTTGGGCTAGGCACCAATCTAGGAGCATGGCAGAATATTATTCGGAATCATTTCATTGACTTTTTTCCCTCCTGCCAGTCCTGTTTGCTTCTATCCTAGGACTCTGGGCTATCTAGCCTCTGGTTCCTAGTCCTCTTAAGCAGTGTCATGGATGGGCCTCCTCTTGTGGTGTGGGTCTCATGTTGGACCAGTCATTGGTCCAGCACATTTTGCAGCCAGGACAAATTGTAGGTCAAAGATTTTGTGGCTGGGTTGGTGTCCCAATCCCTCCTGGAGACCTTGCCTGGTTATAGAAGCTGGCCTGTTCAGGCTTTATGTCACTCATTACTAGGAGTCAGTAATTGTTAGGGTCACCCTTGTAGATTACAGAGCGTTTTCATTGTATTAGGTTTCTACCTGGCTCCCCCAAATGCCTCTCCAATTCCAGTCATCTCTCCCAGTACTCTAGTCCCCTCTCCCCAAACTGGATCCCTCCCATTCCCGTCCCTACCTGCCTCCATACATGAAATCTATCTATTTCCCTTCTCAGGGAGATGCTTGTGACCCCATGTGAGCCCTCCTTATTACTTAGCCTCTCTGGGTCTGTGGGTTGTAGCATAATTATCCTTTATAGCTAATATTCATTTATAAGTGAGTGATACCATGTTTGTCTTTCTCTGGGTCTGGGTTACCTCACTCAGGATGACTTTTTTTTCTTGTTCCATCCATTTGCCTGCAAATTGTGTAGTATAATTTTTCAAAAAGTTGAATAATACTCCATTGTGTAAATGTACCATGCTTTCATTAATCATTTTTGGTTGAGAGGCAACTAGGTTGTTTCCAGTTTCTGGTTATTATGAATAAAGCTGTTATGAACATAGTTGAGCAAATGCCCTTGTGGTAGGATGGAGTGTCCCTTGGGTACATGCCAAGGCCTGGTATACTTGGGTCTTGAAGTAGATCACTTCCCAGTTTTCTGAGAAACCGCCATATTGATTTCCAAAGTGGCTATACAAGTTTGCACTCCTACCAGCAATGGAGGAGAGTTTCCCTTGCTCTACATCCTTGCCAGCATGAGATGTCACTTGTGTTTTGATCTTAGCCATTCTGACAGCTGTAAGATGGAATCTAAAAGTCATTTTGATGGCTAAGAATATTTCTTTAAGTGTTTCTTGGAGTTTCTTGAGTTATTTATATATTTCAGATATTAGCCCTCTGTCAGGTGAGGAGTTGGTAAAAATATTTTCCCATTCTGTAGGCTGTCGTTTTGTCCTATTGATGGTGTCCTTTGCCTTACAGAAGCTTTTCAGTTGCATAAGGTTCCATTTATTAATTGTTAATCTTAGTGTCTGAGCTGTTGGTGTTCTGTTCAGGAAGTTGTCTCCTGCGCCAATGTGTTCAAGGCTGGCTCCCACTTTCTCTTCTATTGGGTTCAGTGTATCTGGTTTTATGTTGAGGTCTTTGACCCACTTGGATTTAAATTTTTGTGCAAGATTATAGATATGGATCTATTTGTATTTCTCTATGTGCTGACAGCCAGTTAGAGCAGCACCATTTGTTGAATATGCTTTTTTTCTATTCCATATTTCTGGCTTCTTTATAAAAAATCAGGTGTCCACAGGTGTGTGGATTTATGTCTGGATCTTCAGTCTGATTCCATTAATCAACTTGTCTGTTTTTATGCCAGTACCATGTGGTTTTTATTACTATAGCTCTGAAATATAGCTTAAAATCAGGAATTGTGACACTGCAGAAAGTTCTTTTATTGTATAGAGTTGTTTTAGCTATGCTGAGTTATTTGCTTTTCCATATGAAGTTGAGTATTGTTCTTTCAAGGTCTGTGTTGGAATTTTGATGGGGATTGTATTGACTCTATAGATTGCTTTTTGTAAGATGGCCATTTTTACTATGTTAATCCTACTAACCCATGAGTATGGGACACCTTTCTTCGAGACTTTTGTCATAAAGTTATGTTAAAATGTATCAAATGCCTTTTATGCATCTATTGATATAATCATGTGATTTCTATCTTTAAGCATACTAATATGATGTTGCATTTGTTATGTGTATATGTTGAACGAACCTCACATTCCCAGCATGAAGCTCACTTGCTTGTGATATGTGATGTCATGTGATCCTGAATTCAGTTTGTGGGCATTGCGATATTGGGGTTACATCATCATCACACAATGTGTCTGGTAGTGTTCCTTTGTGGGAAGTTTGAGAGGTGCCATATGAGATCTTCCTTGAAAGTTTGGTAGAAACCAGCAGTGTACACACTCACTTCTGGGTGTTGGCTTTGTGGGAGGTTTTTAATTACTGTTTCAATGTTGCTGCTTGTTATGGGTCTGTGTAGGTCATCTTTTATGTCTCTAATTTCAGCAGGCCATATATATGCATTTTGGAACTTGTCAATTTCTTGTAGCTTTTTCAACTTTTCAAAGTATTTTCTGATGATCTTCTGGATTTTATTGGAGTCAGTGGTAAGATCTTTTACATCTCCAATTTTATTAATTTGCATCTTCTTGCTCCTTTGGTTATCTTGGCTATGGCTTGATTAATCTTGAAAATCTTTTCAAAGAGCCAACTCTTTGGTTAATTATGTATCTTTAAAAAATCTTATTTCATTAATTGCTCCTGCAATGATCGTTGTATCTCACCATCTGGTGCATTTGGGGTTTGCTTCTCCTTGCTTTTCTAGAGCTTTGAGGTCCATCATTACTTCAGGTCTGTCTGAGTTTTAAAACATGAGCAGTTACAGCTATAAAGTTTGCTCTAAAAACTGCCTCGGCCAAATCGCAGATGTTCTGGCAGGTTATGGTCTCCTTCTTATTTGATTTTAGGCATTTTAAAACTTTCCCCTCTGATTCCTCCAATAGGCTACCGCTCTTCCAGCAGTGTGTTGCTCCATCTCCGCCTCCTTGTCATGGTCTGAGCTCATCTTGCTGTTGATTTATATAGGCTTATTCTGCTATGGTCTGGTAGGATGAAGGGGATTATGTTGAATTTGTCTTTATAACAGCTTGCTCAGCTTTACAGACAGTTCCCTGCTGCAAGGAATTTAATTGTATTCTCTGTTGTATGCAATGTTTGGGAGTTATTTATTGAGTTCAATCAATCACGTATAAATTAAAATTTCTTATTACATTCATCAATTTTGTGTGGGTGAGTTTGTGTGTTTATGTGTGTATGTGTGTGGGTGTGCATGCCAAAGCACACATGTGGAGGGCTTGTGAGAGTCAGATTGCTCCTTCTGCTGTGTGTATCCTGAGGATCATACTCAGGTCATTAGGCCCTCGGTGGCAGTTGTCTTTACTTTACATTGTCCAAAATCTGGTATAATTTAGCTCTCCTTGTTGGTTTTTCATTAGGAATGCTTACCGATGTTCGAGAACTGGATCTTGAAATCTCTCATTATTATGCCCAGACCTGTATGGTCTTTATGCCTGGTAGTATTTCTTTAATGAAATGGGGTTCCACGATTTGGTGAATATTTATGATAGTTGTGCCCTCTTGATGAATTTTCCTCTTATTGATACGCAGTCGTTCTCTTTTCTGATTAGTTTGGTTTGAGGTTTTAACAGACAAGAGAATTGCTATGCTAGCTTGTTTCCATTTGTCTGGTAGTGTGATTTTCAGCTTATGGATATACTCCTGAGCTATACTTGTTTCTTGGGGACAGTAGATGGTTACATTTTGTTTCTTGATCTAAGTTGTTAGTGTTTGTCTTTAACTGGAGAGTAAGCTATTTGCATTCAAGGTTGTAGTTAGGAAGGGCTTGGCATTGTTAATTTTTAATTAAACATTACATTTGTTTGCATGTGGATGGGCATGCGCGTGCCCCAGCATGCATGTAGATATCCAAGGACACCCTGTGGGAGTCTGTTCTCTTCTTTCATCTTGGTCCTGAGGGTCAAACTCAGGTTGTCACTTTCAACAGTGCATGCTTTTCTTTCCCAAGTCATCTCAGCAGCCTGGCTATTCCTCAGTCTTTCATTTGTGCTCTGGTTGGCTGGTTGATTGATAGCTATCTTCTTCATCTTTTGATGGTTGCTGCTTTGTTGTGCTGGAGATGACTGGTTCCTTCCCTGGTCTCCTCTGGTCATTTGGTGCCTTCGTAGACTGCGCTCTTCCCTGCATTCTTGTGCTTGAAACTATCTTTCTTCTTCTTTGTTTCCTTGTCCCCTACCTTTCTTGTCCTTCTTGTCCTCTTTCTCCTGCTCTTCTTTCTTCTTATGTGTCCAGTACTCTTTTAAGACTTTTCTGCAGTTCTGGCTTAGTTGTCATAAATTGCCTGAACTTGTGTTTGCCTTGAAGTATTCTTATTACCCCATCAATTTTAAGAGGTACCTTTGTTGGGTATAGCAATCCTGGTAGACAGTCATTTTCTCTCAGAGTCTGAAATATATCATGTTTCCCCCTAATAACTTTTAGTATCACTTCTTTGCTTTGTGTTTTTGACATCTTGATTATGCCATGTCATGGAGAACTTCTCCGCTGCTGCTCATGTCTATTTGGGCTTCCAAATGCTTCTTATTTTTGGACGTCTATTTCTTTCTTCAGGTTCGGGAAATTCTTGGCTGTAATTTCACTGAATGGCTTGTCTAAGCCATTTAGATTTTTATCTCATCTCTAAGTCGCTTTCATCAGGAACCATTGCCATGGGATTGACAATTTTTGGAGGAGACACGTTGTCTTGGCTTTTCATGTTTCTTGTGTTTTTTGACCTGCTCATCTGGAGTTACATGGTTGGCTAAGAGTATTGTTGTTATTGTTCTTTTAATAGGGGTCACCTTTTTTTTCTTTCCAGGGAGGTATTTGTAGCATTCAGGAGAGACTAGGTTGTAGTATAGTTTGTGATAGTGCTTTTTCTGTTGGACACTGAGCTCCATCTCAAGTCTGTCTTTGTAGGTTGAGTTCTTTCTTCAGCAACAGTCACTATCAGTGGCTAAGCCATTCTGATAGCAGAGCATCACGGGACTGTGAAATGGGTACTTGTTAAGTGCTTGTTGTTCTGAGAAGTTAAGGGACCCAAATAGTACAACGCATATATTAACTATTGCAGACACGAGTGGAAAAAGAAAGAGAAAAAGACCAAAACAACCATGTTGGGGCTCGTGCTTAAAATTAGGTTTCTAGTTGAGAGGTAGAGACAGGTACCCAGGAGTAGGAATAACAGAGGGAGGGAAAATGGGAGGAGAAGTATTGGTTAACAGTAGACTACGAAGAGGTGGGTAGTAAAAAATGTACTCAACGTCTGTAGACCAGGCCAGTCTCTGTACTTTGGGAGATGGAACAGGATGGGAAAGGGAGGGATGGGAAGGAAGAAGATATGAATACTGTGGAGAGTGGTGAGCAGCAGGGATGGCACTAGTGCCAAGGTGCTCTGTAGAGGAAGAGTTGCTGTGGGAGCTGGGTGGAGACAGTGGGATCACTGTCCATTTTCCATGTCTCCTATTACAGAGGCTCTGCTCTGCCTTCCTAGATTCTACCCCTGGCAATGCTCCCTGTTGACTGTCTACAGTGCTTGCTGTTTTTCTCTGTGGATTCCTACCTTCGCTTCTGTGTGGAGTCTTCTCGTGGTGATAACTGGCTCTGTTCGTGATCTGGGGGAAGCTGAGACAAACCCTGCCTAGCAAGGGTAGCTGGGGTTCCCCCATCCCAGGGGCCTGTGCAGCGGGAGGCTTTGTTTCCTTAACTATAATTAGCCATTTGCTTCAGGTGTTCATCTTTCCCTGAAGTTCCCTTTTCTCCACATTTGTCTGCGGTTCCCCAGATGCAGCAACCTGTTCACCAAACTCCGTCTGCTTCCTAAGTGGGTGTTGGGTGTGTGTGTGTGTGTGTGTGTGTGTGTGTGTGTGTGTGTTTGGTATGCACAGAGCGAGCCTCTCAACTTGAGGATCCCTGGAGCTACATTTGTGGGCAGAGCTGTTTTGCATTGCTGGTGAGTTCCCATAGATTGACGTCAACTCTTTTCCTTGCAGCCCGTCCATTCCCATAGTGCCTCTCTCTGTTCTTGTGCTCCCCTGCATGGCACTGTGTCCCGGTGAGTGTTTTTCTGTTCAGTAGGATGGCGTTGCTGTAGTTTCCCTCTTCTAAGCTGATGGTCAGGGTACTGGGCTCAAACCCATCCTCCCCATGTCTACTTTTCACAAGACTATCTTTTTTAAAAAATTTTTTAAAGATTTATTTATTATTTACACAGCATTCTGCCTGCATATGTGCCTATACACCAGAAGAGGGCACCAGATCTCATTATAGATGGTTGTGAGCCACCACGTGGTCGCTGGGAATTGAACTCAGCACCTTTGGAGGAGCGGCCAAGTGCTCTTAAACCTCTGAGTCATCTCTCCAGCTCCATAAGACCCATCTTTTCTCTCTGAAATCCCTGATGCTTCTCCTGCACGCTGCTCACTGGCCGAGACAGCACTGAACCCCAGCTTGACAGAATAACTGAGGGGGCCACAGGTCCAGTAGTGGTGGAGCCGGTATTAGGTTGGCGTCCTTGCTGGCATGAGGGGGCCTGGAGTGAGTCACACAGATTCATTGTGCCCACCAGTGCGGTGGGATAGGGTTGGAGACTCCTAACCACTCTCTTCTCACAGGGGCGCTTGTGTTGGTTTACACAAAAGCCAGAGACAACGAAAGTGTCCGAGCGGTTCACGAAGACTCAACAAAGGGGCCTCAGAGGACGTGAGGAGAGAGCAGGGCACTTAGCTAACAGCTGGCTTCTCCTGGTTGCAAGGGAGGAGGCCTTTTCTCTGTACTGATGCTCAGCAATCACAACCATGTTGGCCGGGCCCATGAGAAGCCAGAAAAAGCTGCAGAATGCCCACACTTTCCTATTCTGCCAAAACACAGAACAAGTAAAAAAGGAGGACGAGAATAAAAGAGGCTGAAGTGTAGACAGACATGTTGGCTTCAGTGTGTGCCTGGCATGCAGGACCTAGCTGAGCAAACGGTCTGTGCCTGTAGACTCGGGGCTTTTTTTTTTTTTTTTTTTACATCTGTGCAAAAAAAGTAGGATTAGCAAATGGAGCTTATGACTCGTTAGAGGAGAGTCCAGGAAAACCCATTCCCACTGCCAAGACCCAGGTTGCACACAGCGGGTGCAGGCACCCATCCCTGGTGTGTCTGGCTTCTGGAGAGATCACTTTCTGAGAGAAGCATTGTTTTGGCCTTTTAGGAACAGACTAAGGAATAGCAGGATGGGAGGAGCCTGTATACAAGGCCTTCACGATGGACTGGAGGCATAGCTCCAGCAGTTTCCTCTGAGAGCAGATAAGGTCCTGGAGACACTGCTATCAACCAAGGGTGCGTAGACTGCTCAGCTGAGCAACGTGCAGGCCTCACGTGCTGATATCAACATCTGTCCTGGTGTTGGGCAGCCTCCACTTTCACTATCCTTGGTCACCAAGCTCTCCAGGTGGGAACACCCTTCCCACTTGCTCCAGCGGCAACGACTCCCCTCTCCTAGACTCCTTTGCTGTAACAAGGATGCCAGAGAGGCTGCCGCCGCCGCTGCCGCCTTCCACTTCCCTTGAGCTCTGATGGTGTTTCGAGCCTACTAAGTGGTGTGTGCGCGCCTTTAGTTAACCTTCTCCAGCATGAGCTACTTCATCAGTCAGCTGAGGTTCACAGTTGGCCCTAAATCATGCCCTGGGCAGGACCTGCCTCCACCCGGGATGGTGCTGTCAATAGAGGCTGGCCATCAGCTACCAGCAGTCATTTACCATTGCTTGAGATAGTTTAAATTTAAAGCTCCCACCCACAGTACACCTGCCTTGGGTGCTCCTACGCACAGTACACCTGCCCTGGATTTTGCGTTAAGGAGCATGCATGCTGTCTGGCTACCATGTTTCAACACACAGCGACCATTTCTCCTGGTAGGTATGGTCTGTTTAGCTCTTTATGCTGTTTTAATTAAATGTACTGATTGAATAATCTTAGGTTTAGATGAGGAATGAAGAGCTGCCCGAGGTCCCACAGGAGGACCTGGTCTGTTACCCCTGGTCAGAAAATTACTGATCTGGCGTTTGTCCATTCTGTACAGCCATGTCTGAGTTCCTACCCCAAGACAAACGCTGAGGTAGGTTTTCTAAGCACAGGGCAGGTCACCCACACAGTCCCAGGGGTCCCAGCTCTACCTGCACCAGGCACACAGATTGCCATGATGTGGCTATTCCTTCCAAAACTCATTTGGACAATAAATTGTCAGACACCGTGGGAGGTATGAGCTTTCCCAGGTGGTCTTTCTTGGGCTCTGTTACAGGGCACTTTCTTGTTCTTGCTCCGTCTCTCCCTATCCGTGCTTGCCCCTTCACCCCTTCACCCCTTCACCATGATGGCCTCAACATATAGAAGATGTAGGCCCTCTCACTCTCTCTCTCTGTCTCTGTCTCTCTCTGTCTCTGTCTCTCTCTCTGTCTGTCTCTCTCTCTCTTCCCCCCTTGCTTCCCCCTCCCTTCCCCCTTCTCATAAATTAACCAGCCTATCCGAAGCGAAACATGGACCCAGACAAGGTTGCAGGGACATGCTGTCCTTGAGTGGATGAGTCTGCGGGGTGTGGCTCCTGTTTGCCTCTTACTGGGACACCAGTGGTACAGCAAGGGTCATAATTTATTGAGTTGAGAACTCACAAAAGGCAACATTATACAAACACTCATTTCTTGAGCTTGTAAAAATGATTGTCACTGACTTTTCATCACAAAAAATTCTTTTAATGAATAAATAATTTGATGAAATCAAAAATATTTACATTATACACAAATGGAAAAGCTTTGGATCTGTGACTGACCAGGTTACAGTTTGGACGCAGGCCTCCCCAGCTTTTCTCTTAGAACCCATATAAATCCGCTAGAAACAACAGCTCATACAACATGTCTCTGTTCATTACACCTTTATCTGTTAGTCTTCGAAAGCTATATAATCTTATATTATGTAACATGTTAAAATACAAATATTAACTAAAAGAATATATTATCATAATGCCAGGTAGCATTCTCCACAGAATGAAACATACACTCAGCTGTAACAATGACAAAGGGTCACAGACACAAAAAAATACCCCAAAGGTACAAATTCCTTCATAAGAATCTAATTGTGCTCTTTGACTGACCGCGTGTCTGCGCTGCTCTAATGGCCAGTGGCAAGGAGTCCAGTCTCTGGCGACTGTCTGCTGTGGTTTGGTCACGCAGCAGCATTACAGGGAACTGGGCAGTGCAAGCAGTTTTTAGAAACACTTTCTTGGGCTCTTCAAAAGAGCCAATTATGCAAAGCAAAAATAAACATACTGACAGTTCTTCATCTTGTCCTCACGGACGCCACAGAACGTCTTGACTTTGTGGCAGGAAGGGATTCCTCTGCAGAGCCGTTGACGCTGTCAGCCAGAATTCAAGTACTCCAGCGCCACCTCATAGCAGAACTTGTACTGATCCTAGAGAAGAAGGCGAGAATATCAGCATAAGTCTAAACTGCCTCTGTTAGAGCCATCACAGCACATGTGGTTTCTTAACTGCAACCCAAACTGAGAAAGCCTTCAACTAGAAGTGAATGAGAAAATGACAGATTTGAGCAACAGTGTGTCTATCCACTGTGGATGCGTCTCTGCACAGCCCGCTGGACCAAAGTTCCCCTATCTGTGTGTACCAGTGCTCTGGGAGGTCCTGTGCAGCTAAAAGATGCTTAGGTTCTACATGCGACTTAATATCAGAAAAAGAATTGCACGCCGGGTGTGGTGGCGCACGCCTTTAATCCCAGCACTCTGGAGGCAGAGGCAGGTGGATCGCTGTGCTTTTGAGGCCAGCCTGGTCTACAAAGTGAGTCTAGGACAGCCAAAGCTACACAGAGAATCCCTGTCTTGAAAAACTAAAAAAACCCAACCAAACAAAAAGAATTGCATCTGTACTGAACAAGTAAGGTTTTTTGGTTATTCCATATACAGGGTGCACTGACCATTTGCATGGCATTTCTATGATAAGTCACCCAGAGGTGATTTAAAGTACATGGAGGAGGTGTTGTGTACAGGCAAAGTCTATGCCATTTTACACAAGGGACTGGAGCTTCTGCAAGGAGCCCTGGAACTAATGCCTCATGGGTGACAAGAGATGCTGCTGTGCTGTCCCTGAGTGTTTTACATGAGTATTGACAGCAGTCTCAGCTTAGTGCAGGAAGATCAAGAGGGACCAGGAATGCTGTGGGAAAACGCCTGCACGCCTTGTCCCTAGCAGGTTGGTAGGTAAGGCTTCTCTCTTGTCATGAGAACTAATGATGGCGTTCTTAACTATCACATATCTTACTGTGGCCATGGTTTTGTGGTACAGGGGAAAGTGGGACAGGTTAGCACGTAAGAAAGAACAGTCCTCCAACACGGACTGTGGGTTCACTGGAGACAAGGACCTGCCGCCTTGGGGAATAGTGGTGCATTGTGGTCCAAATCTGAAATGCCTTTTGCAGGTATCATGTTTTGAGTTCTTGGGTCTAGCTGGTATTGAGGTTCTGGACACTTAGGAGGAGGGATCTAGATGGAGGATGTAGTTCACCAGCAACAGGTCCATAGGGGAGATGCTATCATTGCCCACATCATATCTTGGTCTCTGCTTCCTGGTCCACTAAAATCAAACGGCCCCTGTCACATTCTTCTGCCATCAGAATCTGGGTGGCTCTGCCATGCCCTCTTTGCCGTGATGGACTGACAACCTCTGCGACCTTCCCTAAAGTCACAGCTGTACTCCAGGGGCTAGGGAGGAGGGGAAGGCTTTATGGAGCCAGGGGAGGGGACTTGAAGTCTTGGTTTGTCTGTATGGTTTCCATTTCTGCCATTGTCCTGCCATTGCTCTTATTAGCATCTTCCTTGACTCTCAGTTGCTCCATGTTAGATGATAAAAGCATAAGACCATTAAAAATGGTAAAACAGGCATTCTGGGAAAAGGCAAGAGGAGAAGAAGTGATGTATGATAATGTTTGATATCTTCTGGGAAGCCCATGTCAGTTCTTGAACAGTTTTAGTGACGTTTAAAAATAATTTGGGTGCGTGTGGTTACAACCAGGCGCTCTTAGGAACTGTCAGATCTTCATTACTGGTATCTAAATAAGTTTTTTCTCCCCATGTATAACTTAGCTAACTGTGGCTTGCTTGTTAAACCTTGGAATTCCCAATTTTTTACTTTCAGTGGTGTACTTATTTTCTGATGAGATGATAATATTGGATAATTCAGGGGGAAAAGCCAATTTATGTGTCTGTATCCTTTATTTCTGGAACCAAATCAGTCTACATTCGTGGTTATGGTTATCAGTAAAGATGTACTCCTGTTATTGTGTTGATTTTTTTTTCTAGGAGTTTCGAATAGTTTTGGTTTTTCTTCCTTCTTCTCCTTGTTGGCTTGAAGCAGGCATGAACCTGGTCTTGAACTTGGAATTGTCACCTTTGTGATTTGATATATTTTGTGCAGATATCTGATTCCTTTACATTTCTCTTTTGTATACCTGTTTTTCCATTGGGATTCATTACTTTCATGATGGTGGTTATTTTTTCCTTTCACATCCTGATGTAGAGCTTCGTTCAACATCATCTTAAAGGCTGGCATGGTGGGCATGAACCCCTCAGTCTGATTTTCTTCGAAGCACTTTATTGCTATTTATAAATGGAAGCCCTGATGGGCACAGTGTTCTTGATTGGCAGTTATTCTCTTGGAAGTCCAGGAATACTCTTTTTCATTCTTGCTTTTGTACTTATTATTATTTTTTTTGCAGGTTGTAGGGTGTGGTACGGCACATGGGTGAAGGACAGCATCTG
Source organism: Acomys percivali (assembly GCA_907169655.1). Classification (NCBI taxonomy): domain Eukaryota; kingdom Metazoa; phylum Chordata; class Mammalia; order Rodentia; family Muridae; genus Acomys; species Acomys percivali. Next base: position 5,766,035 of record OU015743.1, on the reverse strand, counting down.
GAGGAAGTCAGTCCTTTCCTTCCACCATGTGGGTTGGAGACGGAAGGTGACGGCCGTGGCAGCAGGTGTCTTTACCTGTTGAGCCAGCTCACTAGCCTGTGAGTCATTTTCTTTTCAAGTCTTGGACTATGTCATTCCATCCCCTCATGGCCAGGAAGGTTTCTGATGAGAAACTCACTGCTGCTCTAACAAGGAGATCCTTAACCATGAGTTGGAAGATTCTCGTAAGCATTTTAGAAGATTTTTGCTTTGTACTGTTGACAGTCTCAGGTAATCATCTATGGTAGAAATCTTTTCTGATCCTATTCATTTTCCCATGATTCTCTTCTCCATAGATGTCTGTATCTTTCTGAAGATTAGGGAAGTTTTCTTTCATTATTTCACCAAATAGGTTTTTACACACGGATGCCTCCAAAACACGGACACTTGTCATTTAATGGTGTTTTCACAGGCCTTTAATGCTTTCATTCTTGTTTTTCTAGATCTCATCTTTGTCTAACAGAGATATTTCCAAAGATATGCCTTTGACTGGATGTGGTAATGCATGCCTGTAATTCTAGCATTCAGGAAGTGAAGGCAGGAGGGGATGAGGTCATAGTGAAAGCCTGAGGCTTCAGCGGTATGTCTCTCTGGGCTCCTCTGGGGGCATTTCTGTTTGGTTCTCTTTCAAAATCTCTTTCTCTCTCTCATCTGAATTTCTCCTTTATAGCCTAAGCATCTCGTTGAACCATGTAAAGCCTCTCGGGTCTCACTGAACCCACTATTCCTTTACTTCCCTTCTCAGACATTTGTCCATTTTAACATCTTTGGAGTCCATTATTGCAGTGAAGTTCTCTGGGAGGCACCTTACTGTTTGTCAGCACTTCCTGTGCTCCTGTGTGGAGAGAAGCTCAGGTATCTCTACCACTCCTGTGAGGTGGTCTCACAAGGATGCTGCCCAGAAGAAATGCCTTGGGGCATCAGGTCATGCCTGCTGCCTGCTGCCTGCTGCCTGCTGCCTGCTGCTGTGCTAGCCCTATCCCTGCAGAAGCACCTCAGTGTAGAAGCCTCTATGGAGCATCTTGGCCTGGGATGAGTGACCTTTGGCATAGCACACCACCTGAGACTGGAGCTACTGTAGTCGTAAGCAGGTGTGGTGCAGACAGCAGTGGGTATGGGGCCCTCTATGTGCTGCTACTCCTGTAAGAACAGGAGTCCAACGGATACGGCTTATGGTTCCTGTGGCACTGTAGTGACGTAACCCCAGCAACCGCTTCTGGCACTGACAGCCCCAGTGGTACAAGAGGCCTGAAGCTCTGGCCCTCCAATGTGGTGCTGGTCCACATGGTTCAAGGTGAGGGCAGTGACGGTCGCTGCGCAGCCCTCTGTGGTGCTCACACGCCGCAGTCCGGACCGCAGTGTGGAATGGGATGGGTAGGAAGCCACTTACAAGTCCGCCTCCTTCCTGCCTCCTGCCTTTTCTCTTTGCATTTGCTTTTTTTAAACTCTTGAACTGGAAACACCATGACTTGCCCTCGACAAAGTTCTATTTCTGGTTTGCATTCTACGATTGATTATTTTAGCACTGGATGCTTTTATTTTCAGAATGTTTAAAAAGAAGCAATTTGAATTTCAGAATTTTAAAAGGCCGCATTGTCAGATTGCCGCGCTGACAAATTGGCCACCAAGTGCTCCAATCATCTCTCTAGGTCTGTGAATCCTAGGGATGAATTTTTTTCTTTTAATGTAAATGAAATATCTCATTGCATCAAAGTGCTTCTTTTCAGATCTAACCAGGCAATTAGTTTCAGTGACTGCCACGGATAGTCCTTTTAACATATTCAAGCAGTGTTAGTAGGTGCTTGTGGCTGCGGCCTCAGATCACATCAGAAGGTGGAGACTCAGGAGGGGCTTCAGGCTTCTCTGCTAATGCATTGCTGCCCACAAGTCACCAGAGCTGCCCTGTCTCAGGCTTTGCTATAATTTTCAAAATGAGTTCCCCTTCTCCCATCTCATTCATCCCGAGCAAGCTGCCAATCCTCAGAGATTCTGTGATGACCAGTTTCTGAATCATAAAAATAAGGGGAAGGCAAAGAGGGGCCACAAATTGCCATGTCCCCTCCTCCGAGCACCTGGGTAAATGCCTCAAATCTTCCTACGTTGGAAACTGATTACCCTTGATCACCAGGTATAGCCCTGTCTGCCGTGGTCTCCTCCCTCAGCTTCCCTGCTTCTGAATGGTGTAATTAAGCCACATGAGCTATCTGTGTGCTTCTGGAAAAAAATGCTTTGGTCCTGAGTTTTCCCAACTCAGACCTTAGCTGCTGGCTGCGGGCGTGAAGTGATGGCCTGGGGCAGAGGCTCAGCGGGCCCATTCCCCGTCAGAGTCTCGAGACTCTGAAGCTGGCTGGCTCTGCCTCTGAGAAGGGGGAGAAGGTGACTTCTGAAATGGAACCCAAAGCTGAGGTCATTTTTTAAAAGTCCTGGCAGGTGGCTGGGCTTAGTACGAGAGTCATGAGGCCAGGGCTCCTGAGGGCAGCTCTGAGGCATCCCGTGAAGGGCTGGCACTCTGCCTTTGTTAGCACACATTGCCTGTGCTGGAGGAGCTGAGGGGGGCCACAGTCAGTCAGGCACTTCAAACACCTCCTGTCAATCGCTCAAGATTCAAAGAGAATAGTCTGTCCAACTTACCTGAAGCAAACTTCCCTCCCCAAGGTGCCTGTTAGAAACTCAGACAAGGTTCACAATGGCAACAGGGCCCTTTGGGCTGGAAAAATCTTCCTGCTAGGAAGCTGGTGTGGCCCCTGGGTGTAAAGGACTGGGGGTGGATGGTGGTGACGGTTGGGTCCCAGCAGGTCACACCGCTGATGTGCCAAGGAGACTCGCCAATCCTCATCACCACCCACCAGATGGCTACAGAGCGTGCGACTGTGCCTTCAAGCATCAGAACTTTGAAACGGGCAAGTCCACAGCAGCTGCTGAAGGCCACTAGTGTCTAAACTGATGTGAAGTAAGGGAGCTCCCCTGAGCGGCCTGGCAGGCTCCTTTCCTCCCTGTTAACTAGAACACTCACACTGTGGTACAGGATGGGTATTGCCTGGCCAGATTTCTCTCTTGCCTCACCCCTGCAAGGCCCCATTTCATGCACTGGTCTACTGCTTTCTCTCCCTGCTCTGGACTCCCCCAGATGTCTCTGGCTGTACTTTTCCTCATATCTACAGGGAAAAAAATAAAACCTCTTTAACCATACCTCCGGGTGGTCATATCCTCGGTCTATACCTGGCTTGCCAGAGGTATGAAGCCCTGGCTGACAGGCTGCTCAAGACCAGAGTGTACATTTTCCTGAAAGGGCAACTTTGCTATGGACAGGACATCAGGGAACAACAAGTCCAGCTGCTGACTTGCAGGCAAGGCACTGGGTGGGCAGAGAAGGGAGCTGTCCAGTGGTAGCTCTAGATAAAAACCATACTCAGAGGCTGTTGGCTGAGACAGAGCCCAGTGAGGAGGGCAGTGTGAGGGGCTGCTGGGGCCTGCCACTGAAACAACCCTGACGGCTTTCCTGTGACAACTCCAAGGCCACTGTCTCAGAATCTAACTTGGCAGAGGTGTCCTTGTTTGTTCTGGGGGCCCAGAATCTAGGGATGGTGACAAGGGCTGCTCAAGGCCATGGTGAGAATTTAGAAGGCAGGCTACCATGGGATCTGAATAAAGTGCAGCCACCATTTCTGGGTAGAAAAAAGTTCTGACCTTATATTCTAAATTATTATTTTATTTGGTATGTGTGTACGTGTGTGCGTGCTTACAGAGGCCAGCAGATCAGATCCCTCTTCCTTTCTCTGTCTTATTCCAGGGTCAATCTCTCCCTGGAACACATGCTTTTTGGCTAAGCTGGAAGCTAGCCAGCCCAAGTGATTCCTCTGTCTCTCCCCCACATAGTGCAGGGGTCACAGATGCTTATGAGGCCCAGCCTGTGTTATGGGTGCTGGGACCTGAACTCAGGCCTTCATACTTGTGCACAAAGTGCTCCCAACCACTGAACCATCTCCTGGGTTCTAAATTAATTTTCCCCCTAGCAGCAAAGCTGAGAATGTAAGGAAATAGACCTCTAGAGAAGTCTAGGTATTTCTGAAAATGCCAGGCTTCAAAACGAGTATGTAAGCTTTCAAAGTCTGGAGCAATTTAGAGACAGCAGGACCCAAAGGGAGAAGCAAAGAGGCGGGGTGGAATCCCTGTGTATTCTTTCCAGGCAGGTGGGGGAGGGCACAGTACAATTGCAGCATTGGGGGTTCCAGATGGAGGGGGCCATTTTGGGTATCCTCTTCCCTATGAGCCGTGTGAAGAGGCCCAGTGGGGCCCAGGCATTGGTTTCCCACTCCATTCACCCTGCTTCCTGGCTAAGTACTTTAGAAGTATGTTCTAGAACATATTCATTCTCCAAATATGCAGCTCACACATTCAGTACCCTTCTCAATGGCTAGACAATCTGTTTTTTTTCCCACTCAGATCTCAGCTAGCCTACTGCACACGGAACAGCCATGGACTTTATAACCCTAATTAATTCCTTCAGCCAACACTTACGAACTCTAAAATAGAGAGACAGAGTGTGTTTCATGGACACAACTCCAACCAAACACAAGAGCTCTCCCTCTCGCTCCGCTCCAGGAGCTTCGAACCAGATAAAAAGAACACGGTGACATTTTCCCTCTGGTCCCCAGCTATTCTCTATTATCTCGCTAACAGTCACTGTGACAGATTGGCAGCGGTTTTCTTTGGAAGTCTTGCAACTTCCCTTTATTTCTTTGACATTGACCTTCTCAAAAAAGATGGGTGCTGGCTCCAGCGTTCTGGGCGTTCAGGGACCCTGTACTCGCAACTAGAATTATCCACACCAGCACAGGACACAGTGAGGAGGGAGTGGATCTCACACCAGCACAGGACACAGTGAGGAGGGAGTGGATCCCTAAGCTGCACCACGGTAAGGAACCATGGTTGACGACAACAAATTAAATATTTCCAAACAGCTGTCAGAGAGGATTGGGAACCTTCCCAACACAAAAAAAATGGGGGAAAAAAAGCCTGAGGGGACGGACACGCCAGTCACTGTGTTTTGATCATTACATGTTGTACACCTGTTTTTCAAATGTCACGCTGTACCGCATAAGCATGCTGAATTGCTGTAAGTCAATGTAATTTAAATTAAAAAAGACATTCCTTTGGGGGGTGTTACCTGTAACAACCCAAATTCCAATATTGTTATAGAATAGCCGTTACAGCATAGGCTCCCTCTGCTCGGCCCTCTGAGCCTCCCTTGTCTCATGAGGAATCGCCCTGGCCAGTAGTCTGAACCACTGATTTGAAGGAGTCCTCTTTGTTTCTGATTCTAAGAGTGATGAACGCCTCAGTAGAGTCATTACAGGAAAGGCCTGGGAGGGTGGTATGCTAATGCTGTCTACACAGACACACACACACACACACACACAGACACAGACACACACACACACACACACCTTGTCGCCCATGTGCATGAAGTCTCTAACCCTTTTGCAGAGCCCTAGAAGGCAGGCTGGGCACATGCTAAATGTCACATTAATGGGGCTGTCAGTCTCCTCTAACACTTGGATCTGTGGCCTATGTCCCAAGGACCACAAAGCCATCATCATGCTCAGTGGACACCTGTACACTCAATAATGATGCCTCTCCGATTTGCAATGCCCTAGATGCATTCACAAGCATTTCCATGTTGCGTTGCCTCAAACAAAGCTACCACTACCCCTGGCTTATAAAGGTGAAACTCAAGGACACTAACACAGCAAAGCTCACATGTTTAAGTTAACAGCACAAGTGAGACTCCGATTTTGGTGTCTGTGGTTTTGTTTTAGGGCAGGAAAGAAGGGGTAAATGTGTGGGGAAACAGGATTCTTCTTGGCAGAGCTGATGCAAGGGCCTATAGGTTTGAGGTGGCCATTGCTGCAGTGACATCATCTCCCTCAGCACACAGACCCCTCACTGCTTTCTCAGATTGAGCTCCACTCTTGACCCCTTTCGGCATTTCCTGGGCTTTAACTGTATTCAACAGAGCTGTGAGCCTCAGAACACAGTGTAGCTCGCTGAGCCCATGTCACCCCGCGCCCCCCTCTATCTCTCCTGCTTTAGTCACTGCCGAGACCCTGCACTGGGGCATTGGTTCCCTCCAGATCTCCAGCCGCAGAGCCGCATAGAACCCAAGAGAAATGCTTCTTCCATGAAGCTATGCTTCTATTCTTGAGTCACCGTGGCTGGCATTTTAACAGCTCCACATAGGAGGATAAAGAAAGGATTTCATGAGATACTCTAAGGAAATAATTGCGCCTAGTCCTTTGTTTCTCAACTCCTCTAACGCTGTTCTCAGATATGGCCTCCATAATTAAATGCAATATTCTGCATGTCAGACTGAAGTTCACAGCTTTGATAAATATTAGACGATTAAGCTATTTATAAAATCTATAATTTGAAAATCTGGCATTTCTTGTACTATGATTATTTCTTCTCCACCAAGACTAAGTGCTTAGCCACGTGGAAGGCGTGCCAGGAAGGGAAATTAATAAGAATGTTCACTTGTAAGTCTCCACTATTTCTACATTTCAACAGAGCTGAGGTAGTCTCCTCCGAAAACAAGGAGGGGAAGCAGGAAAGAAGGGGAGGGAAAAGAAAAAAGAAAAAAGGAAAAAGAAGTGGCATGAGCCAAACACTGTGTTATGCTTTGGGAATGAGTCTGCTCTGTCAACGGGCATCAACAGCGTGGAGCTAGGGAGGAATCCTGTTCCATCTCCTAGACATCCTACAGGGCGAGACAGAGGAGCTTCCTACCGACGCCCTAAAGGGCGGGACAGACAGGCTTCCTACCGACGCCCTACAGGGCGGGACAGAGGGGCTTCCTACCAGCAGGTCCACCATGTTCGGCTTGTTGTTCCTCAGTGTCTTGACAGCATGGAAGACGTCCACAGTTCTCTGGTGTCGGAGCATCTCACAGACTATGCTGATGGCGCAGAACGTGCCGCTGCGGCCTCCTCCGTTCCTGTCATGGAAGAAATCAGATGGTTGGACACTGTTTACTGTCACATTGCTTCTCGCACACTGCCTGTGGAGACATGTGGGCTGACCTCTGGAGAAAGGTAAGAACGGTGGTGCAAAGAGAAGAAGCTGGCTTAGCATGCGGCCCACAGTTCAAGCCTCACTTTCTCCTTGGCCCAGACTATTATTTCTGACATGATTCCTTACTGACTTTTATACAAAGGGCTCATTGTGGAAAAATTTCAATGAGTAGACACCTCATCAGACATCTGGCAGGAAAATTAATGACAAGTGAGGTTATGTACAAACACATGCCTGCCAGGCCTTTGAAGAAGGGACTAGAATTTCGTTATCTCTAAACACAAAGGCTTTTAAAAATCTTTTATTTTTATTTATTTGTTTATTTTTTAAACCTAAGTTCAAGTGTGTGGGAACACTGCAGAGACAGCACACAGAGTTCACTTGCCCGGCCAACCTGAAGTGTACATTTTACATAACCAGTGTTCACCCTCCGAATCAGGAACTAACAGTGCTGCCACACTATGGCTGAACTACAGACCGCCATCAAATGGTACCAGTTTCTGCATTAAGGACTCTTTTGTGGCCTGGAATCTAATCTTGCGTTTAGTTGTCACCTCGCAGCTCTTTAGCCTTCTCCAGTCTGTGACAGTTTTCCCTTGTCTTCTTGTTACGGTTCCTTCTGATGAGCTCTGGCTGGCCGCTTCATAGAATACAGAACTCAGAACATAGAAAGGCTTCGAAGAGATCCACCATGTGTCCTTGCCACAATCTGAAAAGGCCACAGCAAGTCCCACGGTGGACTGCCCTTTCGCTTGGGTTCCTTTGATGTTCTTTTGTCGCTGGAGATGAGGGACTAGACTTAGTTAAGAGACCCAGAGAAGGTCTCACAGCCACTCTATGATTCATGTGGGATGTGTCTCCATCCCACAGATGTTCATCTTGCCCACGGGAGGGTGCTGGTGAGGGTTTCCACTGGCAAGTTATTATCCTTCTGTTTGTAGTTAATATGTATCTGGGGTGAGGTACTTTGGGGCTGTGCAAATATAACGATTCTCCTCAGTCACAGCTGATTTTCATACACAGTGGTGGATCTTGTTTTCAGCAATTTCTTATGATTGTGTTATTTCTCTAATGTCGGCTTTGTATTTTCTTTCCTTGTCCAACATTCTACCATAACAAATAGCTCTCTCTCACACTACCCGAAAATGTATTTGCTTTTATTATTTATACCAACCTGCTGAGATTGGTATAATATAATAAAATTTTCAGTTTTTATTTATTATTATATATGTGTTAAAAATTTGTCATCAATAATTATCATTGCCTCAAATTATTCTAGCTCCGGCCGTGAGGAGTTCCATCAGGTTGGGTCCGTGTTTGTATGGCATTCTCTGGCCTGTTTCTGAGCATATCTGTATTTTCTGCTCTTCAGCTTATACTATACTTTCTACACATGAGTTCCCTTTATAAAGAGGCAGATGACCTTTCACTTGTTCAGAAACACGATACACAGTAACACTGAATAGTCATCACTTTGTAAAAATTTCCTTTTGAGGGAGTGGCATGACATGGTGGGCACGTGGTGGTCATAAGGGAACCTTGCGGAGTAGATTCTCTCCTTCCTTCCTGTCTTCCGTCTTTACGTGAGGTCTCGGGGTTGAATTCAGCTTGACAGGCTTGCACAGCAAACACCTTGACCTGATGGGCCATCTCATTGGCCTAACATGATTGGTTTGGTGTCACTGTGTCTAACCAGTGTTCCAATCCTGGATGCTTTCTTTTGGTGACTTAGAAAAGAACTCTACATGTAAGCAATGCATGCATATTATTGGGTGGTGTTCCATAAATTTACTGTGATTGACAGGTTTCCTCTTTGTTCTGAAGGATTTGTTGGAGGGAGGGGGATCATTGTCTGTAGAGAGTCCTGCATGCTAGATTTTCTTCCTCATTGCATCTCTGATATGATTTAAACTATTGTCTTTGACCTGCACATCCTGTATATTGGTGGCTGGTGTGGGTGCTCATAAAGGACCCTGGATGGAGGAATGGCCAATTTAATGTTTTATTCATAGGATTAAATTATAATTTTCCTCATTAGCAAACAGAATGCATCTGGTTGTCCCTTGCTTTGCTATCTTAGATTGACAGTGCCAGCGATCACAGACAACGGTCATGATTGTCAGCTCTTTTTTTCTGTTGTAGTATCTTCTTTAGATGAAGAATAACATGGCTACATGAAGTCCAGGGAAGAGAAGAAAACACTGGGGGTTAAGTTTTGCAAATATACACACCATATTGGCCCCATCGGATCCACATCCAGTCTCCTGGCCACTCCCAAGACCTTGCTTCCTCTCACCACCATGCCCTTGTCAGTGCTGCTGCACCACCAACCACCAATCACTGTTTTATGTCTTTAAAGAAAAATCCAGCCATTCTGGTGGGCATGCAGCAGTTTTAACGAGTATTTACTCAAACACTGAAGTCAAACTAAGGATGTTGATCATCGTGTTCTTTTTCTCTCTGGTGCTGGGAGTCAAGCTCCAAGCTTTACATAAGCTAGACAAGGGTTCTACCAGGAAGCCCACACACCATGCTTTCTCTTCCAGAGTGCGATGCCTGTCAAAGGTCTTGCTCATTAAAAACCGAGGGATCAGATGTCTTGTTCTTAGGATTTGCAGTACTTGCAGACATTCTGGCTCTGGGACGTGTATGTTTTGTATGCCGCCCCCCGCCCCTGTCTATCCACAGCTTGTAACCAGACTCCACCATTTTAATTCAGCACATCACCACGCTCCCTCAGTGGCCGGGCTCTGTGTTCTCTTAGTCTCTGCCAACCTCCTGCTCATGAGGAGTTTCTCCCATGCGTTTGAACGGAAGTGGTACTGTCTGCTTTCTACACTTGGGGATGATTCATCTCAAAGGATTTCTGTTCACTCATGAGGAAGAGAGTTTGATGTGTCCAGTTTCCCCCACTGCCCTGTCGTCACGCGCTGCAGGAGTCCATGCTGTAAGTCAGGTGACACGGGCGTGGCTCTGCCTCGGGCACTCTTCTGCTCTTTGCACAGATGGTCCACTGTTCTGGCTCATCGGGTCTTTACATCATGTCTCAAAAGTTGCTCATGATCACACCCACTCTCTCCAGAGGTTCAGAATGAGGGCATATTCTTGTTTTAAAAGCAGCAATATGTTTATAAGGAAGAGAATTCCCTGAGTATCTGGCCCAAGGCAGCATTCCATCTGGAGAGCTCTCATGCAGGTGTACTCTGCCCTCAGCCAATAGGTGGCACTGCACCATGCTGAATACCTCACAGAGGCCTGTTAAACCACTTCCAAAGTATTTTTTATTTTCTTCTGACCAATATTGGAAGATACCAGTTTAAGCTTTCTTGTAGGTTTAGAAGGCAGGAAGGCAGGAAGGCAGGCAGGCAGGAAGGAAACCCAAATATTTTCTACAGGCTGAGTATCACACCCAATGTCATGCCAAGAAAGCAAGAGGCAGCTCCATGGGAATTATGGGAGCTTGCGCAGGGGGTGGGGTGGGGTGGGGTGGGGAAGCCCTCACAGAAGATAGGAAAGGGATGGCAGGCAGGCAAAGGGGGAACAACAACAGATGCCTACCACTGTGTGTGACAGCCAAACAGCCCGCTGTTAGAGACACCACACAGAACAGTGATATAACTGCCTCGTTCGAGGGTCACAGCTGCCTTTTGGAAGAACGCTGCCTACAACACGCAGTGATCTAACAGACCTTTGCATATTTCTTTCACACCTCTCCCTTTCAGGTCTCTCCACTAGGGACTTGAGGGCTCAAGCATTGGCTTGTGTTAGAAAGCTGGTAGGCCAGGGTTGAAGTGAGTTAAGCTTCCAGATATGACATAGGCCTTCCAGATGCAGGAGGGCTATTTGAAAACTACCTTTAATATTAAAAATACAAACAATTGGGCTGGAGGAGTAGCTTGGCAACAGAGCACTTGTCTAGCATCTGCAAGGCTCTGGATCCCACGCCCAGGACCAGAAAACAGAACACAAACAACCCCTGCAAACACAGACCTGACAGATCTAATACCAGCTAATTAAATGTTAACTTCCCTGCTGGGATTTTTTTTTTAACAGTGTAGAGTCTTTACTACTTTTTGTACACTAACCTATGAACCCAGGAGCAATGGGCTCCAGCAGCTCGGGCTCCTTCCTGTTGGTCCTCACTAAGTTGCTTCTGTGGGCGAGGCAGGCTGGAGCATCAGCTGAACCCAGGTGCTTTTCTCTCTGGCTTCGTTTTTCCCCCCCTGCTTGTTTCCCTTTATTTCAGGAAGCTATCTTGGTTCTTAAAGTGCTTGATAGCTCAGTCCACACATCTATTGGCAAAACTCATGCCTTAACTTACTTGCTTACAACATGTTGCCTACGGCATGTTGAGTGGATGTCTTGCCATGACAACACTTTCTGGGAGTTTCTTTCTGAACACTGCCCATTCCTGTAATGTTACAACATCATCCTTCTCGTATATGCACAGGTACATGGCCACAACCCAAAGCCCAGCTCTATACTTCTGAAAAGGCCTAGAGAACACATAGTGGGTGCCTATCTTCTTTTATTTTGTGCTTATCATTTTGGCAAGTTAATAAAAGATGGCTGGGGGGAAAAGCCCACTGTGAGGTGATGAGGCCAGTATGGTGAGACTTTTGCATTTTTCTGAGAAATGGGAAGAGGGATGGAGTAGACATTTCTCAAGCATTGAGCCATGGACAGCAGGCCATCGGGGAGGGACGAGTGTACTGCCCTATGCAAGACAGAATAGGGGCCTTAAGGTGGAGGACAGCGGAGAGTGTGTTCCTGAGACTCTTTCTAAGGGACTAAGCTTCCTGTAGCATGATGAGGGTCTGAGAAGAACTCAGGGGCTCCACTACCCAAGCCAAGGGAGGGGAGCTGGGAGTAACTGGTCCCTCAGCCACTTGCCACTTAAAGTTGGGGTGGCCACCTTTCAGACAAAGAGTTTGCTGTCCTTCAATTTGGGAGTGATCTCATCACAGCTCCTCGCAGTGTTCCTCAGAAAGGCAACATATGCTCAGGCGCCTAACTCCTAAAATCGTCTACGCATCTTCCTGACGGCTGTGCCTTTTTTTTGCCTGCTCCGTTAAGCCGCTTCTAGCTGGGTGACTAGGTGCACATCACGGCCAATGAGAAAGTGTGGGTGGAGCACTCTGGGGGGCAAGGCGTTCTCCCCTCAGTGGCTCTCAACACTGAGGGCACACGGCAATCATCCAGGAGTTTTCAGTGTCCACGCTGAGACTGGGATTTGATTGGTTTCCGTGTGGCCTGAGGGCTACCCAAATGACTGCCAGTGCACAGGTCCCATTGGGAAGCATGGCCTGAGATGTTTACATTTTAGCACCTGCTACAACGGTTGACCTAGATGTTACCCTTAGAGGACACTGGTTCTGTGCTTGTCAACTTCCAGTTCCTGTGACAAACACAGAATAAACAGCTCGTGTAGAGATGATGGCACGTTTGGGCTACAGTTGTGAAGTTCCCACCCCATGACTGTCTGGCCTCGTGGCTTCGGGCCTGGTGAGGTAGCATACCACTGGGGGTGGGGCATGTGGCAAAGGAAGGGTACTCACCGCATGGCTGGGAGACACAAGGAGGAAGAGCCCAGAGTTCCATAATTTCACTTGGGGCATAGCTCCAGTGACCTACAGACCTCCCAGCAGGCCCATGAGGTTTTCTCCTAGTACCAACTGAGACCAAGCCTTTGCCATGAGGGTCTCTACAGGATATTCCAAACCAGCCTATGACAGACTCTAGTCGAATCCTATCAGTGGCCCATTTCCAGAGAATATCTCTTGCAAGAGGGATAGAGGAAAAAAAGGAAGAAAGATTCTGCATGGTGTCCAGTAAAACCATCAATCACTCCAGTGAGGTAACCCAGCTCGGCCATGTGGGAGAAATCCTTGGTTATGGTATTTGCTGATATCTTCTACTATGGATGATTTCAAGTTACCAACAGTTGAACAACCAGCCCCCGCCAAAAATTCCTGAGGATGTAACTGTAGGCTCTTGAGCTACGAATTACCCACTGAAGCCACCCTGTGTTTTCCTCTTCTCTGGTGGTGGGGGTTGGTTCCAGTTCCAGGGTAAATGTGTATTTTGATCATGGTGACAGAGCACCTGTAGTTTGAATGTGCTTTCCAAGTTCCCGTGGTGGGACCTTCATCTCTGGAGACATTAACAATATTTGAAGTTGAGGCCTTTGGGAGGTTCTCCGGATCAGATGAGGGGTCTCCCTGGCATTTGTGGCTCTACGAGGAGAGTTGAGAGTACAAGAGTGGCCTTGTTCTGTTTTGCCACGTGATGGCCTCTGCTGTGTTATGACCCTTACCTGCTTTGATTTACCAGTTTCCAAAATGGGGGCGGCGCTAAGTCCAACTCTGTGGTTTATAAGCCTCCTAGGCTCCTGTATCTTGCTGAGGAAATGGAAAACAGACCAAGACACCCAAGTACACAACCTGTGTGTTGTGTTTCTAGGAAGCCGACTGGTCATTCAGCGAGAGCACTGACCGCCCCTCTCGCTCAGGGCAACTCATGTCTTCTGTATTGACAGCAGGAGGAAGGCAAGCAAGTGGGGAGCGGGGCATGCCTCCCCCGTGATAAGAGCTCCACAGCGTACTTACAAGCAGTGCACGACTGTGCGGCCTTCACCGCCGTTGTATTCGTCCTGCCACTTGTCCACCTGGCGGATGAGCTTCAAGAAGGAACGCTTGGACACAGGTGTGTCCCTGTACATCGGCCAGCCCAGGAACTGGAACTGCTGAACCATGCGATGTCCATCCTGGGGCTGCAGAGGGCAAGGCAGCAATCAGGGATTGGAGGGCAAGTCATCACTTACTGGATTCCGGGGGGCCTGATCCCTCCCACTTCATCTTCCCACCAGAGCAAGGTGTTACTAAGGAGACTGAAGGCGGCACAGGACCAGGGGTGATTCTGCAGGCTTGGAGAGTTACGACTTTAATCTCCGGTGGTTATAAAGATCCAGGTGTTTTAAATGACAGGCCAGAGATAAACAAGAGTGGAGCAGAGTGCTCACATTTTTGCAAAAGCCGAGAGAAAAATAACATCAGGATTGACCATGTTGTGCATTATGTGGAAAAATGGCCTCGCTTTAATTACAAGTAAATTAAAGGTAAGGAATAAATTATAACCTGGGAACGTTTGTGAGCTCAATGCAATGTAGATCCAACTCTGTTCTCTATATAATATGGCTTTGATTAACAATGAGGTCCTTGCTGAGCTATCGATCACTAATTAATCATTACGCATAAACAAACAGGATTGCAGAATTAAAAAAGAAGTACTAATGGCTTCAGCTTCGGAAGGGCCCCCTCGGCACTCAGCACTACTTGGCACAGGCTGGTCTCTGGGATGCACTTTCCTTGTCAGCTCTTTCTCCTCCTCTGCCTCAGTCTCCCCTCGTCCCAGACCTGGGGCTAACAGGAGCCTCTAGGTTCAGTTCTGGGGTTCCCTTTTCATCTTTGGGTCTCACTGGTTGGGTCCAGTTAGTTTCATGGCTTTAGGTATCACACACAGGTCAGCCAGCATGTAGACCTCTGTTCTGAATGTCACCCTCATGTACTCAAAAGCCAACCTCAGGGCTCAATAGTCACCCCAAACCTACTGTGTCCCAAATTGAGCTTCAGCTCAGCTCCTTACCCCGAAGCCATCTGTTTTTCCCACAGGTAAGACAATTCCAGCTAATGATGATCAGGCCACTTCCTTCTCAGTAGCCAAATCTGGACGGTCACCTTGACTCTCTCTCTGAGAGCCTGTTGCCCCAGTTTCAGGATCTAGCAGGCTTTCTCCACCACTTACTATATCTCCAATCGCCGCTACTCCTGTCATACCCCTGTCATGCCTCTGCCATTTGTCATCTGTCTCTGTCTCACAGCTGCCAGGACTCTCAGAGAGCAGAGTTTACAGATATAGAGCCCACTAGCAGTGGCAAGGGAGGCCCTGCAGCCAGGTCCCTGTGCTCACACCCTCGCTGCCTCCTGCCCTTAGCTCACCGATCTTCAGCAACTGCAGTGTTCTACTCTACACAGAGCTCAACAGGTGCAGCAGCCCCCTACAGCTGTCTTCCTAGCGAGCTCATGGCTGCTGCCTTCCTTCCTCAGTGTCTGCTCACATGGAATGCCTACTGACCAACCCCGGTACACAGTAGGCCTGCCAACATTCAGTTAGACAAAATGAAACCCCAGTTCAAGCACTGCGGTTCCCAGGTCTTACCCGGGAGGCATTGTAAATCCGGAAGATTCTGCTGATGATGTCTTCTTCCAAGTCTGCAGACACAAACTCCACCTGGATGGGGCCATGTCTGTGCACTCCGTTTTCCGGCCAGTACTGCGGACACAGCTGAACCCAAGACACAGAATGACACATGTGATTACAGGAGAAGATTGACGGCACTTTGAATAATGTCGGCATCAATACAATTCTTTGAATTTCAGTTCCTCTCATTCCTAAAAGGCTCAGCCACCAGGACTTTCTGTGGTGGTCATTAGAGTCTCTGTGACACAGCAGCCTTTTTTAAGGTCTCTCTTGCATGCTGAAGGGGATGCCTGGGCGCCGAGGAAGATGCCATTGGCCACCATTGAAATGAAGATACTTAAATGGGCATGCCCAGGTGGCTTGCCCCATCTCTGTCATCTTCTGAGGGACTGCTGGGAACAGGCTAACTTTGGATACTATTCAGAACTGGCAGCGTGCTGGGTATATCTTTAAATTCTTCGAAAGCAAACTGACGTTACACAAAAGGAGGATTCGTGGCTTGGATTTTCTTTCTTGATGACTTTAAACTTTGGAAATAATATAAAATTTCACTGTCACATGTGGCAAAGGTTGACTTATTTATTCAAGATCACAAGATAAATTCTCAGTTAACAGAATCAACTGAAACAATATGCTGTCCTTTAGCCTCTTACCCACGATAATGACTAAGAGGGACAGTGGGTAGCCGAGACTATTCTTTACATTAACTAGGTCTGCTGAATTTAGGAATTACATTTATTTATTTTTCAAATAATGCTTTCCATGGAAATTTTTTCTTCCTCGCCAGCATTTCCTGGTGACAAGTTATTAAACTGCCTTGTCAAGCAGTAGCATGCAGATGTTTATTTCCTCTTTGATTTCCAAGGGTACCCACCCATGGTTAAGATTAACAGGCACATGGCAGAGAGCCTAGACCATGATAAAAGCCACAGCAAACACATTTAAGCAGTTCTGCCCATTTCTCTGTGGGCAGAGTGGCCTAGCTCTTTGCTTATTTTCCCAGTTCAAGCGCCTGATCAAATGCTTGCCATTTAGACCACAGAAATATGAACGGCACAGACTGGCATCTCTTGGCACACCGTGTCCTACATTCTGCCCAGGGAAACCGTGTAGAAAATGGCTTAAATGGTGCATAACGCGTGCACGAACTGGCCTGATAAATACTTAAAGCGGTCGAGCGGCAGCCCGTACGCTCGCAGAGCCCCTGAGTTCCAGCTCCCAGTTTGGCGTTTGCTGAGACACAGCGTCCCAGGAGCCTCTCAGGCTGCCCTCTGGAAATCAGCAAGATCTGCAGGATAGAACGGGAGTCCCTTTGTTTCTGATTGCCAGTCAGCAAAGGTTTGGTTGGAGTCCAGACAGTGTGCGATGACAACGGGGCTTTAGCACTCAGACACTGGGGCTCAGGTCACGGATAGATGACCCACACGCACCTTCATGCAAGGGACAAGGAAACTGACCCCACACAGGACACGCATCCCTTACCCCATGCCTGGCCTTTAAATCTGTGAAGTGTAACTGCTGTCTAGAAGTTAGAATGACTGTATCGCAAACAGTGACAATCTGTTCTGAGAGCGGAGAGGAGGGAGGGAGAATTCTAAGACGCTGAGGCTAAGCCAAAAGGAAAAGACAGAAACAAGGCCTGCCATTATTATTTCATCAGCTAGCTTCCGAGCGAGAGCCTCGGCCATATGACGCAGCGTCTCCAACATAATTAAAAACCCTAGCTGCATATGCGACATTAAGGGTTTGGGGAAGACACCTTGTCCTGTTTAGGTGCTGAAAGAGGCCAGGAGCCTCCACCAGAGCTCCTGCCCTACTTAAGACAACGGCTTTTTCTACTGCATAGGAAATGAAGTTAGTTCCCAAATAAGTTTATTCTTAATACACGCTGAGCTTGAAGTTTTCCCAACACCCTCTGTCATGGGGGTGAAGTCTGTGCTGAGAGTACATTCTGCTCCCACAGGGCCTTGGTGCTGACTCTCCTGACAGCTCCCCCCAAGGGAAGTCTGCTGCCCTGCTCACTAGCACTGCTTTCTGCTTCCTCTCTGTTGTCTGCGTGAGCCATGCAAAAACTTCATTGAATGGTCTGAGCTTATACCCTAGACCCACTTTTGTTTCTTTTACTTCCTTTACAAAGAATCAACAAAGCCAATTGCCATTCTTTAAACCAGCTTGCCTTCCTCCACTGCGCCTCCCTCCACTGCGCCTCCCTCCACTG
>OU015743.1:5731835-5748438 GCA_907169655.1 Acomys percivali | reverse complement strand
TCAAGGGCCTAGGAGTTTACTCTGAGAGTTTCTAAAGAGGAGGGTCATAGCCTACCAGACCCCTCATCCTCCCAGCCTGGATCCCCACTTACCCGGAATTCCTCTTTAATTTGGCTTGAGTTTGTCTGTGGGTCCAGTTTGTTCATGTCATAGTACAGAGACCTGACTTGGGAAGCGGGGATGGAAGTGTCGCCGCAAAGACAGGCTTCCAGGATCGCATCGTGGATAAATACATACTGCTCCTGAAGAGGCAGATGGACTTACTCAGTGATGGAGAACTCGAGATAAACCCGAAGGGCTAGCCGGATGTGGGCTAGTGTGCTGTCAGCCCTATGCTACCAGGATGGCAGGGGCGATACATTCACAACAGAGGAAGAACCATGCTAAGGCCCTGGTGCCAGCAGGCTGGGTTGTTGAGCACCCTGTTCCTGACAGCTGGGATGCCGCTCGACTGGGAATAGAAGGGTGAGGAAAAGGATCTTTATGAAGACTATTACACAGCACAACCAGAGCAGGTAGGGCAGTGGCTAAAATAATCCTCAAATTCTGACACCCACCATGAACTTGGGACTCAATACTTCAGATGAGGATTGAGCGTAATTTGGTTGATGTTGGAAGAATTTCCTAATCAAGCTCACAATATAAAACTCTGAGAAGACAGTTTAGTCATGACTGTTAGGCATTGCTTATTATTTTGAACCATTAATTAATTAATGGTTCTGATTAATTATAAAGGAAGTCTCTAATACAGCTCTTGTACGTCTCCAGTTAAGAGGGGGGGCTCTGGAACTTGGGGTGCAGTTCCATGATGGAGAACCTGCTCACATGTGCAAGCCCGTGGATTTGGTCCCCATCACCACATCAATAACACGTGTGAAAAGTACGTCCCCGTGTTGTGGCTTGGCGGGGACGCCCCCTAGAATTGACCAAGTTTCACCATCTTTATTATTGACCATCAATTAACGAAATATTAAAGGCTTTCTTGCTACCATTAATTTCTAGGAATAGCATTTTGGAAAAGGAAGATAAGGTCGGAAGATGGATGTTTCAATACTTGATAAACTGTTAAAGTGTGCTAAACATATAAAAAAGTTAATCATGGTCATATTTTAAAATATGGCCATAGTCTAAAGAGAAGAGAAACAAAAGGAACATTTCTGACTCCTGAAATTCTTTTTTTTTTTTTTTTTTTTTTTTGGTTTTTTTGAAACAGGGTCTTTCTGTGTAGCCTTGGTTGTCCTGGACTCGCTTTGTAGACCAGGCTGGCCTTGAACTCACAGTGATCTGCCTGTCTCTGCCTCTGGAGTGGTGGGATTAAAGACATGCACCACCACCAACTCTTGGAATTCTTATGCTTGTTAAAAATGCCCACAGGGCTTATAAACTTTTGTGTGTAGCCTAAATGAAAGGATTCTCCTTTCTTTTTTTTCATTCTGCTTCAGGAGGGATCCTCCATGGGTCCCAGGTTCTGGGCACTAGGTCCAGGTATATGTTTGAGAAGTGCTAACTTATTGATATACTTTGTATTTCAATTTTAAGAGTTACTAATTGGTACAGAGTACCACAAATTGGGCCAAGTCCCATGATGCCTTGCGGCAGGGAAGGCCTTTTCTGGGCTAGGAGACTGCCGTGGAACAGAGGAGAGTGCCCTGCAGCTGCCTGGCAGATGCCGCACCATTCTCAGGATCTGTCTTGCCTGCTTCTCTGCTACTTTAAGGGACAGACTGAACAGGAACAGTGTTGGAACTGGTCATGCTTGATGTAGAGGCTCTTCCGAGTTCCCTGGCACAGACAGCTGCGCGGATGTGGGTTGATGGCTACAGATTCCGGTCCCTGGAAAACTCTTGGCACCAGAATCTGTAACTTGAAAAGTCTTTTTTTTTTTTTTTTTTTTTGTTCGTTTTTGAAAGAACAGATGAAAGGAGGATGGAGGAAGGAAAGAGGTTGGGGAGGGAGGGAGACATGACGGGATCAGGAGTTGGCAGGTGCAGAACTTTTCTCCTAGGGAATTTGGTAGAAACAGTGGGCACACTTCTTTTGCCCAAGGAGGTGAGTATGCAAGACAGACAACAAGGAGGACTAAACCATGGGCCGGAGGGCCGGCTGCAATACCTCTGTCTGCACCATGTTCACTCTCCTGGACCGAAGCTCCCGGACACAGTTGTAGATGTCCACCACGCCCTCCCTCTCTGCCATGTCTAGCATGATGTCGATGACGATGAAGCAGCCTGTCCTTCCTGCACCAGCACTGCATGGAGAGAGGTGCCTGTCAACCAAGGACTGCCACAACGCTCCCAGTGTCTCTGCCAGCCAAGGGGAAGCACCACCACAACGCTCCCAACGTCTCAATAGTTAACCACAAAAAAAGGTGCGTGCTACCAACTTCATCGGGTTCTAGACATTTTCCAGGATCTCCACGAAACCCCACACCCATAGCCGGTTCACGGTGCACCCATGAGGAGGCAGCACTGGGAAGCTCTCCTTACCTGCAGTGTACCACCAACGGGCCTGCGTTGGGTGGGCTCTTGGATTTGACCTGCCGGACAAACCCCAGCAGGCCAGTGGCATGGTAGGGGACGCCATGGTCCGGCCAGCCCGTGAAGTGAAACTGCCTGATCTCTCGGATTTCATGAATGCCTCTCTGCGGTCCATGGTCAGCCACAGCAGGGAGGAGAACAAAGGAAAGAAACAATAAGCAAGCGGAGGCAGGAAGAGAAAGGTTCCCTGGGCGAGCGCAGGGCTTCAAACGCTGCATCCCGGGGAAGAAGGGCGTCTGTAGCTGTACCACTCAACAAGCTGCTCGTAGGTGTGAGAGAGAGGTGATGCTTAGGAACATGCTAACTTACACATGCAATTCTGGAGATGAATGGGTCTCTTTGGTTCTGCGAACGCTCTTCCTTGCAAAGCAGGCTATGTTAAGAAGCCGTTCACTAGCGGCTACTGAATGTTAGACCTTTGTCCTGGCTCCAGGTACCCACGTTGGTGAATACACACTATCAGTGTTCAGGAAGTGTTTAGTGAAAGAATAAACGGGAACTCCTTTTCAAGCAGACAGACCAGCATATCTGTTTTCATCTATGGCTCAGTTAGGTTTCTCTATTTTAAGCAAACGTGTAGCCTGTTCACTCAAACACTAGCAATTCTGTGACTGCAAATAATTCAAGTGTTTGGGTGCCAGAGCAACAGAAGTATGAAGGTGCCCTTCCTGTCCTGGCCATTTTCTCTGTGGAAGCAGGTGTGTCAGGAAGCAAGAGGGTCAAGATGTGCCTCTACTGGAACTCTCTGTGTGACCAGCGAACTGAAGACGGGGCCCTGATACTGAGAGGCGTGAAAGGGAAAAGACTTTATGCTAATTTTGGTTTTTAATTTGCTCTTAATTTTTTTTTGCAAATATTTAGCTTTGTATGTGTGAGTGTTTTGCCTGCACGTATGTGAGTATACTATATGCTCACAGAGGTCAGGACAGGGCACTGGAGCTCCTGGTTGTAAGCCGCCACGTGACATATGTATGCATACGTGACTGCAGCTGCTCATGCACACGCATAGGCACATACATGGAAGCCATACGAGAACACTGGATATCTTCCTGCTCACTCTCCCATCTTTTTTGAGACAGGGTCTCTCACTGAACCTGAACCTTGGACGGTTCCGTTACTCTGGGCGGCCAGTGAGCTCTCAGCATCTGCCTGTTGCTGTCCTCCCAACACTGAGGTTGCAGGCACACACTGAGGTTGCAGGCACCCACTTTTATGTGTGCTGGGCATCTAAGCTCAGGGCCTCTTGCTTTCACAGCAAGCTCCTCACCCACGGAGTCATGTCCCAGCCCCAAAGTGTGAAAAACAAAAATTACCTTTAAAACTAAGGCTACAGGTGAATCATCTGGGACCCACTGGCTGTGCTGTGCTCCCACATCTGGCCCTTGCTTTGCTTTATTACATCTTATAGGTGAACACGCCTGGACTTAACCAGATTCCCCACCAATCATTCCCAGGTGTTTGTGGGTGAAGGATAAATCCCGTATCATTATGGACTTGGAAAGGGTGGGAGAGGTGAGCAATCTTTAAGATAAAAATAATTTGCTATTTGCTACCAGTGTGTTAGTGTGTCTTTCACAGAATGACGCGCCAAGGCCAAAGCTCTCTTTCCTGTGGAGATCCTATTTTTCACGAGAGTTTGAACAGTGAAGAAGCAAGTGGACAGGGACTCACAGTGCAATGAACTAAACAGGCTCCAGGATCCCAGAATAATGGTACCAGGCACTTGAGAGCCAAATTTTCCCATGACCGAAAATAACGTTGGCCAGCTCCAAAGACTGTCAGAAGACGGTCTAGTCACTGTCACCCATCCAACCCTCAGAGAGCTTGCTCCCTGGGAATTATGCACAGTGACTTGGCAGGCTACCGGCCTAACCTGATGGCAAGTATCCTGCAAATCAGGACAGCTTTGGCAATAAATGCCTATGGCCTCCAAGTGGGAGGGGGATGCGATTTATTTATTTATTTTTGGCCTGGATTTCTGAGAGATTGAATCCACTGAAAGTGGGGTTACAGATCCCTGTGAGGAGCCATTTGGACATTGGGAATCGAACTCGGGTTCTCTGGTTCTCTGCTAGAACAAGCAATGTTCATAGCCGCTGAGCCAGGGATGTGATTTTTATACATTCAATTTCAGTCTCAGAGTGACAGCCATCGTGGGCTCTCAGCTTTATGGCTCATTTTCTTTTATTTTTTCTTTTTTTTCAAGTCAGGGTTTCTCTGTGTAGCCTTGGCTGTCCTGGATTCACTTTGTAGACCAGGCTGGCCTCGAACTCACAGCGATCTCCCTACCTCTGCCTCCCGAGTGCTGGCATTAAAGGCGTGTGCCACCACGCCAGGCCTATGGTTCATTGTCATAGCAAGGGGCACATTAGCTTCCAGGACCCAGGAAACCTGTTCCTACAACAAAGTTCCATCCTCTGATCTGCTCATTACTGTCAAGATCAGCAAAGGAAATTGCTTCTGGTTCAACATTCCTTCCTGTACATGAACAACGGGTTCTCCTGGGGAAAACCACAGGAGCCACCAGCAATCACAGCCCAAGTACTTCCCAGCTGGACGTTAATCACATTATTTCCTTAGTTTTCATTAGAAAAGCATTAATGCTGTGTTTAAAAAAAAAGTGTAAGTCATTTAATGTTTCTATGCAGTATAATGGGAGGGGATCCTCCACCTCAGATCATTGTGTCTATCCTAAAGTGGGTTTATTGTATGTTCGTGGAATGACTGGCTGAATCATGAAGTGAGAGGAAAATTTTATTCTTCCTGCGTTCTCTAACTGCCGCTTTCTCTCTCAACACTCAGGCGTCTTGTAGGCGCAGAGGACAGGGTGATCACTTCTAGCTTTCATTCTGCTAAGACAGACAAGGTCTGGGTCCATCGGGAACCCTGGAGTTGCCATGGCAACATGATGGGCATTATATGCTACACAGAGCCCTTAGGTACATGGGAGAGAGAAGGAGGCCATCGGATGCAAACTAGGGGCTCATCAGCCCCAGGCTGTGGCTTTCTGGGTGCTTGCTGAAGAGCCCAAATCTATCCCTCACCTTTAGGACTCTTGCTGCATCCTGCTCTCAAGACAGAATTGCAGCAACCCAAAGCCTATATCTAACCTTTTTAAAAATTTTTTAAAAATGTTTCCCCTTTAAAGAGAAAGTTTCAAAGTCCAAGAAGCATTCTATGGGAGTTAAATGACAGGGTTTCCTTCAAGACTTCAGTTGTCCAGTGTGGAAATCATTAGCACGCCATCTTGAATCTCCCAATGCTTTCGCAAGCTCCTCCCTGCTCCCCTCCCTACACCATCTCTTCACTGGCCGCTTCATGATTAAAATAGCTGGGTGTTGGAGGACCATTTCTGTGCAGCTGGGAATCCAGCAGACACAATAAAAGGTTAAAAACAGAGCAAAGAAACAAACTAACCCTTCCTTTAGCAGCCAAGATGCATTTTCAGCTTATTAGAGAGCTGACCATTGTTCAAAGAACCTCACGTTTAAGCAGTGGCTTAAGAAAAAGCCACCGAGGGTCTTTTATTGCTATCTCTTTTAATGCAGTTATTCATGAGCGCTCTTGCCAAGAGCCACACAAAAATCCTGCAAGTGCTTTTCTTGCACAGTCCTGCCTGAGAAGGGAAAAAAAAAAAAAAAAAAAAAAAAATTGACATCAAAGTGTGAGGTTTAGAACTCGAAGAATTGAGTCAACCAGAACTTCACATTCTTTGAAGTCTCCAAGCCTCCCTCTTGCTTATTAAAAAAAAAAAAAAAAAAAAAAAAAGACAGGCTATAGGAAACAGAGGCTAGATGGCACGAGGAGAAACATTAAAATAAACTAAAGCCTTCTCGGCTTTGTGAAGCTGTCATGAATTTGGATTTTCAAACTAGGAACTGCACTTCTAGTCAACGGTGTGAATTAGACAACAGGCAGATCTGCAGTTCCCCTATTCCCCAGAGATGCCCTGCTTATTCTAAAAAGTGCTTTTAGGTGCGGTACACCATAGAGTCAGATGGGCCGGGAGCTAAGAGGCCAGCACTCTGGCATCACCCAGCCCTCCAAGGGCTCTGCTACCACTTGGTGAACTGAGAGCAGAATGAATTCATGACAGATTGGATCATTTCAGAGCGGCAGCTGTGAAGGTCTGTCTGCGTCCTGGACGATATAGGCTCTTGACAGGAGAGCCTGTGGGCCTCTGAGGGGCAGGGGGGCGTGGTCTCTCAGTCACGTGTCACCTCCACCTTCCTTCCCCACAGCCTACCTGTGGCACTTCTCTGGATGGGCTGCAGTTTGCTTCACCTTCGGCCCCTCCCTATGTCAGCAGAAAGAGGGACAAGGAGAGTTCCCTGTTATGGCCTACAGTGCTTCCCCGGAGAAGCAGCCCTAGCCATGCGCATGGGATGAGGTGAGAGAGAGTCGATGTACCGCATTCACCCAGGCAGAGGGCAGAGTGGGAGCGAACATGAAAGAAGGTGCTGGCTCATGCAAGGCTGCTTGTGACTGATGGAGCGCCCCCTCATGGCAGGGAGGTCGCTGCCACCCAGAGAACCCCTCAGTTTCTTTGCACTTATGTCTACCCGGTACTGGGAAACCCAAGTAGATACTCAACACAGGGGGAGCCTTCTCAAGCCCAAAGGGCATTTCTCTACACGTACTGAACTTTGCTTTATGAATCAAGAGAGAGAAAAGGGCCAGACAACGATCAGCCAGGCCAAAATGGAAGTAGTGCGGTAGACATTGACACTATTTTTGGGTTTAGTTGCAAAATACCGATCGCCGTGAAATGGGAATGGTGTACGTTAAGGATGGAGCTGAGCCGTTACAGAGTCAGAGGGCGGAATGGAGTCCTGAGAAGCTTCCGGAGCCTACCTGCATCCAGGCCTGATCCTAGAAAAGCTGAGGAGGGCCTACTGCGCCTCACTCCGGCTCTCTCACTTACCTTTTCCACTGCGAACGTTCTTATCACGTACTCGGCCAGCAGCTCAGTATCTATTAGGGTCACTTTAATGTCCTTATAGATCTCGGTGTCATCTGGCCAGTATTTGCAGCACTTCACCTTCAAGAAACACAAAGGGAATTATGGGTTTCGCTTTTTATTTAGTTCCTTCAGTGAGGGGGGGGGCGAATCATACTACGATTTACAGGATAAATCTGCACACACACACACAAGCTAGCCACATGACCCAAAGCAAGTTTTCGTTTGCTGTTGTTTTTAGCATCACCTGTTCCCCTCACTCCTGCTCCAAAAGAAGGTGAACTGGAGTCACGGGGAGACTGGAATACAGGGGAATGAACTAAAATTAACAAAGTGTAGTTATTATCCCGTTATAGCAAGCATTCATTTCTCATTCTCCACCACTCAGGAAATGGCCTGGAAAAACAAACCAGATTTCAGTCTATCCGAATCTTAAGTTTCAGAAAGTTTCAATACTGAAGATGAAATGACTCACCCTGGAGAGGGACGGCGCTTTGTAACTGATTCTGCATCAGGTTCATAGACTCGCACTACGGCTGCTTTCAGATACAAGGGACTGTCTCTCTTTAAAGTTAGTTTCAGGTTAGTACCCAAGGTAGTGTGTTTTATCGTGACACCTTCGTACATGTCATTATGTTTGTTTACATGTGTCTCTCCTCCATAGTCCTTCCTCACTCTGGAGCTGGCTTCCTTTCTCACCCCTAGTAAGTGCCCCTTTTGGCTTTCTTATTACATCTACTCCGTTGCCTTCTTCCTTTATGATCTCCTCCTCCTCCTCACAATTCCTTTCTAGTTCTCTCTCTCTCTCTCTCTCTCTCTCTCTCTCTCTCTCTCACCCTCACAAATATATGTGTATATACATACAAACCATATACACATACTATTGCAAATCTAAGTTCCACATATATGAGCAAGCGTGGAACTTGAGTCTTCCTGAGTCTAGCTCTTTTCACGTAACAGAATGATCTCCAGTTGCGTACATTTCCCGGCCAATGTGATGACGTCATTTTCCTTTATGGCTGCATGAAATTCCATCACATCTTTTAAACACCCCCCAAACATGATTTACGTCCTTTGTATTTCCTCTGCCACAATCTACACTTGGGCTCTGGGGTCTTCTTATGGGGATGTGCTACACAGACAAAGTCAAGAAGCCAGCCCCCAAGTGGAGCCTCACACACCGACCAGCACTGTTGCAGGAGCGCTGCCTTCCAGCACTGTCTGTTAGATTGGCGAGATGTTCTCTCATCTGGGATATAGGTGACTTTAAAACATTGGCCACAACTGTCATTTTTATTTTCTATTATTTTATGTTCAAGGACATACATCTACCCAAGTCCTCAAACAGACTGTTATGAGCCAAAGCCATTCCTTCTGTTTAGGGTGCTTTTTTCCATTCACATATTCCCATGTGATACACCCCCCCCCCATTCTTTAATACACGTTGGATACTCCCACCTCCCTAAGACTTTTATCCACAGATGTGAACTCGCTTTGATTTCCAAGGAGCATATTTGGTAGCAAAGATGAGATCCTTCACGCAACCCTTGGCACCTGGTTGTTCTTATTTCTCAGACCCTACGGCACTTGGAGGTCATGCCCCACACACGAGAAATATGCAGTGGTTGCACAGGGCTGTATTTCATGGAGAAAGACATAAGATAAGTGTAAGAAGGAAAAGCCCAGCCTGGGAAAAATTTTCAGAAAGGATTATGGGCTAAGAAGACCTTTTAGAACGGCAGGCACCTGCATCAAACCAATGCTTACAGTGTGGCTGTGGCTGGCTAGGACTCTACCTGCCTCGAAACTTTTGAAGCTTTCTGCAGGTTTAAGATAATCTTTATTAAACTTAGCTGACAATATATAAGTCAGGGTTTGAGGGAAGAGGAGCATAAGGCAAAGACAGGCTTGAGCTCATGTTGCCAGGGAACCCCCTCCACAGTGTTTGCCTGGAAACACGATCTGTGACATCATGGAAATTCATCATCTATAGCATCTCAGCAATATGCACCGTGACACCCAAGCAGCATCAGAAATGCCCAAGATTAAGAGAAACCTGTATTTTGTTCACTTTACATCCCAACTGTAGCCCCCTCCCTGGTCGCCTCCCTGTTCCACCCTCCCTCCCTCATCCCCCTCTACCCTCCCCTAGTCGTCCTAGCCATCAGAAAGGGGGAGCCCTCCTCTTCTATCATCTGACCTCAGCCTTTCAAGTCTCATCTGGTCTGTCTGCATCCTCTTCTTCTGTGGCCTGGTAAGGCCACCCTACCAGGGGGAAGTGACTGACAAGTGGGCTCCAGAGTCCATATCAGAAGTATCCCCTACTCCCCATATTATGTGACTCACAAGGAGACTGTGCTGCCTATCGACTACATCTGAGCAGGGGGTCTAGGACCTCACCATGCATGGCCCTTGGTTGGTGCATCAGTAGATGCAAAGTCGGTCTGATCAGATGGTGTACATGTAGAGGTCTCTAACTTGAGGGTGACCATAATTTCATTTATAGAATGTCCAAGGTAATTAACAGGGGTGCTGACATAGCACAGGACTTTTCTCTATGCTGAGGGCTGTGCTTTCATCTTTCTGTGACTTCAATTATGCAAGCAGAAGGCAGTGGACAAAGCTACAGCTATGGTATGCACACGTACTTTAAAAATGGAGTAACTCAATGCAGTACAACTAAAAGTGTATTTCTGTGAAAAGTACAACAGAACAATAACAAAACGCACACACCCCTGCAACCTGTGTTATACCAAGGATCTAGGGATCTTTTACATAATAAAAACCCCTTCTTTGGCATATCATAGTTGATGAACGACAGGTGCAATCGGCATAGGGGAGTTTGTTATATGGTCGCCTATCTATTTTAGACTCCTTTCCCTCTCTGCCTGGGAATTTTTAATAAATATAAACATGAGGCCTCTGATGCCTTAGGGTCAAGGAGTTAAAGCCTGCCAGCATAGACTGAGGGTCTAGAGGATCCAGAGTTCTTCAGAGATCTGAAACTAGTGAGATGCGGCAGAGTGCTCCTGTGAGATGCAGCAGAGTGCTCCTGTGAGATGGAGCAGAGTGCTCCTGTGAGATGGAGCAGAGTGCTCCTGTGAGGTGCAGCAGAGTGCTCCCACACGTAGGCAAGCAACAGAGATCTCTGTGTTAGGCCATGTCCAGCTCATGTGTGACAGCTCCAAAGTCAAGGGCTTCCATTGCAGCCACAATGGTGGTGAACAGATGCAGCTGCTGGAGGAGGACAGTGGCGTCTGAAGTGCGTGCTTGGGGAGCTGGCCCAGAGCCTTGGATGCTCCAATCCAGAGGCAGTTAAGACAACAGAAGCATAGAGGTGTTCCTTCCAGAAAGTGTCTGGGGCACCTTGCTTCTTGCTCACCAGCACTTGTTGGGGGGCGGCGGGGGATGGTCCAGAAAAGGCAGAGGGACCATTTAGATTCCACTCACCCCCAACTCATCTCCTAGATTATTTTGAAATGGTTTGCCACATCTGCTTCAGCCTGCTAAAAACTCGTCTAAATTGAGTTCCTCTAAGTATCTTTTTAACTGCTTGGACCTGTGTCAAGTTATTATTTTGCTTAAAGAAAATGGAACAGGAAGGAAAACATGTGTCACTATGGCTGAGGACTGCACAACTGCAGCACGCGGGGCTTCCAGCTCCCTCTTGGCTCTGGCTCTGCAAACAGAGATGTTGAAACCGAGGCTTTCTGAGACACCTGCTGGAGCCCCAGCCTCACACAGCCTGATGCTCCCCTGTTTGGTCTTGTGCCAAGCCAGCTGTCTCCTGCAGCCTGAGGGTATTTGCCCAGCATCTAGCAGAGGCTCTGCCATCTCCCCCACCCCCAATTACCCCACATCTTCATCATGTATGGCAATGGCCTCCAGCCTGGGAATGAGGCCACTTTCAGGACCCGATGATTACTTTGGTGCCCTATGCAGGTTCCATCAGGCCATTAATCAAGCAAAGAGCACCAGGCCCCATTGCCTGCGCATTACCATACCCAGGGATGCAGGAGAGACGCAGTCTCTACTCCCCAGGGGTCCTTAACTTTGGCTTTAACATTCACTAACATAAAACACAGAAAGCATTATCATGTGAGGAACTTGAGCTTCCTGGAGGAAGTCTTTAAGGAGAGTCATTTTTAACTCATAGCTCACAATCATCCCACGCTTACTAAGGTCATAAGACCTCTGCGGGCAGAGCCTCAGCTCCTGGGCCTGGCAGCATACCATCTTGACCTTGAGTTTGTCCTGCCATAGCTACATCAAGAGTTCTAAACTCCAGCACATAGCAGAACTCCCTGCAGCGATTCTTAACACATTCTGAGGGTCTGGAGAATTGGCGTTTCCAACAAGCTCCCTGGCCTGTAGCCCACACCGACCAGGAAGAATTTCCGCAGCTCAAGCAGACTGCAGAACCTGGCCAACATGAGTCGGAAGAAGGCTGTGCAACTTGTTTACGCAGCCTTGGGTTCTCCATCTGATGAGGAGGGATGGTGACAATTATTGTCCCAGAGTGCCCTAAGATCGAGATAGTGTTTTCACATTTGTCCACACGTTAGAATCAGCTGGGAAGTGGATTCAAGGAAACCCTAAAGCTCAGGCCACGTTCCAGGCTACTTCTCAATTTCTGTGGTGAAGCAGAAGGAATCACCATTTTCTGGAGCTTCCTATGTGATCCAACTGTTGCTGAGTCTGGATATCACCAGATTCAACGCAGTAAACACATCCGGCCAGGTGTCCTCTTGATTACAAGAGCTCCAAAAATGACAGTCCTTATTCTTAAGTGGCAAGTCTAAAATCTGGAGCCTACATGACATCAGGAGTTTGTGGAGTCCGGAAAGATGAAGCAGGACGTTTAGGAAGCAAAGGAGGAAGGCTTGAGCAGTGACAACTGTGAGGTTTATGACGGTGGGAGGAAAAAACAAAGGGAGGACTCCATGCTGCTTTTATTCTTTTCTGCAAACTGTACACCCCAGAAATAAGATGGCTCTGAGGAGAGAGGTGGGCACGTCCCGTCTCCTACTGTGTGGTTTGGCTATACTTCTAATGGGAGTTAGGAAAAAGCATCTGTGTTCTAGGGAGGCCATGTCCCCTGGAGGGGGAGACCTAGTGGCACTCAGAGGAAGGACAGCAGGTTACCAAGAAGAGACTTGATACCCTATGAGCATATACAGGGGGAGGTAATCCCTCTCAGGAACAGTCATAGGGGAGGGGAGTAAGGGGAAAATGAGAGGGAGGGAAGAATGGGAGGATACAAGGGATGGGATAACCATTGAGATGTAACAAGAATAAATTATTAAAAAAAAAAAAGCAAACAGCCAGAGTTACAAAGATAGTTTGCAAACCCTCATTTGCAAGGTCACTGCAGCCTTTATACACAGAGCCGTTACTGGTTTGGGCGAGATGTTTTCAGAGCTGTGTCCTCACATGGAGGATATCGATTTGCAAGGTCCCAGGCTGGTCCCTTTGCCCCTGGTTCCTTCTAGGAGAAAGTTAGAACAGGCAATGAACTCCCTGGGCAGGCCAGGGCGTGAGTCCAGCTGTAGGGCTGTGTGTGTGTGTGGGGTAGACCTTAGGGAGCTCATGGCTTTTCCCCCCCTTTGGTCTTGTTAGGCTTCGGCTTCTGGAGCAGATATAAAGTAGGAAATCTCAAGTGGCTTTAGCTGCCCTGACTAGCTGAGGCAGAAGAGGAGGTGTGGGTGGAGGTATGGGGCGGGAGGAGGGTACACTCGGAAGCCATTGTTGACTTTTCCCATAGCTCTCAAGAGGATGTTTTCTTCTTATGCCTCTGGGCAGGCTTTTCATGCATGCTATAAGATCTCTCTTCCCTTCTCTCTCCTTCCCTTCTCTCATTAGAGGTAAGGTCATGCAATATAGTCCAAGTTGTCTGAGAACTTGCTATGTGGTTCAGGCTGACCTCAAATTTCGTAATGCTCTGCCCCTTGCTCCTGAGGGCTGGGCTTATAGGCAGGAGTGCCAGTCCCAGCTAAAATCACTGATACACCTTCACTTATATGTCAGTCTCATTTGACCACCACTCTTGATAAAACACTTCACATAAGGGCCCTGGGCTGGCTTCTTCCTTCCAGACGTGACTCACAGGGTTGGGTGGTGGGGCGCCTGAGGACCTGAAGAATGCACAGCGAATCAAGTGCTCCTGAGGACTGCATAGTTTTGGCTTAGGAGAAGAGCTTCATAACATAAGGACATTTCCTTTTCACCCACTTAGGCTTCTGTGTAAAGCCTCAATGGCCAGCTCTTGAGTCTGACTTTCTATCCGGCTCTCCTCTTAGATGCAATTCAGTTGAATGTGGATCCAGAAGGCAGCACAGGCCAGCTTCGGCGGGCTTTCAAGAGCCACACTCGTCTAGTTGCTTTGTTCTGCATCTACTCAAGAGAAGGGGCGTTGGCATTTAGCAATTCCCCAAGTTCAAGTTCCGGCCAAGGTGGGTGCTCACTGTGCAGTAAGAACACATCACTCACTCTGGTGACTGTAACTTCCAGAAGCATCTTAGACATTCTTTGAGCAACAGCAGCACTACTGGCATATAAACTCAGGCCCCAGAGTATGTTAGTGAGGCATTCCCTATGGTGGAATCTCTTTCACACAGTCCTTAGTGAGGTCATATTTTAAATTGCTGACCTTGTGCAAGTCCTAGGCCTGTTCTGGCTCTTTCCATACATGTTGGTGGATACGAGATCACGTGGTGGATGAAACACTCCTAGTTAGGAAAAAGCGTCTGTGCTCTGGGGAGGCGATTTAAAGCAAACAGCTGGAGTTGCAAAGACAGTTTGAAAACCTTCATTTGCAAGGTCATTGCAGCTTTTATACACAGAACCGTTACTGGTTTGGGGGAGGCGTTCTCATAGCTGTGTCCTTACACGGAGGCTTAGGGAGGATGCCAATGTGCCAGGGCCCAGGTCTCTATCTTCCTGCTTTCTTCTATGAGGAAGCCAGGGAAGGCCTCCTTACACTAATTCTGTGGAATCCAGATCACCATCCATATTTCACAGATACCTAACTTGAAACGGACTGACAAGTACGTGCAAAAAGACTTGAGGGATCAGCATTTCAACTTTGTGGCTCCAGTGGGGCAAGACGCGATGTCTTAGCCTATGGCATCCTGTTTCCACGTTGTCCTGTTCATCATTTGGACAGTCTTAAAGCCAGGTACAAGCAGAGACCCATCTAGGTCTTTCTGGGGATACAGAGGAATGAGCTGTACTATAACATTTACAAACACACACACACACACAATCGGCAAATCTAACTTGCAGCGGATCACAAGGCAAGCTCAACCATCAAAACCACATTCCCTCGTGGTGTCCTATTTCTTTGGGTTAAAAGCCAAGCTTCATTTGCTGGCTGTGACGTTGGGCAAGTTATTCAACTTATTTGAGGTTCCACTTTCCTATCTGTAGAAG
Organism: Acomys percivali; assembly: GCA_907169655.1. Classification (NCBI taxonomy): domain Eukaryota; kingdom Metazoa; phylum Chordata; class Mammalia; order Rodentia; family Muridae; genus Acomys; species Acomys percivali. Next base: position 5,733,510 of record OU015743.1, on the reverse strand, counting down.
GAGCGTAATACAAATGTTGTTCTGGACATTATTTCTGTACAGTGTTTGGAACAGGATTGGTATAACTGAATGCTTGTTAAAAATTTCTAAATGAGGCCTGGGAAGTAGTGGTGTACACCTTTAATCCCAGCACTTGGGAGGCAGAGACAGGTAGATCCCTGAGTGTGAGGCAAACTTGGTCTACAAAGTCCAGGCGACATAGAGAAACCCTTTCTCAACAAACAAACAAACAAACAAACAAACAACCTAAATGAAACTGCTATGGGTGACCAGGAGAATGAGTGTGGATTCTAAAAGGAGTCCATGGCTTTCCAAGGTAGACTACATTATTGGTGCATCCAATAAGAAAGGGTGCTGTTTCCATGGGTGGATGAGGAGGGACAGGTGGTATAGACTCAGGAAGCTAACAGAGACGTTTCCAGGAATCCTGTGCAGCTTTAAGTCTTTGTCGGAAGGGCCTGGAAGACAGATCCTTGCAGCATAGGCAAAGTTCTAGCTCATAATGTCCGGCTTCTTCTGATGGTGTTGGTATGAGTGTGTATTTGGAAAGAGTGGGATCTGGGAACACACCGATGTAGACCTTCCTGATTCCCTTGCATGCACGCACATGATCAGAGGCCTGCCCTGAGGCATGCGACAGCCAACCAGCTTCCCTGCCAGGGAGAAATCCTGAGTGTAAAGCTCCTGCAGCACCTGGAGGGTAAGAGGGTGAGTTGGCTGTGGGGCTGAGTCCAGAGTGAGTGAGCGCTCTATCACCAGGCCATTCTTGAGGTCATTCCAATTGTGAAGTTGCCAGCAGCTTCAGGCCTGGGGTGACTGGCATAGGACCACAATTCAAGGGTGCCGAGTGTGCTCAGGGACCTAGATTTTTCTGTGTGTTCCATGTTGCTGGGACATGGCTTTTCTGATTTAATAAAACATTCTTCATACACACCACACCAATATGTGTATGTACACACACACACACACACACACACACACACACACACACACCACAAACACATTCACACATGCATGCAGGTACATATGTGCACATTCCTTCTAAGTTGACTTGACCTTTAAGGTTAATAGATAAAGAATAATTTTTAGGGCCTCTCAAAAATAAACATTTAAGTCTTCCAAAGTGTGCCACCAGGAAAAGACCCCTGTGCAGCTGGCAGAAAGGATTAGGGACTCACTCTAGATGGGTCATAAGCTGGCCACATGATCTTGCCTGAGTCAGGAAGCCAGCCACTCTGGACGTGACTGAACAAGAACACTCTGGACTGGACTGTTTGTGGTTAAAATCATCCCAACTCTTACAATGACCCACTTATATGCATTTAGAGTTGGTTCTTTGGGAGACATGGGAATCAGGAGTGGAACTTCTGTAGTTGAGAGCTGTGTGGATATTTGTCTAGAGGCTTTATTTGCTCTCCAGGACATGGTGCAACAGTCACATCTATTTCACAGACACTGTGAAGATCTGAAGACCCTCTTCATGGGCTTCCCTGTGAATATCCATGGACTGGTGGTGGTGGTGGCCATGGTGGTGATGGTCACCATTGGGGTGGGGGTGGCCATGGTGGTGGTGGTGGTGATTGCCATGATGGGTGGTGGTCACCAGGGTGGTGGTGGTGGTGGTCATCATGGTGGTGGTGGTCACCATGGTGGTGGTGGTGGTCATCATGGTGGT
>OU015743.1:5711689-5725498 GCA_907169655.1 Acomys percivali | reverse complement strand
CCATGACCAAAACCAACTTGTAGAAGAAAGGATTTATTTGGCTCACATGCCCCAATTACAGTCTACCACTGACGTATAAGGCACTCAGGTTGGACAGGAACCTAGAGGCAGGAATTGAAGTAGAGGCCATGGAGGAATGATGCTTACTGGTTTGCTTCCTAAGGCTTGCTCAGCCTGCTTTATTATACAATCCAGAATCACCTGCCCAGTGGTAGTACTACCTACAGTGGGCCCGGTCTGCCCACATTAATCATTAATTAAGAAAATGACCCCCATCCCCCAAGACTTGCCTACAGGCCAAGCTGATAGAGACATTTTCTCAAGCGAGGTTACCTCTTCCAAGATAGCCCTAGCTTGTGTCAAGTTGACAAAAAACTAACCAGCACAGAGGCCCTGGGCATAGGGAGGGTACCTGGACCAACCCCGGGGTCTGGATGCTCTGTCCTGTCTTTGGGATCTTGAGCACGAGGAAGAAGGACCAGTGTTCATCATCTTTGCACAGGCGTCCTGCCATACGAGACCCCTACCCTTTGCACAGGCGTAATGCCATACGAGACCCCTACCCTTTGCACAGGCATAATGCCATATGAGCCCCCTACCCTCTGGATTTGCTGTGTTCTTTCCTGACTGACTGCAGGCTTCACTTGCCACATTAGCATTTGGAGCTCCTGGTATTCTTCCAATAAATTCCCTCCTTGACTTCAATTAGCCAGAACTGATCTCTGCTGCAAATGGCCTAAAGGCCCTGACAGGCCTCCCTCTGAAACGAGAGGGAGAAGTGGCCCAGTGACATTCCCTTGTCAAGTTCTTGGCTGTTTTTTTCTGGCTTTGGGTGGCTGACTTTGCATACCTTACAACATGTTCCTTGTTCATGGCCCTTCCTCATGCAAACCTTGGGGACTCTCGCTAGCGAGCCGTTGAGACTGCATTCCAGAAGCGCACATTCAGCTCTCCATGGCAAGGCCTCAGCTCTCTCTCGGTCAACACCGAGAACATCTGCAGTGTTCCTGATGCATGTCGTGGTGGTCTGTGCCCCCAGTTCCCATCCCCTACTGGTTATGTGCTGTCCCACACTCAGAGCAAGTACCACACGCTCCGGGGAGCCTTAGCTTCAGGTCCAGATGAGACACCCCTGTAGGAATCCCACGTCACGCTGTGAGGCCACTGTCACAGGTTAATCATGTTACCTGGTCCCCCGTTCCAGTGCGCAAGGACACAATTGACTTTTGCAGCCTCAGCCTTTGCTGAGTGTCCACATCGATTGAATATAGCCTCTGCTTGATCACTGGGGAAATCTCTCATTTTTGTCTGTGATTTTCTTTTGCCATTTCTTTCTTTTCTTGTATTTCTATTTGTTGTCTCAAATGACTCCTTTCCACATTCCCAATTCTGATTGTGCTGAATCTTATCACTCAACATAGCTCCCTTCCCAGTCACACAGGAGTTTAATCCCCAAAGTCTTATGCTAACGGTATTACAAGGACAGCGACTTAATATCACTAAGGATCTTTGAGGTGGAATCTCTGAGGAGTAACTAGTGTGAATTATGTCTTCAGGGCAGATACTGTGTGTGTTAACTCCAGCCGCTTTAGAATGAGTGAGAGCGACTCTTCCTGTTCCCCACTGTGGGGTGTGGTGAAGCCAGGGGGGGGCCCTGCAAGATGACGTGTAGACTAGTAGACTCCAGACCTGCGGAATTTAACCAGCCTCTTTGCTTTGTAAAGTGCGTTTCCTCAGGCATTTCTTTACAGTAATGAGAAACAGACTAATACACCACCTATCACCAAACACACCCACCCACGTGTGTGCACATGTACACCTGTGTGCTAATTAATATAATCATTGTCTTGACGTTTCTTAGGCTGCGTCTTGACTTTTCATTTTGATAGTCACATCTAGCTTAGAGCTGAGCGTAGAGAGGGCATAGCAGGGGGTGGGAAGCAAAAAACCGACAAAACAAAACAAAAAAAACGGAACCTCAGATGTTGCAGTGCCTTCAGTTCATCTCTTTCCTGAGACCTCCAGGAAGCTCAATCTGTTTTTTATTCAGCATCTCAAACTCTACATATCACAGCAGAGGTGTCCATCCTGCCCCCTTAAATCTTCAGCCCTTTTGTGGAGAATGGGGTGAGATAGGAAGGGGTCTGGTAGGAACCTGGCTAACAGCCTTCATGTTAACTGCCAAAGTCACAAAGCCAGAGACCCAGGCTCATGGTCAAGGTCTCTCTTTCTTTAACTGTACCCTTGCCAGTAACATCCAAACTGTGATCCGCCATCAACACACTATCACCTGCCTAACTCACCGTGCTGAGGCTGCTCGCTCGTGGAGGTCCGTGCTCTTCTCTGGCCTTTTTTATTCAGTGGTTACCACAATTACTATTTTCCCTGTCTTCTTTCCCTTTTCTCCTTCTTCCTGGCTAAGTTATCCTAGCTGAGCAGCTGGGACTAGAGCTGTGCTCTACTGTGTCAAGCCAGAATGTTTCAACAACGTTAATCAGAACATCTGACTTGCCTCAGCCATTACACGTTCACCCGTCTCCACCACAGACCCTTTCAAGGAGCTCTGAACTAGAGACCCGTATCAGAGTCCCCACCCTCCCTAAAACAGCTGTTCTAGCCATTGGCTCTCTCTCCCTGCCACCAACCCTCCTTTTCTTTTTTTATATTCCACTAAAATGATTTGCGTCCTAGTCCTGCCATTTGAAATCATTTCTCCCAGGAGGGCCCAGCCTCCCACTGCCTTTTTCAAGTTCTGGATAGCATAGGCAGAATCAGCCTCACTAGCACCATCACATTCTGACTTGAGTCTGTCACAATTAAATGTTTATTATACTTTGGTTTCTAATATCATATCTGGTGTGCTATGGGGGTGAGGGATTATAAATATATTTCTATTTGTGCTATGGATTCAGTAAGTATGTCAGCAAATGACCAATTAACTACACTAAGAAAGATTAGGAGGCCCGCCCTTAGGTTAATTTGTGAACTAAACAAATTAGGCCTCTTGGTGGTTTTCTGCAGTGTTTTTAGATTTTCATAAGGGAACTGAGATGTTTAGGTAGAGAAGACCTCAAAGCTCAGGGGTGTGGCCACAGACTTAGTTTTCACAGAGGCAACCGAGTCCATCCCTTGCTGTTCACAGATTGACTCAGGAGCCTTGGGTGACTCCTTTCCTGGCAATTGTTTAGTGGGAGATGACTCGGAGCATGACAGTGCTTAGATAGGAGCTGTCACAGGACACTGCTGATGGCTTCTTTCATCCCTAGGTCTGTGTTAAAGCTATGATAGTTTGGGGCAAGAGGAACAAACATTTGTAGCAGCGGAAACAAATAACTTATAGTGAGGAGAAAGGAAGCGCTCTACTGTCCCTGAACATAGAGATGCTGTGTCTGCTGCTGTGTTCTGGGAAATGATGCTCTGGCCAGCTCCTTCCATGGGTCTCAATGGAAGTCCCAGGGCGGTTTGCACAGGAAAGACTGAGAAGGGCAGCTTATGGGCATGGAAAAAGAACAATGGATAGTCAGTCATATATTGATTCTCATGCTAATCTGGCAAAACAGGTGTGTTTGTGTGTGAGTCCCTATCTTTTATAGATAAGGGGTTTGGCGTTCTCAGGTGTTGTGATGGGCATGGGAGAGACTCTCTAGCTCACTATAAACTAGGAAGGACAGAGCTAAAAGTCTCACCAAATGACGGAATAATGAGGGACAAGAAAGGGGATGGCAGTGGGGGAGATGAAACAGCCACTGAAGCATCATGAAAAGTTTCTTGTTCATAGTCACAGTATGAGGTTAAGGCAGGAGAAGTGTGCTTCAGGCCAGCATGGGCTACATAGGCAGTCTCCAATCACCCTGTATTATTTCTTTCCTAGAAAAGGTACCATAATAAATTATAAATAAAAGAAGGGTCATATTTAAGCAGGCAGAAGAAAAAGATCTCATCATAGTCCAAGAAAAAGCTGCTAATCAGTATGGTTGTTGAAATCTGAATTAATAAAAATTAAATAAAAATTCGATTTCTTAATTACTTTAATGACATTTTAAGTCCTCAGTTTCCCATGTCACTGGGGATTCTAGGTGGGATAGCACAATCAGAAGATTCCATTCCTGTGACAGCCGAAGGTTTTTCTTGTGCGAGTCATATTTGGCAAGCAGTAAATATTTGGGTAATGTATGTGGGTGTTTATTTACTATAGCAAAATACAACTGACTTACAAGGCATGAGTTTATTTTGGCTCACAGTTTGGAGGTTTCATGTCGTGATCAGTTGGCTTGATTGTTTTAGGACTGTGTGAAGGCAGGCCATCACAGAATGAGTGCGTGGTAGAGGAAGCCGACTCCCAAGGTATGGAAGCAAAAGAAAAAGAAGAAGGGGCCGAATGGATCCTTCAAGGACATGTCTTCAAGAACTAGAAGATTCCTCAATAGTCCCCTACCTCGTTAGGGTTCCTCCAACTGTGCCACCCTGGGGAGTAAGCTTTCAACACATGGGCCTGTGGAGGAACATTCTAGATCTGAAACACAGCATTAGGCATGACTTGTGGGGATGAAATTGGATTTGTGAGTTGGAGGCCACAGTGAAGAGGGCGTGGACAAGAAGGGAAGCACATCTATGCTCCATCCTACAGGGTTCTGAGCGGATGCAGCAAGTTAAGAGCCATTTTCATAAGAACTAATACAGCCGTGAAAATTAGACCTGCGAGTGGAACATGGCACAAGTTGGCCTGTAAGTGCGCTGCTGCCATTGCTGCCGGGAAAGACCGTGTTTTGGAGCTACGGTGGAGGTGCCGGGAGGACAGAAGGTAATGAGCCACTCATAGTGGTATTTACATGGCTTGGCATTGAATTGAAGTACGAAGCAAAGCTTGTTCTCAGTACTAAGTGATACAAAAAGGTGCCGTAGTGAGTAGCAATCTGAATGATGCATTTAGACTCTGAGGTGTTTTATTTGGGGGACATGGTAAACGAGCTGTGAGAGAGTCAGACATCAAGCGTGGCTGGGAGGTAAGGCTTGAATCTGATTCACTCATGCGATAGGTGAAAAGGTTACAATGGATACAAATAGAGATGGAGATTTGTTGAAAGAACGTAAGTTAATCAAAGGTGAAGAGTGTAATCACTCAGGGCCACAAAATGTTTTTTTAAAAAACTGGTTGTTCTCTATAAACTGTGGCAAAGGCTTCTTCTTCTTCTTTTTCTTTTTTTTCTGAGGCAAGGTTTCTCTGTGTATCCTTGGCTATCTTGGACTCACTTTGTAGACCAGCTTGGCTGCAAACTCACAGCAATCCGCCTGCCTCTGCCTCCCGAGTGCTGGGATTACAGGTGTGGGCCACAAAACTCTCTTCTTGAAGACAGCACTTCCATGTCTCAATGAACACCCAGAAGTTTATCTGGTGTCTAACTAGAGCCTTCACCCCTGCTGACTAGCATTCACTGACCAGTACTTACTGGTACATACTCTGAATACTACCAGAGAAGAAAAGTAACCATCAACCCAGCTATGAATGCTTCGACCTACAACAGTGACCTGAGTGCATGATATGATGGTGCAATACTGGCTCAGATATTGTGGGAGTAACCAACCACAAATCTGACTGGCCTACTCCATGAGATGGAACTCATGTCTGGCACTCCTTGGGTAGCCAAGAACCTGATATTGGATATGCCATGGGCCTAAAGGAAAACCAAATACTACTGTTCAGGAACACAGCAACAAAATGACCCCTAAAGACATTCTGCTATAATCATAGATCAGTGTCTTGTGCAGCCACAGTCAGAGAAACTTCCTCTTGCAGTAAATGGAAACAGACACAGAGCTCCACAACTGGACATTGTGTAGAGTGAGAGACTTTGTAGCACTCGGTACTAAATGGGATGTCTCCACCAAACTCCCCCCTCCCTGAGGGCTCAGGGGACTATGAGAAGAGGGGTGGACAGATTGTTAAGAGTCAGAGGTGATGGATGATCCCAAGAAAACCTCTCCCAGGTACAACAGGGACGATGTACCGTGTGGACTCAGAGACTGCGGCTGCATACACAGGACCTGCACAGGTTCAAGTGAGAAGCTGCGAGGGAGAAACCGACCCACATTCCCACCCCTAGTCAAAAATAAACTTGCAGTTGGTACCCACCTGCAGAGGAAAACTCAGTTTTCTCAAGTGGAATCTCACTGGACATATTAAACACATTAAAGGGCAGGCCCCATGCCCAACATTAGGAGGCCCACATACAATGAACTCAGTGATAATTCTGTAAACTTTTTGTCCCATATTGCTTTGTTTCTATTTTTTTTTTGTTGTTGTTGTACTGGTCTTTTGCTTGCATATTATGGGTCCCAATTTTGTGTTGTTGTGTGTGTATGTGTGTATGTGTGTGTTTCTTGTGGTTTTTTTTCCTTTAGTTTGTTTGTGTGTTTTCCCTTCCTGCTTGGTTTCTAGAGAGACAGGAACAGAAAGAGCCGAGTGGGTGGGAGGGGCGAAGGGTCCAGCAAGGGCTGGAGGAGGAGAAGCGTTGTCAGGATATATTGTATGAAAAAGATTTTTTTTTTCAATAAAAAATAATGTGTTTCATTTACAAAAAAAAAAAAAAAACTATGAAAAGGAATAGTTAGAGTTTAAGACAGGGAAGGCAGGGGAGCATATAAAAACGATCCATCTCCTCTCTCACAGATCAGACCGATCGATGCGGAAGAACTCAGGTTTCTTCAGTAAAAGGGTCTTGTTGGTTTGTAGTAGCCAGGGTTGCCCAAGCTGTCCTTGTGAGTAAGCCAGCTATGGCTGCGCTCTAGGGAGCACAACCTTTTCTCTCTAGAATCTCCAGTTGATCCTGGCTTTGGAGGCTCCTGGCGAAAGCCAGCTGTTCTTTTTCCCTACGTAACTGGGGCACTTGGAATTTTAATACACCCTCTTTGTAGGCGCATTAGGAAGTTAATTCTGACAGCCCGTGTTTATATTAAACATTGTTACTTCCTCATTCTTTCAGGGAGAAAAACTGTGGAAAGAACTTTTTGAGTCAGCCTCTTTGGGGGGATAAAATTCCTCACCCCGCTCTATAGGTAGTTTCTCCCCCTCTTCAATTACGACAGAGGTTAACATCTGTGTTCCCTTCTTTCCTTGGGTCTCAAAAATATTTTGTCATCTGTTACCACAACTATTCAGTGACTCAACAATAATTTCCCTAAATGACTGTGAGACCTCGTTTGGATTTTTAATAAACAGTCACATTCTAATGAGGTCTTCATAAAACTGACTAAATATGTTTAGAAATCATTAGCTTAAATTACCGGTGCAAAAATCTCCTTTGGGAGCCCTGCAGATTTGGTTATGAGACTTCTGGCAGATGGATTAGCTCAACACCATGGCAGCGTTTTTTTTTTTTTTTTTTTTAAATCTCTGCACAAACAGTGTAAATGGGGATGCCTGGGAAACAAGAGACAGGATAAAACACGAGCTGTCCCTCAGGTGGGTTCATTAAGCGGGGAAGGCAGTCACAACGTATTCCAGCGCCATTTAACTGCCAGGTGTGCAGCTGTTGGCAGGTGCCAGGGACACCGTGGGCTGAAAGGGGATGCACCACAGTGACACAGGAGTCTCAGATAATGACAAGTCCTGGCAGATGTACCGGGACCCCACTGGAGGAGAAGGGAGCATCTCTGTCTTCTGCACCAGGTGCTGTGACAGGGAAGGCCTCCCAGTGGCTCCGGCTCAGGCAATTAAAGCCCCTGATGCTGAGTGCTTGAGGGCAAGAAAGAGTGGAAGCAGGACCCCAGATCTGACTTAACAAACCGGCAGCAAGTCTGTGTAAACAGACACGCATCCTTGCGGCTCATGGGTAATTCATGAAGGACGTCCCATGTGCAGCGCTCATGGTAAGTAGGTAGCCGGTGCCCTTAAAAATCATGTCATTTTGATTTCTTGGATGGTTTGTCATTGTTGTTCCTATGCATGGAAAACAGGGAGTCGCCTCTAAACAAATGTGCAGCATTAACAATAGGAAACAGCCTGGAACAAGGTTAGGGCCTCTCCCCAGATAGGATATGACCGCTTGTCAAAACTTCCAAGTCCATGGGGACATTCAAGAATAGATGCCATTAATGTCATTACTAATCACAGAAAGCCCAATGAAGGGACTGGAGGCCTCTTCTGGACTCACTCATACCCTCCCCACCAACATGGCAAGAGTTTAGGATTTGCGATGCAAAACTCAACCATTTTATCTCTGGTAAGTCTATGGATATAGATTTAAAAACAGAAACATAATGCCCACACCTCCTTCAGCTACATCCCATTCCCTGCAGTTTCCATACTGATTTGTCAAAGCCATTGTCATAAAACCCAACAGTGGCCACCTCATACGTACAGGGCGGGTCCAGGGGCCTGACAGAAAGAAGGAATAGTGATGGCCGCAGCAAGGCATTTTCAGTTGTCATATCTGCAGAGCCACACTACTTGAAATGATGCCCAACTTCCTGCAACGGGTACCAGAACTCTTTTGCACATTAAAACTAATTCTTTAAAAATGTTTATGGGTGTCCTGACTGTGTGTATGTCCATGCCTGGTACTGGAGGGACACCAGAAGAGGGTGTCAGGTCCCCTGGGACTGCAGCTGTCTTATCAGTGGTTTTCGAACTCTGGTCCCTTGCAAGAGCAGCCAGTGCTCTTGACTGCTGAGCCATCTCCCCAGCCCCTGTGGCTGCCTTTACTGCAGTGACCAACAGTACAGTCTTCTTCCCAGCAAAGGCCACACTATCTCTATGCTTCCCGAAAGCAAAGGAATTTATCATGTGTAAAGACCTTCCCTTCTTAAGGCCACTGAGTTCGAATAGAGCACACCTGAGAATTTCAACTAAGAAAAAATACACATGCAGAATTATTCCTAAAAATCTAATGGAACTTGCTGTTGTACTTATCAATTTTTTTTCAAAATTACTTATTCTAGAAAACCCTTGACAGTCAGTTCTCATGTAAATATTTAAATTCTGAGGCAGCTAATTCCTTGTGGGGAGTGTAGCTATTGTAAAAGCCCGTGGAACCTGGCCCACCTCTGAAGGCCTTGCTATGGGCTGTGGGCATTCTGCAAGTATTGCTGGCGTCAGTCCAAAAGCTTGAGCGTGCTGTTCCTTAGAAGGAACACAAGAAAATTCTCTGCTCAGTCATAGAGGACACTCAGCTGCTCATTGGCACTGCCAAGGAAGCCACCCACTGTGGTTAGTTACTGAGGACGGAGGGGGCAAAGCTGCATCATCCCTTAAAGGAGAATGGATTCTGCTGCTGTTTCCCACCCCTGTAATACCCAAGAAAATCAGGGTCATTATATGTATCACTGTTGGTCCGAGGAGTGGAGATAGAACATTGGAATTAATACCTAACATTTACTGTATGTCCTCGTAATGGCCAGGGACTTCTCTCTCTGATGTGGAGAAATGCATGTAGTCTATACCAGAGCTCCCCAACGTAGGTTGGCATGGGTTGGGTAGTTTCCAACCTCAGATTCAAATGCTGAAACCTGACCACCCATTCCCCACAATGGCTGTATCTGGAAACGAAGGTCAAGGATAAATGAGGTTAAAGAGAGCAGTGCCCTGATCCAATAAGATTAGTGTCCCTATAAGAAAAGGCCCAGAGCACTCACTCTATCTACCATGCTACCTGAAGTCCCAGTGAGCACCCAGCCACATGAAAGCCAGGAGGCGCCCTCCTCAGGTTCTGGATCTTATCGGCCTTGAAGTGGACTCGGCAGCCTCTAGAACTCCAGGAAAGGACATAGCTGTGGGTTATGTCTCCCAGCCCAAGGGATTCTGTTATGGCTGCCTGACCTGCTGGCTGCACACACACCATTGCATCCCACTTACTCATGGTAAGAGAGTCCCCGCTAGGATGCCCAGGTGCCCAGCACCTGCTGGACCAGGCGCCAAGCCAGCTCACTTGTGCTCTCACTAGCTCCCGGAAGAGACAAAATTGAAAGAAAAAGATGGGTTTTATACTTTCAGTATAGAAAATACGGGTTTGAGAGATTTTGTGCTTTACATAATGAACCCATACATACTCCCCTCAACTTATTACTTTGGATATTGCTGTACAGAAACTTCATATGCTTAAATTTTCAAAAGTTCCTCCAATCTTTTCCTTAAAGTATTGGGATTTTGTTGTCTTTGAAACACTTAAAAAAAAAAAAAAAACAAACCACAGAATCTTAAATATTTTCCTGCATTGTGTAACATATGTTTTAAAGCTATATTTGTGATATGTAGGTCTTCAGCTTTTACTCATTTGGGGTATTCCATGAGGAAGACAGGCATCCTTTTATTTTTGATCCACATGGGCAAGGAAGTGTCGCAGCTGGCTTGACTGAAAAGCTCACTAATTATGTATCTTTCTACTTAGGCCTGCAGTCAACATCTGGGCTCTCTGTTTTGACGTATTGGTCCACTTATCTCTTCCTATCAATTTGTGACACCTATAATTTTCTCTTCTCCTATCATGGTCTTTGTCTGGAATGGATTTCAAAGTCGTCCTATTATCATAAAGTAAGATAAAAAGCAATATTTCCTTAGAATCATTTTATAAAACATAAAGGGTATTTGTATTTTATAATTTATAAAATTCAATATTATAAAATTTGAATATTGAGTACTAATAAGCCCCTCCAGTCCAGTACATTTTCATGGCTGACTTTTGGAGATGTTTCAGTTTTTAAATAATTGTTTTGTCAGAATTTCATTTTCTTTTGGAACTGATCTTAGAGAATACATTTTTCTACAAAATTACCAAATTTACTATTATTCAGTTTATTCTTTTATCATAAAGCCACTTCTTTTTTCTAATAATGGTGATCCTTGTTTTTTTTTCCCTTTTATTTCTAATCAGTTGCCAAACATGTGTCTATTTCATATAACTAGGTTTGTATTTGTTGATCTTTATTACAATAACTTAATAAATTTATTATCTACTTTTCTTAGTTTTCTTTGGCTTTTCACTCTTGTCCACTTTCTTGAAGGAGATACCTCACCTTTCTGTTTAGTCAAGAACATCTAGGAACTTCTTATTTTACTTGCATCCTGTGAGTTTAAACACTCCTCCCTCAATATCAACGGGGATTGCTTCTAGGATGCCCCAGGAATTCCTCATGTAAACTGCTAATGCGTTTACATGGAACCGAGGCAATATCTTCCCATAGACACTAGTTACATCATCTCTAGCTGGATTGTGACATCCAACACCGTACAAACCCTATGCCAACAGTTGTTTTACTATATTAAGAAACAATAACAAGAAAGGTTGTACGTGGTGAGTAGAGATGCTTTTTTTGGGAGGTGGATGGCATGAACCTTCTGTTGACTGACTCCATGGCCATGGAATTGCAGACATGCAGGGGCGACTCTCTGGGATACCCTGGTCTACTTAACATTAGGTGTTATCTTGACCCCTGAGTTTAGCAGAGCTTCATTTTTCATGGGATCTTAAGTGAAGATGGAGCAATCCCCCTGTAATTTTCCCAGGGCAGGTGGACGGTTTTTTCTTCTCCCCCCTTCCCCACCTCCTCCCTGAATTTGCCTTTTATCTGACCATCTACTATTATAGGCTTTTAAATGAACACCGAGGGCCCCAAGATGACATCTCTTAGCCTCCATGACCATCAAGCTATCGCTCACCAAGATGAACACAGGGGCCTCCTGCCTGCTTTTGGGCACACTGCAATGTCCAATCTTTCCAGTCTCCAGCCCTTAGTGTACTTCAGGTCTGTGGTAGTTTTATTTTCTTGAATATGAAATTGCATGTTTTAAACAAGTGTATTGACATACTTATATGATGAATATGAACTTTTAAATATAAGCATACTTTATCTATAATTTCGAGATATCTGTAGAAGGTCACTTATCCAGTCTGCCATCTTTTCTAGAATTTTCCGTATATCCCACTTGCTGAGACAACTGTCACGTCTGCCACCTTCCCTGTTTATGCCTCCCGATACCTTCTGAGAATCTTAAGAACCGCCCCTCCTGTAAGGGTCCTGCTTCAACAATTCAATTCTAGGACAAGTACCAGGCTGCCTAAGCATCCCTAATGAGGGATGCGGTCTTCAAGTGATGCCTGCTGCTGTTGCAATAGCAAAAGCCACGCAGGCTATGATTACCGAAGAGGTATAAAGCAGTGTGACAAGCCGCAGAAGCTGGTAGTTGTTATTTTTGGGAATACACATAATACTTGGAGAGCACGGCTCCTCCCTCCATCACTGAACCCAGCAAGGGACCCAAGTGCATTTGCAGAGGATGGGCCAGCTTACCCTTCCCACTTCCACAAGGTTGGTCACCATGATGATGCTCGCAGTGTTCTCATGCCACACCATCCTCCAGAAGTCATAGATGGTCTCCTGCATGGGTCCTGCGGCAACAGAACAGAGGTGTCATTCGTTTCCCATCGGATCAACACTAGGGCTTCAAAGTAATCTCCTCCCCCCACCACACACACACACCACACACACAAACACACACACAGCCTCCACTCGTTGCTGGGTGCCACTCTACAGTAGTTACGTAGCACAGGACTCCCAAAACCTCACCTACAGCAGTAGCCAACGCTTCATTCATGCATGAATTGTTCTCACGTCTCCCAATATTATCTGCATTTGAGTTCTCTTTACTCCTCTTAAGCTACTACCATGAAAGAAAGTGATTTCTCCATCATTTAGTTATTTATCTCCATAATACTCAAGAGTGAAATTTTTAAAAAATGGCTAACATTACTCTTGCCGCTAACAATTGGCAGCTATCCCGGGGAAGTGGCGCAGAGCATGAACTGAGAGTCTGTAGGAAGGATGGCCTTTCTTGTTCCTAATATTTTCTCTTCTTTGGTGCCATCAGTCAAATTAATCCATTTACTCTTTCCACATGACTTTCTAAAGTGAGAGAAGTTAGGGGGTGTGAAGCAGCCGTAGCGCTTCCCCCTGAACACGGAGCTCCTGGCAGAATGCAGCCAGGCACCTGCTCCGTCAGCCCTTGAGGTCTGTGCATTCAGAACGCTTTTCTGTAGCTTGGCAAAAGAGCAGGGGTGGGCTATGTGGTGGGATATGTGTGACAAAATGCCAGTGCTGATATCACGGGTGCAGAAAGCTGAAATTCAAATGCTCTTTTAATTCAAACCTTTATTTCTTTTTTACATGCGTATAATATATGTTTATGATCCCCACCCTTCCGAGTTCTCCTTGGTCCCCAAGGGGTTCCTGTCCCATCTTCATGACCTAATTATCTTCTTCATTTATTTTTTAAAAAACTCATTGTGTCACGTAGTGATGCCTGTCCACGCGTTAGACTGGCACCACCCACAAGAGCCTAAAAACATACACAAACTCTACCTCAAACTTATGCATACTCGAGGCTAGAAAACTGACAGTACACAGAAGACAAGAAAAAATTCAAGGAGATGAGAGAAATAAAAGCTCAAAGGCTTTTTTTTGTGTATGGAAATGTGTGGAAAGGCACATTTTCCATGGAGAATCACACAGTACTTGGGCACATGTAGAGCCGCCACCTTCCAGCAGAGTATTGAATTTGTAGGTGTTTGAATTTGAGAGGGGTGTGTGTGTGTGTGTGTGTGTGTGTGCACACATGAGACAGAGAGACAGACAGAGACAGACACAGAGGGAGAGATTTGTGACACACTAGTTGGGTACTGTGAGCTTCAGTGTTGCTTTCTTTAGATGACTACACTAAGGCCTTCCAAGGCAATTTTGAGGTCCTTCGGAATTAAAATATTTTATAAACAACAAAGCAACAGAGGGAAAACAAGGTGCCTTTGCTATGGTCAATGTCCA
>OU015743.1:5701410-5711679 GCA_907169655.1 Acomys percivali | reverse complement strand
CAGGAACCAGTAAAAGGGCACTTGGGGTTTGAATGTTGATGTGCCTAACTGGCATGGTCTTTAAAATAAGCTGATGAAACATATTTTCTTACCCCTTTTCACATAGAAGAAGGGAGCATTTAGTGTAAGACTTGCAATCTTGTTTTTCCCTTTTTCCCCCCTTCAACTTGCCAACCTGATTCAAATTAATTTTTTTAAATTTTTTTTATTAATTTATTCATATTACATCTCAATTGTTAGCCCATCCCTTGTATCCTCCCTTTCTTTCCTCCCTCCCGCTTCCCCCTCCTACTCCCTTCCCCTATGTCTGTGACTGAGGGGGACCTCCTCCCCCTGTATATGCTCCTAGGGTATCGAGTCTCTTCTTGGTGACCTATTATCTTTCCTCTGAGTGCCACCAGGCCTCCCCATCCAAGGGACATGGTCCAATATGGGGCACCAGAGAGTGTGTGAAAGTCAGATCTCCTTCTCCACTTAACAGTGGAGAATGTCCTGTCCTGGGTAGGGGTTCGAAGTTTACTGCCTATATTTTCCTTGGCTGGTGCCATAGTTTGAGGAGGACCCCAGGGCCCAGACCCGCCTGTAGTTTTCCAGGACTCACTGGCCCTGATTCAAATTATTAACCAACATCTGGATAAGTGATTTCCCAGAGCTACGTGCCAACAACAACAATAACAACAACAACAACAACCAACCAACCAACCAAACATAAAACAAAAGCAAACAAACCCCAGTCACCAATAGCTACTACATGTGACTTTAGCAGGCCCTGGTGGGCAGGCACTGAGTGACTGCTGGCCATCATGAGCCAACACAGTGAGATGACAACTGTGTGCTGGGTATACAAGGTTCCCACGGCTCTGAGACGCGAGGCAGGTCCTGCTGCTCTACCCTATAGCTCAGTGTCCGCGGGGAATTTCTCCAAGGGCACAGGAAGTGGCTTATCTCTGATCCACAGGGAAAGAAAGGGCTCTCCCAAGCTTCTCTCAGAGTCTGAACAGGTGGGACTGGCAGCTCTGCATGGGACTTGCATTGCTGTGGCAGACAGAATATTTACAGATGTTCACACAACAGGACAGAAGGTGCGGCTCAGCAGCCATCCTCCTGTGGGGACTATGTCATTTGAAAGGTAAGGGCTAGACATTTCAACAGCAGCAGACCAGTAATGCATTCCATCTCCTTCACAGTGGTTGGCACACACTGAGAAGGAGAAAATGCGCAGAGGGGCCGCTCACCACCACGCAGCCTTACAAAGAATGAGGACACAGGAAGAAAGATGAAATGCAATCAAAAGCCCAAGCGAGACACACCCGAGGATGGGCTCTGTTGTGTCAGATGAGTTCTCTAGTTCACAGGAGGTGAGGATATTACACATTGTCTTTTCAAACCCTGGTAGGCAACCTAAGCCACGTTCTTTCCACATCTGAATTTCTATGCAGCGTGTTTTTCTGTTAACTGAAGTCAAGGTCCTCTGAACACTCACAGTGGCTTATTTGAGCTTTTAAAAAGGAAGGTATAAACACCAATGCTGCTCCAGCGAACACAGAATAAAACTTAACATCTTCTGAGGGAGTCTTACTTTTCAGGCACTGTTTGAAGTACTTTAAGTGTACTATCTCATTACATTTAAATCTTCCCACCCTATGAAATCAGTCCTGTTGTCCCTGTCCTTGCTGTCGGCTCACAGGCACCTCTGAGAAGCATGCCGGACCACACAGCTAGTGAGCCGTGAAGCTGAGGGACATTGTCTTCCCTTCCCTCTCTTACTTCTTCCTTCCCAAGACAGCTGGCTTCCAGCTCACCAACCACCCTGGTCCAGCCAGTCAAGTACTAGACTGGAGAGGCTGGAGGGTAGCGTGGAGGGCCCAGGGCCTCCAAGAGAAGACATAGCAAGCTCCAAGTAGGCAGGTGCGTACCCAATAGTCAGTCACAAGAGGAAGACAGTGGAAAAACCTGTGTTGCTCACACAGAAAAGCCCTTTGAAAAGCGGTTTTACATCAGGTCAGTTTTCTTCTTTACCATGTTTGTTGGCCTCCTACTGAGATGGAATAACATCACCTTCATGAGCATCAGCAGGCTCAGGGTGGGGAGGGCTGGGGTGAGGTTGGAGAGGAGTGGGCTGGGTCTGGGGAGGGGCCGGGGGTAGGAGAGGTTCTCTGCCAGCCCTTAGCTCTTCAGAGTCACCCTGAGTTTTCCCAGAGTAAAGATTTCCTGTCTCTCCCCCTTCAGTGTCACCTACTTTCCTCTTGTGGAAGCAGCCTGTACACCTAGCCTGTACATCATAGCGGCTTATTCGCCTCCCCATCCCCCCCCCCATGTCCCCCCCACCCTCTGTATGCCCTCCTCCGGTCTCCCCACCCCGTCCACCATGAAAACCAACAAACCCACAAGGAAAATATAGGCAGTAAACTTCGAACCCCTACCCAGTCTAGCCGATGGACAGGACATTCTCCACCGTTAAGTGGAGAAGGGGATCTGACTTTCACACAAACTCTGGTGCCCCATATAGGACCATGTCCCTTGGATGGGGAGGCCTGGTGGCACTCAGAGGAAAGATAATAAGTCACCAAGAGGAGACTCGATACCCTAGGAGCATATACAGGGGGAGGAGGTCCCCCTCAGTCACAGACATAGGGGAGGGGAGTAGAGGGGGAAGCGGGAGGGAGGAAAGAAAGGGAGGATACAAGGGATGGGCTAACAATTGAGATGTAATATGAATAAATTAATAAAAAAAAGAAAAAGAAAACCAACAAACCTGATCCTGCTAGTCTCCTGCTTGTTAGTTCCTAATGGACACGGATCGGATCACAATTCCAAACCCACTCTCCTGCCAGGCCTCCTGGGGTGGGGGGACCATTCCCTGTGCGGCAGGCACTTGGAGCCCACCTTTCACACCTATTTCACCTTATTAGGCCAGAAGTCAATTCTTCCCTGGGCCACTGCTCAGAGCCCCTTCACCGACACAATGACCAATGGCCCTCACGGGGACAGTGTGGTTTCTTTGTAGTTTTCCTCTGTGCACAGTCTATGAGGTGGCCCCCGCACCACCAGCCCAGCCTCAGCCCGGCTTTGAAAGATACGATAGTTATGTCTGGGGTTCCAGGGAGGCAAGGATGAACAGTACAAGGGCCTCCCCCACTTTCCAGAGGCCAGTCGTTGTCTAAGGTAGACGGGACTCCAGGCGCACGCCCCCTCACAGCGAGCCCATGTTCCGGAACAACCTCCGACTGTGATAGATGCGCAGAGCCCCTAAGACAGACCTTCCAAAGGCAGCAGGGCATGGCTTCTCCAATATTTTCCCCGGGGTGCTGAATGTCCGTGTGCACCCTGCAGGAAGCCACCTCTCTCCGAGGAGCCTGCATGCGTAATTGCCATTCCTTGCACTAAACAAGACCTCTGCTCATCTCAGTGTGGCTGTGGGCATTGCCCAGGAGTAAAAACTGCAGGCAGTGAAAAAAGATGCAGCTGGATTATTGACCCTAGGACTACAGAGTGGCTTGCCTTCTCAGAGACCTTGCTGCGAGGGTCAAACTCAGCGTTTTTTGGTTCACGATGGGAGGGCCTGAGTTCAGCACTAGTGAGATGAGGTGGCAGAGGCTGCAAGGGTTAGCTTTTAAGACGGAATGTCTTACAATCCACCTCGTTTTTCTCGAGTTAAATCCCGGGGTTAAGGGTTTCACGTGCTCTCTGTCAGATTTAGAGATTTGGTTTGTTTCAATCTGTGTAAGATGGTTAAGATAGACTTGATACACATCAAAATTACTTATTTTAGTTACATGCGCAATCATTTTCCGTGGGGAGATATATAACATGGCCTGCCTATACTTGATAACCTCACACATGTGAGACGAAGTTAGTGACTGGGGAGCTGGTTCGGTGTGTGGAAGTGCTTGCCGCCCAGGAGGAGCCTGGCAGCCTGAGCTCAGGCCTCAGAACCATGCAAAAGGCCGGATGCTGTGATGTGCATCTGTAACCCCAGCAACTCCTAGAAGAGATAGGGACATGGAGACAGCAGGACCGGCCAGAAGCTTGCTGGAGAGGCAGCTAGCCTGGAGAAGGAAGCAGAGGACCACAGCAAGAGAGACCTGCCTGAACAATCAGAGAACAGACTTCCAAAAACTGTCTTCCAGCCTCTGCAGGCCGTCTCTCTTTCTCTCTCTCAAACAAATAATTAAAAAATAGAAAGTATTATCTAGAACAACAGTCAGGGGTGGAGCCTGAAACACACTGTGAGGCACTAAGACCCTCTGAATGGGTGGACACACCTACGTAGGGACAGTCCAATATCAGGGCCTTGTATGTGCACAACTATTGAAATGCTGGGATGGGCCGCTGATGGAGTGGATCAGGGGTCACAGAGGTGCTGCAAGGACAGCGGGAAAGGGGAGGGACCCTGAGATAACATACCTATGGGTAATCCAGGGTGTGTGGCTGACTGGCCCATGCTAGGCTTCGGTATGTCCTCCGGCCGCAGGCTCATTCCACCAGAACAGAAAGCATGTAAGGTGCGTCACGGATGAGCAGAGAGGCAAGCCTGGTGTTTATGCATTAATTATAAAGCTCCTGCTACACGCACAAAAGCGGCCCTAGAGTTTTGATCCGTCACTGGTACTGTTGCAATAAACTAAAATAGGTATTATATAGTCAGGTACTCAACCGTCAGAGAATTAGACGTCCCTTCGGTGGCTTCGGAGTAAGTTTTTATTACAAAACTTTATGTGATTTTCCAGCACGGATACTGCCATAACACTTAGACTCATAACTTCATATTTAGTAGCTTTTCATTTTTGCAGAAGGCAGACGTGAAAGGTAAAATGCGGACTGGTGTGATGGTGGTGACACGGAACATGGCTGGCTTCCGCATTAATAATCCTTAACATCACTTATTTGATAGGTGTGTTTGCTCTCCCCTGAGGCTACTTATGGAAAAATATAGAATTTTATGAATAATCTTTGGTTCCAGCTTCGGAAAAGAAAAAGAAGAAGTGAGAGGCTAGTTACGTGAGGTATGATTTGCTCCTGTTCCAAACGTGAAGGCTTTTGTGAGAAAATGACTGTTTCAAAGAAACAAGAGAAATCTACTATCAAGCGAGAGAGGCAAATGTGCAGTTATCCTATGATTGGGGAAACTGGGGAGTGTTTCATTTAACAAGAGTCTGAAAATGGCCATGGCTTTAGGACAAACTACTGATTTCTAAGCACAGCCTAAGCAAACCTCCTTCGTGTCTAGAATTACGGGGCTAGGTCTGTTCACCAGTGCCTGCGATTTTCACTGGTGAGTGGAAGAGAGGGGAACTTGGCACCAAAGCGATAATAAAAGAAGCCTTTTTAGAAGTAGTGTCAAGAGTTGTGACTTAGTGCTTTCACTTTATAAATTCCCATGGTTGCCACACAATGGCTGAGCCCTGCTTTCCTGGCAGAAGGCAGGAGGTGTTCCTACCACATGGCTCACTCTGACTAGCAGGGGCTAGGCTGCACTTCTTCTACAGGGACTCGCTCTGTTACTCCCATACCTGAATCTTGGCCCATGTTTCCTTCCTGTTCTACCACCCAACATTTCCCTCAACAGCACACTGGCCACACGCTGAAGTGTCCATTTCACCCACACCCCTCCTTTCAGGCTGAGATGTGAAAGGAAAGGATTCACGCTTTTTCTTACTTGTTCCAAGGGTTACTTGTTTCTGGGTGTAACATGAACACATGAAACTGGTTCAATAGTGACAGGCTAAGTTGGCTTTAACTAGGAGTAAGCTATAAGTTTATAAGACACACGCACGTACATGCATACACACACATACGTACATACATGTATACATACATACACGCACACATGCATTCGTATCCTCAGAAACTTCTGTCTATGACTTCAGTTTCAACTCTTCAACTCTTATTTAGGCTAACAACTCATTTTTTGTTCCCTTCATTTTTCAATTAAAATAATTAGGAAACACTTTAAAATACAAATGTCTGAAAAACTGTACAGCACATATCTGTCTTCCTGGCTTGTGTGTATGTACATACATTTGTGTGTGGGTCTGTGAATGCCTGTGGGTGTGACATGTATGTAGAGGCCAGAGGCCAACCTCAGGTGTCCTCAGGTGCCTTCTACCTTTTGTCTGAGACAAGGCCTCTCAGCCTCACTGGCCCAGAGGCTACTAAGGTGTCTGCCTCCCGCATCACCGTGGCTGAGACTGCAGGCACATGGCTCCTCGCCTGCCTTCCTATGTGAGTTTTGGGGTCAGAATTCAGTTCCCCATGCGTGCAAGGCCAGCACTCAACCCACTGAGCCATCTCTCCAGCTCTGTATTTCTCTTACTAAAGATACACTCAATTGATGGCCTCAGTCTTCCTAAGATACATTAATTCTAGTCTATACTTCCTCACTTTAAAGAACTACTATCCTCTAACATTAGTTTCAATAAGTTTAGCCCTCTGGCTGGGCGGTGGTGGTGCACGCCTTTAATTCCAGCACTTGGGAGGCAGAAGCAGGCAGATCGCTGAGTTCGAGGCCAGCCTGGTCCACAAAGCGAGTCCAGGACAGCCAAGGCTACTCAGAGAAACCCTGTATTAGAAAAAAAAAGTTTACCCATTGTAACTATCCATCATTATGATTTCTTTCTTCTTTCTTGCTTTATGCACTTTCAGGCTTTTGTTTTTCTTGCATTTATCTTTATGTAACATTTCGTTTAATTTTAATTTATGTGCTTTGGTGTGGGGGTGTCTGATCTTGGAGTTACAGACAGTTGTGAGCTGCCATGTGGGTGCTGGGAATTGAACCCAGTTCCTTTGGAAGAACAGGCAGTGCTCTTAACCACTGAGCCATTTCTCCAAGGCCCTGCCTTCTCTCCAGCCCTGAATTTATCTTTGATTGAATAAAGTTCGTTCATTTCCATAATATTATTAACTACATCTTAAGCCCCAGAAAAACAAATAAAACAGAGGAAGAACAATTTAAGAGTAAATTGAGTTCCTTTGCCTACCTGGAACCCCAACGTCTTTATACAAGAAAATGAAACAGTAACTTTGAAGCCTAAGCGTCTCATGATTTTGGTGTATGTGGGGGCGCATAGAGGATGTCCTTGGTTTTATTTGTTTGTGCATACTGAGTGTGTGCTTGTGTGTGAGGGTGTGGGCACGGGTAAAGTTTCAAACTTATTTTTCACCTTGAAAAAAATTCTGCTTCCAGCTTGTGATGAAGTTAATTGTCTATTTAACTCCACAGTTCACAGTGATGACAATCACAATCATTGGACTTCGAAGGGAGTGTAGGCTCTGGGTGAAACACAGGTGGTTCTCTTTGGGACAACTTTCTGGAAGGAAACACTGACCTGACGGGTGCAGGATGTGCCACTTTCATGCTGCCATGTGATGGTACTGTGCGTACACACTGTGTGTGGGAATAAGCCTCAATTATCTCTGACCCTGAGAGATGTGGGTTTGGGACTGGCAGCATCATAAGGGTGGGTAGCGTGGTAGCTAATGTTGATTGAGAGGCCACTGCCACGCTCACTAACTCTATAGTTGACGCTGTAAGTAACCACTTTCATTTAAGACTTCTCTGCATGAAAGGTGTCTCGGAGCGGTTGCTGACGCAAAGCATGCGGCCGTTCAGAAGGGATGTAGAGCCAACATTCAAAGATCTGATTGTATAAGCAAAGTATGGTTACGAGTGAAATCAGCGATGGAGAGCCACTCACATGCCTCAGAGCATTTCTGGGAACCCTGTCCACACGGATCGTTGTTTGGATGTGCTCGCTATGGACTACCCTCAGCATTGTCCCAGAGGTATGCATCCACAGCCGCGGTTGGCAGTGGCGCCTCTGTGACTGGGAATGCAGAGGCTCCTGCAGCGCTTGATGTGGATGGTGGCTTGATAAAGGCAGACAAAGCCTGTCGGAGGCCAGCAGGTGCAGATTGGGGCCTCTGACGAGCAACTGTAGCACAGGAAAGAATCAAAGGCGTGGTGGGTGGTGGGTAGCAGCAACCCGTCCACAAGGCAGAACCACTCATCACTTCTGCCGGGACATTTGGTCCCTGGTCCCTGGTACAGGTTGCGTGCCAGGTACAGGGGTTTCTGGGAGGAGGCAAAGGTCAGAATGCTTAAGTCCCACAACCCAAGAGCCTAGCGCTGGCTGGGGCCTGGAGCAGTCATCAGTCTCTAAAGAGAACTCTCAGAGTCCAGGTACTTGTGCAGGCTGCTCAGAGGGGAGCAATCGAGGAGAGAAAAAGAACAGATGTTCTCAGAATGGAATGGCTCGCAACCCAGAGGACCTGGCTGCCTGCTGTGACAGAGAACAGTGGAGGGGAAACCTGCATCTGCACGTTTCTGGGGCTGCTGCCAGAGGAGCTGAGGCCATCAGTAGTCTCCGTCCTCTTTAATTAAGCTTTCCTCAGTACACTAGTGGGACCCTCCTTTATTTAACAAAAAAGGAGAATCAACCTAATAAATGAATAAAATAGCCATAAATTGGCTCCCTAGACATAGCTGAGGGCAGGCACTCTGAAGTGCTCTGTGGCAGCGCAGAGCCCAGCGTCAGGAAATTTCCAGCAGGGAATTTTAGACAGAAGCCAAGAGATGGAGGGAACTGAAGTGGCACTCCCCCCGCTTTTTTTTTAAACTCACAAATGGGGCAGACCAACTAAGCAAGTACAGGGTTGTGCAACAAACCCCAAAGTAGTCACCATGCTACTACAATCTGAAGGTAAACTCCACGCGGCCATGCCGAGGTCACTGGTGACTTTGTGGCCCTGTGAGGAGCCCAGTCTTTGGTAGAGGCACGAAGTTCATCATTGAGCTTCGGATGGCCTGGCCTTTTACAGGAATGGCTTAGCTCTGCACCGGCCTATCATGCTGAGGCCTGAGAAAGCTGGCATGACAGAGCATACATGACAGTTACATTGTAACTCTTCCCTTTGAAAGGGCTGACCTGGGAAAAAAGAGGCGACCTCAAGTGTCTATGTATTTAATCCCCCGATGAACAAAAGGTCCCTTAGGAAGGTGAGTCTGCCATACGGCACTGACTTTTTTCTCAGCTGAGCACTGCACACATCCTTCTGCATTACAGACATTAGTTCACGCAGTTGGTAGCTACTTCTACACACGTGATTCAGGTCCACATGTAGGGACAAAGGTCACTTAAATACATTACTTTCTCAAGTTCCAACTCTTTCTACTAAAAGTTCCTAAAAAGCAGTGAGGCTAGGCTGGGAGATTAAACGTTTTTTCCAAGTCTAAAATGTTATACATTTGTTTTTTATATGGCTAAGTTCCTCTTAAAGATTTAAAGTCTTTGATGCCATGGTTTCGCATTCAGTGTGTAAGAGAGGTCATGTAATACTCATCTTCATATGCCTGGCTGACTCCATACATTATATAAACACACACACACACACACACACACACACACACACACACACACACATGCACACACACTCACACGCATGCACGTACACACTATTTAAAAAACCCATTCATTCATTGATTTCTTTTCTTGGCCATTATGAGTGATGCTGAAATGAACATGGATTGTGCGTTCTAATTAGCTATAGGATAAGATCTTTAATGTCTTTCCCACAAAAGAACATCTGGGATGATGGGCAGACTGATTATTACCTTGGTAGGATTACTCTACAATGGATATGTAGATCAAAATACTGCATTCCATAAACATCAAAATAAAGTACAAAGAAAATTAAAAATTAAAAACAAATAAAGAGCATTTAGGCATGATTATCAACTGTCTTTACATTATCCTGTATGAAGTAAACTCTATTATTTCTGTAAGAACATAGTTGCCTGGGACGTCATCCCTCTATTTACTGCCTTCCTTTTTAGTCTAACGTATCTGTAACTGTTCTTAGCCTGAGAGATGCCAATGAATCAGACCATTGGTCAATTAGGCCAATAACATTGGACATAAGGTAAGGGTCTTAAAAGGAATCTTCTGGGTAAACCATCACTGCAACTGTTCATTCTAAGGAAGTCACAGACAAGTTTATAGCACAGCATGCCTCCCTCTGATGGGGCTGGAATCCTTTGTTTGGCCATCACTGTTTGGGCAGAAATCACACCAATTTTTCTTTTTCAATGTTGGGTGTTGAAGAGCGCCCCACTTTACTAGGTCGTGGTTTAAACAAGTCTCAAACAGGACATAGCAAATGAACCCATGACAAGACCTGCAACTGGCTGACAGCACAGGAACCACTCAGCCAGAAAAACAAGAGCAATGGTACAGGACATCAGGGGTGAAGACGGAGCGAGCACACTGG
>OU015743.1:5685292-5701310 GCA_907169655.1 Acomys percivali | reverse complement strand
GAGGCCCGAGAACTCTCTCAGCTTCAAGAGTGGCTGCCACGGACAGGAGGAAGAGCTCCTTGCAGCTCTGCAGAGGGGCTGGGGTGGATTCTGAGCTGGGAATGTATAAACCAAGTCATCTTCCTGGAGCACAGAGAGCGCATGCAAGAAATGCACAAGAAAGTCAGGTTCACCCGAGGGGTTTCCTATGCTGTGGGCGTGGCTGAGGCTCTGAGATGTCTGGCCCCTCCAGAACCCTTCACTTGAATTTCTATTGCATTCACACTGACGTCTGCCACCAGATGCACCTCTCTGGAGCCCCAAATCTCCAGGTTTCTCTCTTTAAACTATGGAGAAAGGATGACAATCGAAACTAATTCAATATGACACACTGTGGGGGTGGAGGTGGGGTGGGGAGGGCTGGGGAGGGGATGCATGTGCAAACAGGTGCAGTACTCAGTCAATGATGGGCTATTTCTTTCCTTTACCTGAGGAAAGGGACAGACACTGGAGATATGACAGTTATGTATTGCCCAGGCAGAGGCCTTGTGGGACCAAGGTGACTTCTTTCCACCTGGCTGAATCGTCTTGTTGTTGGAGGGTGGCTTCTGGTGCATTCCTCTGTGCGCCTGAGTGCTCACCCGTTCTTGTATTTCTACTTAGCGACCGCATGGCATGGAGGCATTGACCAGGTGATGGGTACTAATTACTGACTCAGTGAATAAGCCCGGCCACTCCTATAATCCTGGTTCCAAGAACCTTTGGCCCCCGCCTTTCCTCTTGATCTGGGCTGCAGGCATAGCGTGTGAACTGCCTGACAGACACAGATATTCCTACCCCCTGTTACTTTTCTAGATCTGCCTGTGTGCTTTCTGCTGGCATGGCTTGACATCATCCAAGGGGACGGCCACCATCAAAGCCTCTGAGGCGAAGGCAGAAGGGGAAGAGAGAAGGCCAAGCGCGTCAGACACAGGGTCTGTCCTAAGGCAGTGGTCTCTGAGGACTGTGCCAAGGCTTCCTAAAAACGTCCTGAGTTCAGGTTTCTCCACGTGGGAGAAAGTAAAGTTCAGGTCTCTAAGACTTTACTAACGATGGCTACATTTTTATTTCCTGGTTAGTGAAGGATACTCTGTGTGGATTTGGTGCACTGTGGAGGACAGTGATTTCATGTCTGTGTGGTGTCTGTTTGTGTCTAGATGCCAGGACACCCCATTTCCAAACCAGAAAGCTGTGCTCTCTTAGGAGTAACCAGTGGCTCTTAGGTAGATGCCATTTGCATGGATGAATTTAACCCTCACCGTGTGAGGGCCAGGGCCAGGTGTTCAGGGCCTGTTCTGTTTCCTGGGCTTGGCGTCCTCATCTGTGGACATTATTGACTACCCCCTCACCTCCCCCCAAATACTTATGGTAACAAACTGCTGAGGTAGGTACAGGAGTGCGGAACATGACTGCATAACATGACTGCATAGAGGACACTATGCTGACGGCCAGTTGCCAAACACTGTTTCCACCTGGATAAGTTCAGGAGGTTCAGACAACTTCTGTGACAGCACACGATTTGAATCCAGACCTTTTGACTACGGTGTGCATCTCCAAAGCAGCTTATTTTAAAGAAATAAATGCCAATCTTGGGACCTCTTCATCTTCTTTCTTATCATTGAGTCCTTTTGTAATATAAATACTTAAATTTTGGGAAAATTGGCAGCCATAAACATTGGGGAAACAAATGTAAAACAGTATCACAAAAGCAAGAGAACTCCCCCCCCAAAAAAAACCAAACCGATAACAAAAGCCCAGACCCCCAAATGACCATGGTGCATAATATGAACGATTAGAACTCTAGAGCCTTTCAGCTCGAAGTTCATTTCACTTCATTTTACTAATAGTTTCTTAAACTTACAATGGTAAAAATGTTGGTGCTTAAGGCAATTTTCATTAAGAGACATTAATTATGAGATTATATCATAGGAAACTTGCTTTCTAAGTTATGTTATAGTGAGAAGCATTAGCTTGCAGGGAGGTGCTGGATCCCACACTCACTTAACTCCGGGGCTTTGAAGGGTGAGCCTTCCCTACAGGGAGGCCTTGAGTGCACCCACAGAGGGTGAGTTTGGAGCGAGGAGGTACAGTGTGCAGCTGGACGGGAGGGCCAACTGCTAGCATGGGGACAACGCTCAGGCCCCTGTACACCCAGGCAAGTGCCCTGCCACGGAGCTTCAGCGTCAACTCTGAGAGAATAGCTTCCACATGCGGAATGACACGATGACAACAACTGACCTGGCTGGTAAGGGTTTAAAATGCTCCCACTGCAAATGGAAAATATCCTGACCTGCTCGTCACACGTTACAAACATATAATTAAAATGTCATGCTACAGCCTGTAAGTGTACACAATTATGTGGCAATTAAAAAAGAACCACATTTTAAAAGAAGACACAAATAAAGATGTAACAATGAAAATGAAAACAATGAGGGGGAGGGAGATGAGAGGGAGAGGGAGAGAGGGTGATGAGACGGCAGAAGGCAGGACAGCGTTCACAAGCCACCCTCACTATACCAGAAACCCATGCACAGTTTGAGGCTTCCTCACACAGTCTTTCTTTCGGATTCTCCTAAAGTAAGTTTTAAAAATGCAGCTAAACAGTAAAGTCTCTTCTGTGGAGGTTCCCTGAGCTGCCCATCAGGGAGCCAGCAGGTGCTCTCCCAAGCATGGTGAGGGATGCTCCTAACGTGGTCCATCCCGCCCGCTGCCCGCTCCATGAGCTGCACTATAATAGTGAAATGTGATCGGTTCTGAGCTACCCTAGCTACTGGCAAGCTCTCCTGCCCCTTGCTGTGAGCCAGGTGTTTGAAATCCCTTCTATATTCTGCTCTAGGCAGGAAGGTACAGATGCTACTTCCTGTCCTAACTACTTCCTGTCCTAACTACTTCCTGTCCTATGGTCCTCTGACTTGCTGAGTTACACGTTACAACCGTGTGGCTGCATCATTCAGATGCATCACTGTTCATACTGGACCATCCATCTGTTGACTTCTGGGCAGAAACGAAATCAACAGGGTGGGGCAGGAATAACATGCCGAAAAACCGAAAGGTCTGGTTTGAATTCAATGCTTTCAGTCTTTGGAAAAGCTACCATTATCATTAAAGTCAAAGTCTGACTGACACTGGTGGGGAAAATCAATCCTGACGGGTCTGTGCAGTCACGAGGCGGGAGAGGACTCAGTGCACACGCTCATGCCATGTCCTGTGTAGTGAGAAACCTGGTGAAGATCTATATTCTAACCTCTTGGGAGTAAAACAGGTTGTAAGGGCATGAGGCTGGGCATGCAGTTTGATGGCTTTGCGTAAATTAAAAAGATAATAATTATTCAGTGCCAAACCCTGGCAGAACACAGAGTAACGAGGGATTTAAGATGTGCATCTATCATTAGTCCCAGCTGCCTATTTTGCTGGCTTCTTAGAATGAAGCGGTATGTGTGCTTTCTCAAATGAGGGTGGTTGGTCCATGAGTATACTCCAGTTGCTCACCCCAATGACTAGACAGTTAGCTTTCTTTACTTCTGGCCATCTGAGGCCACTATTACAGGATGCTTGTGACACACATTAGAAAGGAGAATCTGGCTGGGTAGCTCAGCATCCTGGTCTCAAGGTGTCTTCCCCACCAGCAGAGACACACATGTTACCAGTGTGGAGGCAGCTGTGCAGCCCACTCTGCACTGAGGCATGGCCTTTGCGTCTGGCCACAGCGCCCTGGGCGCGCCCTTCTTCATGAAGGTCAGGCCTCCTCTTGCTGGTTCTTAGCCACCCCTGGGTGCTTCTGCTCGCTAATGGCTGCCAGTCTGAAGGCTGCAGAGGAAGCCACTGGGTGCTGAGGTGTCATTCAATAGAGAAGAGCTAGAAAGGACAGCATATAGAGTCATAGGAATCTTGAAAATTCCAAAGAGATTTAGTTATATGATGTTTATGCCATCTATGAAAGCGTGGGGGAACCCATCTATTTAATGATCTCAATATGAAGTTTTGAATAAGTGACTCCACACCAAAACCTCTGCTGGGAAAACAAGGGCACATTGCATGTAAAATATTTTCATGACATGATTGAGACCAGCAAGCAATGAAATGCAGGTATGAGATCTGAAATAAACTTACCTTGGGTTGCGATATAATGATTGGGTCGATGATAGCCCTAAAAACAAATGAGAAAGAATAGTTGATAAATGTAAGCTCAGCGGGCAGCACAGGCGTCACATGCGGAGTCTGTGGTAAACGACTGTGCACCCAAACGCCATCCTCTGCATCACCCAAGGGCCCAATTTCTGGACACAGGATCATTGAGTTTGTCTTAGAAAGTGAAGGTGCATCAAATACAGTCTTTTGGATGGTGTGCAGGAACTACAAGGGACTTCATTTATACACTGGCTGTGAGATGACAGGTGAGCGGTAGATGCCGTCAATTTATGGATTCTCTGCACTAAAATAGCCAAGCCTCTGATTAAGGTATGAATGGTTGGAAATGTGCAATAGAGTCTTGTTTGTATTTGGGATGTCCCTGGCAACATGCCAAGGACTTAACACATATTTCTGTTATACCAATATAGACAGTTTCATCAATAGTGATACCCAGAACCCCTCAAACCCTGCTCATAAGGGATTATATAAGACCCCTTCTTTTAATCATGACCACATAGGAAGCAGGAAATAGTAAACCTGGGACAAAGAAAGCAGGAGGCAAAGATATTATAGGAGATGCATCTGGGAAAGATAAAAGCCAATTCAGAGAAAATTACATCCAGTAATATACTGCGTCATTGTGGACCTTAGTGCATTTTTGTCCCTGGAGATTACCCTGATATGCCTCCCAAAGATAACTGGAAAACAGAAAAAAAAAATTTTAGAGAGAAAATACACATTTCTCAGACACAAACGACTGGCTGTCAGATTATTTTTTTTCTCTTGAGTCAACAGCAATGAATAATAAAGGTGGCAACCTGTTATACAACTGACTTGCCTCCCATCTCAGAAGACACAATTGTGACCAACAGTACATAGAATTATGTACTTTAGAGAGTTACTCATTAAGTACATTGACTTCCTTATTCTGCAAATCTAATACCTTAGGAGGTGTCCAGGAAACAGGAGGAACACATGCTGTCCCAAGATGGCCCGTGTTACTAACCACCTTGGTCATTTTTCAGTCCTCATCTGTGTCACACATCAGCTAAACACCCCCTTAAAATCCTGGGCTGGTTGGTTTGTCAACTTGAATCAAACCTAGACATATCTGAGAAGTAGAATCTCAATGGGAAAAAAAATGCTTCTAAAGTTGGGCTTGCAGGCAAGTCTCAGGGCATTTTCTTGATTAATGATGGATGTGAGGGAGAATATATTGAGAGACTTTGGGAATGGAATCTAAACACACGACTCATTTGTGTTTCATGTATACCTTAAACACACAGCCTGAAGGCAGCCTGTATAATAATTTAACTCTCCATGACCCAAAGTTGGTGTGTTATGGCTGAAGGTACAAGGAGAGCCCTTTGCATGGCTGACATTAGGCTGTGCACTGGGCTTTGACCGCAGCTTCTCACATGAGGTGGAGTTTCCAGTCCTGTGGCATTGTGTCAGCATTGGAAAAGTTTAGATTTTGGAGGTTTTGGGATCTGGGTATGAAATATGCTTAACACGCATATGGGTAATATTGGTCCCCAGAAGTGCTAGTGGACTGAAAACCTAGCCCAGAATAGTACATGAGAATGACACAGAAGCTGAACCTGTTCATGGAGGCGTGAGCCTTGCAGGGCACTGCACAGTACCCTGGATTTTCTACTTCTGACTTCATTCGTTCTTTCAACTGAAAACAAGCTGTCTCTTAAAGAATTTATCCTAATGTAAGATATTAAGTTAACACGGCGCAGGATGAACAAGGCAGCCATCTTCAATAATTAAACAGCTTGCATTTTTAATGACACGCCTTGCTTGCCTTGGAAGTCCTCCTGGTGCACAGCTGCAGATGACTTTGAAGGCAACTTAAAAGTACAGCCGATGACAAGAGCCGGCAAATCTCCACGTTAGCAATTAGAGGTTTTTGTCCCATTAATATGCAAACATCTTTTTAAGTTGTTGACAAAAAAGTAAAACATTTTCTTGGTCCACATAAGCGTGGATAGGCAAAGAGGGTATAGAAAGGAAATGAAATGTCTATCTCCCCCCACCCCTCCAACTAGGCTGACTTGAGATGGCAGTGACCACATTCTGTGGAATGTGGGGAGCACTGATGCTTGCTTGCTTGTGGACGGCCACTGGCACACGCCTACCAACTGTGCAGCAGATCTGGTGTGCGGTGTGTGTGTTAGAACGTCTGGGTTTACCGACAGCTTTAAGGTACGTACGTCAATGTAGTTGCCGTTGATGTAGTCGGAACTGTTGTCCCCTTCCAGCATCTGCAGCCGGACCCGAGAGTGATCGTCTGCAAGAGAAGACAGGAAAAGCCGTTAATGAAGGCCGCCCCGAGGCCGCCCTCAGCCTCAGAACCCCTGGGCTGCACACAGGCAGCCTTCCCACACAGGGATCTGCTTTAAAGACTGCTGCATTCAGAATTCGGGATCCTTTGAAGCTTCCAAGTGGGAAGCATGCTCCCCCATGCATTTCCTACCAAGATGATTTGCCTTACCACATGGGCAAAGCAAT
Source organism: Acomys percivali (assembly GCA_907169655.1). Lineage (NCBI taxonomy): Eukaryota > Metazoa > Chordata > Mammalia > Rodentia > Muridae > Acomys > Acomys percivali. The sequence continues at coordinate 5,694,644 of OU015743.1, read as the reverse complement.
AAAGCACACTAAAAACAAGCTGGAACTCTGAGAATGTGAGCCCAGGTGAACATTTCCTCTTTTAAAGTTTGCTGATCTCAAGTATTTTCTCGAAGTAATGGAAAGTCCACTAACACAAGATAATAAATATTGCACTCCTAAACTTACTATATTGTGATTAAAGTTGGAAGCTATAGATCTGTATTTTAAAAATTATTATAATTTTTTAAAAATAATGACTCTACTTTTTTTGATCACTGAAACAAAGTATTGTAAAATATGGTGACTCATGCTTTTAACTCAGTTGCTGAACCCACGAGAATTATTTCTTGGGTTGTAAGTTTGAACAAGTTCGCTAAGTCACATACAAGACCTCAGAGGCCGAAGGCTGCTTGTATAATGTTCACCTTGAAAGATTCTGGCTTACATAAGGTGTTCACTGCTGTGATACGGACCATGACCATAAGCTACTCGGGGAAGGGGGAGTTCATTTCAGCCTACAACCTTCAGTCTTTACCCCTTCACTGAGGGAAGTCATGGTGAGAACTCAAGGCAGGGGGAAGCTGGAGGCAGGCCCTAAAGCAGAGGCCATGGAGGAACACTGCTTACTGGCTTGCTCCTCAGGACTTGCTCAGCTTGTTTTGCAGGACCACCAGGCCAAGAGGGGGCGCTATCCACAATGATCTAGGTTTTTCCATATCAATCATCAATCAAAAAAAAAAAAAAAAAAAAAAAGCACCACAGGCCAATCTGGTGGGACATTTTCTCAGCTGAGGCTCTCTCTTTGCAGATGATGCTAGCTGGTTGTTATGGAGATGGGAGAGGAGCCAGCACAGAGGCCTTGCTCACTGCCTGTAGGTTCCTGGCTTTTCCTCTGGGCCTGAGAGCAGCGGTAAGGATGAGCAATGTTGTGACCACCCAGCCTTGGGCTCTTCTGGAGATGGAACTGGCAAATTGCCGGGAACTGGGCTGTTTGAAGACAAACATCACTAAGCGGGTAACAATCAGGAAGCAGCATTACTATATGGATTCGTATATTTACATTATTTCCTGAATGGAAAATGTTCTTTACTAATGCTCTTGATTATTTTGGTTACTTCCCTGAAAATCTGTATATTAAGAAGGAAAACTCTGGAGGTTCCGTGGCCCTAAGCCCCCATCACTAGCTCTGTGCCTAAGATGCAATATGCAACACCAAAATATTTTTTTAATACACAAATGCAAACACTATTTAAAAAATTCATCATCTCTCCCCATACCACCCTGAGGCTAAACATGGCTGAGTGACAGGGAGCCTTCCTGGATTAAAACGTACGCATAGAAAATAAAGCTTTGGCCAAGGAGTCCTGTCCTACGGAGGCACTCGCTGAAACCCAGTATTAGGAATGAAGCAGAGCCAGCTCCCCCAAAGGAGGCTCTGTGGTCACTGAGCAGTGAGGTGGCACAGAAAGGCCAACTCCACTGCCACTCCTCGGAGACTGAGACCATCACCAAGCCACTGACCCCATCCCCTGAGGCTCACTGCACTCAACACTTCATCTAGTTTGGTGAGCAAGAAGGAAGCATGCCAAGAGGGTCTTCCAGGGTGCTGGCTGCTGTCCAGGTCTGTATTTGGCTGATCGGCAGTTTCACGGACTTTTGCTTTACAACAATAGGCTAAGGAGTCCATTTTGAAGATATCGTTCTACGTGAAATGCACAATATACAAAAGAATAAAGGGCAAATACAGTGGGGCTCGGGTGACCAGCCTCAATGGCGGGAAGCTACATAAAGAACAGAACGGACGTTCTTTGGGGCTGGGCTGAGGGAGGAATGGAGAGCTTTTAGAACCGCTATCCAGGGTCCACATTTGCGAGATGGAGAGTTCTGGAGACAACGGTGGTGACGACTATGTAACAGTGTGAGAGGGCAAACACTATGCTGTATGCGGTCCACACAACCCAGAGAAGGTACGAGCACGTCAGGCCGCCCTTCCTCCATTTTCTAACCCCGATCTCCATGGAAATGGCACCTCCAAGGATGGTAAGGGCACTCACGGCTTCCAGACCCTCCTGCCGGGGGCTCGCTCCCTTTCTCTGGTGGCGTCCTGGCAGTAACAGGGACTCCAGCTTGCTAATGGAGATATCATTACTAAAGGAGATATACATTATCAATGTCCATTAGCCAGACATGTCCAAGAATTTAAAAAAGGTTATCAAGTATTCTCTCTTTTAGTGTTAAGTGGATACTGAGAATGGAACCTACCTTCCAGGAAGATACAACGGTTTCTTGGTATATGCTGGGGACCTGTCTCAGAACTCTATAAATACCCAAATGGATGGATGCTCATGTTTTTTTCTACAAAATGTCACACTCTTTGCATGTAACCTAGGCGAACTCTCCTGAATACTTTACCTCTGTGAGGTACAATGGGATCGTGAGGTAGACAGCTGCTCTCCTGTGTGTTAGGGGATAAGGACAGGAAATAGGCTCTGATTCAGCACAGAAACAAGTTTTTGTTTTCCCCAAAAGATTCTCTATCTGAGGTTGGTTGACCCCATGGATGTGGTACCCAGCGATATGGTGACCTAAGTATACAAGAGCTAGCCTCTAGGAGGAGCCAGCCTGCAGAGAGCACAGGGAGGTACTTCACCACTGTGTTTCTCTGTTATTGTGGGCATGGCTGGTTGGTTCCAGTGGTTACCTGACACAAATTAGAGTCACCTGGGAAAAGGGCCTCAAAGAGTGACTGTTACAATTAGGTTGGGCCGGTGAGCATGTGATGGTATTTATTGGTGTGGGAGGCCCAGGTTAGAGTGGGTGCCACCACTCCCTGGGTGGGGTCTTGGGCTCTGTGAAGCTGGAGACAAAGAGCCAAGCATGAGTAAGCATCATGTGCCCATTGTCTCTCTGTCCTTGACTGTGGCTGTGGCTAGCTGAGGCAGTGAACCACAGAATCAGCGTTGACCGTTGGGAACAAGCACATAAATCTGTATCACCAGATTTTTTTTTTTTTAAGACCCCATCTACTACAAGTCTGGCGGTGCGCACCGAGTATATCACAACTACTCATTGAGGGAAACTCAGTTGTTCTCTGGGGTGATTGTGAAACTAAGTAATATCAAATGCTAATAAGGAAATGGCTACCAGACACTTCTAGCATACACTAGAATCATCCAGAATAAAGAAGCGAGGACATGCTGAGCTCTCATTGACAGTCCCTGTTATGAAGGCCACCAGCCGGGTCTTTCCAGGCTAAGGACCTGGGTATTACTGTTGAAGGATGAGGGGGTTCAGAGAACTCCACTGTTCATATATAAAATTTTGGAAACCCAATGGGATCTATGGCTACCAGGTAGTAGCCATGAAAGGGAGATGGCCAACACTTCAAGGACTTAGCATTCCTGGAGGTCTTAGCCAGGTAAGTTTGAGATGACTCAAACGTTAGCATTATTAATGCCGTTTAAGTCTCTATCCTAGCATGCGTGCTTTTCTCCTGGCTATTCCAAAGCTCTCTCATGCTCTTATTTTGTGTTGCATGAAAATACTGGAGTCCTTAGAATCCCAGATACCCTCATTTGAAACGTGACCCCTGACCTCAATGGTGGACACTTTGACTCTGCTGAGCTTCAGTAAGGAGAGGGCCACACTTCTCCTTTCACAGCACTGTTGGGAAGATCAACTGCAATCATACACACCAGTTCCTGGAGCAAGACCCTGCTCATTTCCTGCAGCAGTCAGACCTTCAGTGCCGAGACTGGACCTGAGAGAGCAGCTCAGGGAGCAAGCTCCAATGCTTCAGAGGCCTCAGTTCATCCCAGTGAGGGAGGGTGTGGTGAAGAGAGAAGCCAGAGGAGTACCAGAGCAATAAAAAAGCTCTTCAGGCAATGCTTCCAGTGACTGACTTACGCTAAACCGGGGCCCCATTTCCCCATAATGCCATCACGTTATGACTCACTCTATCAGAGGATCTAGCCATCGATTATGTTAGCATAACCATACCTCAGGATCTGATGAGCACCCTTTCCCCCCCCAGCCCATGAGCTGGACCTAAGCTATTTCCTATAACAGTTCCTACTATAAAAACTCTCCTCTTCCATATGAATAAAAGCAACTCTCTAGTAGGAGTTGCCTAATAGAATTCAGATTACCGAGAGCAGGCGGTGTGCTTAGAGAACAGCAAAGGAACAGGGGCTAATTAAAGGGAACCAGGGAGAGGTCTGAGTCACACTCATCAGCTCCCACATCTGGATCCCCAGGCAGCGTTCACTGACTTCCTTATCCTTATTCTGTGCCATGCACCACAGAGCTCAAGGTCCCAGACTCCTGGGACAGAATCCTGGGGTGACTCCAGGCCTGTCACTTTCTGCTTGTGAGACCTTGAAGGAGTTAATTAGTGCCTTGATTTCCCCTACTGTACAATGGGCCAGCGTTTCACAGTGTGAGGACTCAGTGAGCTAATATAAATAACGCGATCAAATATGTCAGCTACACGGCAGCGGGTAAAAGTGAGCAGGCACAGTTTCAGGTCTGTAGTTGGCACAGCAGAGGACTGGATGGTTTTCCTCCTGGGCTAGTTTCTTCTGACTCTCACCATATCTACGCTGACTGCAGCTCTTCTAAAACACATCCTTCTCTCACTCCCTTACTCACTCGGTGCTGAGCTGAGCAATGGGGCTCACGCTCATGTAAACAAAGGACTGCTAATAAGTCATCAAAGGGGATTCTTTGTCTTTGGTTTGCTTACTGGGAAAGGCTATACCTCAGAATGACAAAGGGCAGGTTTGTCATCCAGTGCGTGCGTGCATGCGTGCGTGCGTGCGTGCGTTCGTGTGTGTGTGCGTGTGTGTATAGTTCATCCTCCTTATCTGCCTGCCCTCTCCCCGGATGTGGCCATATTGACAATATTAGAAAAGTGTGTTTGAGTTGAATCAGCACAGAATCTTCTCCCATGGTTATTCTCTAAACAACACAGGAAATGTCCCTTCATCCAGCACATACACCGTGTTAGGTATGATACATAGACCAGAGATTGTTTAAGTGTCACCGTTAGTAGGTGTCCCTCATTTATGTGTCCTGCTCTGTAGAAGAGACTCGTGGCTTTCCTGTATACACTGTGTGGATGCGGTGTGCACAGAACCACACACAGTGTGGCAACTGGCAGGAGGGGGCTTCCCTGAGGCTGAGGTTTGATGCGAGATTACATACCACAGCTGCCTGCATGCTTTATAGTGTCTTCATAATCAGAAAAATACATGGACTCTATTTTTATTAGAAAACAAAAGAAATAAATGAAAAAAAAAAAAAACCACAAAGTCAATAACTTCATGGCTTAGGAAAGAAAAGCCCAGGGTAAACCTTATCTAGGGTTTTAGTTAGGAAAACGATGCTCTGGACCATTTGCTCAGTGTTACTGTGCATTTTCCTTAATGTGTATGTATTGCTTTTATAATTAGAGGAAAAGTAGTTCTTTTCCATGCATGCCTGGAATGCAACTAAAACACAAGTGTTTACATTATAATCACAACTCAGTGCCCTCCATCACAGAAGCAACACACTCAGCTACCCTGTCAAGTTCAATTTGCAGAAAAGACTACTTACAAGTGCTTCAAAATGTCCCCACACCTCACTCACCAGCTTCCCGTCTAACTGCCAACCCCGAGCCCATTCTGCTCTCTTCTTCAAATCATTCCCATGAGCAAACAGCCACCTGCCTATCTATATGTCTATATGACTCTTTCTTTCTTTCTTTCTTTCTTTCTTTCTTTCTTTCTTTCTTTCTTTCTTTCTTTTTTTTTTTTTATTTTTTTATTTTTCGAGACAGGGTTTCTCTGTGTAGCCTTGGCTGTCCTGGACCTGCTTTGTAGACCAGGCTGGCCTCGAAATCACAGCGATCCGCCTGCCTCTGCCTCCCGAGTGCTGGGATTATAGGCGTGCGCCACCACGCCCGGCTTATATATGACTCTTTCATCTGTCTGACCCCACAGTCTATCCAGATTTTCGGTTGGTCAGTTACTTTCCTTGAATGTACTGTTTCCCACTTGGGCTATTGATATTTTTGGGGGTGAGAAATTGGCAAACGGAGACCTGTTATTAAAAACTACCACTTGTTGAATAATTACCATCGGCCTGCGCTTTCCACATGTATGTGTGCCTGTATGCACTGGAGGAGAGCCGTGTGGAACAAAGGCAGGCCAATACGCGTAGCGAGGAAGGAGAGGGGAGAGGAAGGAAAGACGCTGAGCAAAGGCGCCAAGATACAGTCGACAAGGGGAGTGAGCGCCCATGCTCTATAGCACGGTGGTAGCGATGATCATTCGGGGACAATTTATTGTATATTTTGTCAAGAGCTGGAAGAGATGGATTCAAAGTTCAGTGATAAACATCCAGGGATGGAGAAAGGCTAACTGCCTCATACAATGTGTACATGCACTGGATAAGCACACTGTATTGTCACCAATATTTGGAATTAATATGTGTCATAGGAAAGGAAAAAAAAAACCTCCAGAAAACCATTGAGGAATTAAGAAAAAAAAAATACTAAAGACATAAAACAGGTCTTTATGCCCTAAATCCTCTAAACATGGTATTTCTATCTTTTCATCAAATGACATTATTTAAAAATACCCCTGAGTGGCTGCAAATGCTACTATACAGAGTGATATCGGCAATGGCTTTACAGCTTTAACCTAACCCTGATCAGGTATTCCCACGGTGGCAGAAAAGGAGCCTGCAATCGACAAGCTTTCATCTCTAACCAATTCCCTCTCTCTCCGCTAAATATCGACGGCATAGTTAAGTTAAATATTGGATTGGAATTACAGTGACCGAAGTAACATCTGGCTTCTGGGGGACGGCTCAAAATTAATTTAATTCCCAGTGATTTCTGCAAAGAACGGCTCTGCTCCTTCTGCAGTTACATCTGGCCAAGGATTCTGCTGCACGGGTAGCAAGGTACAGCCTGTGAAAGGGGTCAAGTGAGGGCCACTACAAGGGGTGCTTGGCATCCTACCATTGCTGTCTGACTGTACTTGTTTCCCTAGACACACAGGCAGAGGAGGCGGCCCTGGGTCTGACGGCAGGGAATCTGTATGAAGACACTGTTTGTGGCTTCTCCACTTGCTTCCTCGGCCTATGTACTGCTGAGAGCCCTTCCTGAGTCGTTCACTTCTCTGATTTTACTTCCTGAACGTGTTACCTCAATTCGCGTTGGCTGTCTGTCCACCTGAATTTAATGCTACAGGATCCTGTACTCTTGATGCTCCTCATCTAACAAACCATTTAGTGCCCCCCTGCCCCCTGCCCCCCACCATCCCCCACCCCTATCCCCCAACCCCCCCACCCCGCCCCTCCCCCTGCTTTCTTTCCCACTGCCCTGGCTTTCGAAGCTAAGCTGGAGAATGACAACTGTAAATGGCCCTCACAGATGTGCTGGAGTTCACTCATTTAACACAGAGAGAAAAACTCTACCCCAATATGAAAATCATGAATAAAAAGGCCCTCAACTTGGGTCATCAAAATTGGGTTTCTGGTTAAAGCAGTCTGGAGGGAGAGATGGGGTGTCAAGCTACTGTCTTGGCGGCTACTGATTAGCAGATGAACTGGGAAGCAGGGCTTGCTCCAGCAGAGGGCAAACTCAGAAAGGATCTTCGCTTCCTAGCAAGGATGCTCTTGTGGCCACCATCAGCACCAAGTCCGTCTTCACTTAACTAGAGCTCCCAGCAGGACTCCTGCATTGCATGCCCAGCCTCTGTATATAGTAGGCTCAGTGTGGCCACTATTTCAGCCTCCCCTCCCCTGGGTGGGCCCTGGAGTCTCCATGTTCTCTGTGCTCTTCCACAGACTCTCAAGCTGGCTGTCTCTGGCCCCCTTCAGCCCCCTTCTGATCGTTCTTAGAGCTGTCCTTTTTACCACCCATCAACAGCTCATTGGAATGCTTCAATGGACCCCAGGTCCCCAGACTGCACTCTCAACCTCCTGTGTTACTGCTAATCCCAAGCCCACCCCTGATCTCTTCTTCAGATGCCACCCGCCTATCTGTATGTCCGTACGTCTGTCTGACCCCACAACTCTGTCCCTAGTCTTTTGGTCAGCTACTTTCCTTGAATCTACAACATACATTTTCTCACTTGGGCTAGCTACTAAAGATCTCCCTAACTGAGTGATTTCTGATAGATAATCTATTTCACAGTTTGATTAAAAAATTTCACTGCGTGCTTGGTTAACAACTAACTCTCATTTAGTAAAACTCCCTTGTTTGCATAATAAAGAGCAAATGCCTTAATGTGCTCCAGGATGCAGTTTACAGTTTTCTCTTCCCTCTCCCTGTAGGGAACTTAACTTTCACCTTACCATTCCAACCGTCCAGCCTTTCTACAGTTCCCCAAACTCAGGTACCCCCTCCTCCCACATGTGGCAGTACATGGTCACATCCCACGTCACCCCTCGTGGAGGCCCCCGCCCCCATCTCTGAGTAAGCCAGTCTTCATTGGTCAAGCTTTAGTTGAATTGTGTAGCATTGGTTGGGCCTTTACCTTGTATTTTGCTCATTTCGGTAATTGTGTATAATCATCTCATTCCTTCCACAGCTCCCCCAACTTCTGCCCTGCCACTGTTAGGTTCATGAGGACAAAGACTCTTTCAACTTTTGTCACTGTGGTTATCCCAGTGTCTTGGGCCTGAAATTTCCCTCCCACCTCTCTGCTCTGGCAAGCTGGCCTTCTGTTCTCACCTTACATTCACATCTATATCGGACTTTCAGTGACTGCTCAGTTTGCCCCGTAGCTCTACCATCATCCTGCTTATTTGGTTCCCAGCTTGGTCTCTGTTTTATGTGAAGCACACGGTAAACAGACATGGAAAGAGGGTCCTCAGCTTGAATAAGTGGCCAAAAAAAGAAAAAAGAAAAAAAGGAGAGAGAATGTGACTGGGAAGTGCCTATGGATTCTGGCTCACTCTCTTCACCACCAGTAGCCCATAATGGGGAGCAGCTGCAAAGGGGCTGCCTCGTTAGCAGGGAGATTTGGTGTTTGTCTTTGCTTGGAGTTAATTATAGCTGGGAATCATTGAGAGGATTAGAAGGGCTGAGTCCGTGTGTGCGCTGGTGGTAATGGCGGACGGAATGCTGGCTTCGATTTGGAAAGGGCTAGCTCAGCAAATTTATAGTGTAAATAAAGGAAAAGTTTAACTTACTTAAGAGCAAAGCCAATAAACAGTTTTGAAGCGCCGTTAACACCATTTTATATGCAAACACTGTTGCGAAACAATGAATGTGATCATTACAAGCTCTTTTATGTTCTTCGGAAAGCGCTGCCGAGACTCTGTGTGTGTACACTGAATCCCACAATCCCTCACGCCCGGAGGAGGGGCTGCCCCTAAGGCCTTGGCTCTGGGA
>OU015743.1:5671634-5685282 GCA_907169655.1 Acomys percivali | reverse complement strand
TCTCTATCTCTCTATTTATCTATCTATCCAAAGCTACAGGTGATTTTGTTTATGTCTCACGTCCACCTGTACACCTAAAGGTAATTTTGTACAATTAAAAAATAGTTTCTTACTGTGGGAAATTTCCACTTGCAGCATCTTCTCATGCTCAAAAAATTGGAGTATTCTGGATATAAGATTTCAAGAGTAAAACTGCTCAGCCTCAGCTATGTTCCACTCATCACTTGAGAGTATTTTTCAGGAGGGAAATAGCTCTGCTAGTAAGGCTGCCTGATGTTTGAGTCCCAGGACCCACCTCAAGAGCCAAGTGTGGCTGTGGCTCGCACGTCACCTTAGTGCTACGGAGGAAAGACACAGGTGATGCCCACCAGCCTAAGTTCAGTGACAGATTGTGTTTTAAGAGAGTAAGTTAGAGAGGGCTGTAACAGGACTCTCCTTGTCATCAGTGCACACCCACCCTAGCATGCATGTGTGCATATCCTCCCTTCAGAGCATTTCCCAAGTAACCTACAGGGCAAATATTAGACTCAACGTCATAGAGAAGCATGCTTGGAGCTCCACTGCTCAAAACTCCCTTTGGCACGGCCTTCAAGTGCTTGCTAGCTGTCTTGGGGCAAGGACAACAGATGATATTATGATTTTTGTGCTCTCAGTGTTCAGTCCTGACAAAGCGTTGCAGAGCACCAATACACCTCACCAACAGGAAGTCAAACTCTAGACCTCAGGCCACATTTCCTGACCGTGACAATGATACAGCCACAAAGCCTTAAGCAAGCATGGTGGGTTTAAAAAAATCAGCCTATGAAGCACACAGATGCAACATTTATACCCTTGAAAAGCCAGTAGTTTTGTTTTGTTTTTTTGTTGTTGTTATTGGTATCCAAAGGGAAGGCAAGGCTTGGCTGGCAAAGGACCTTACATGTTCTTTGTAAGCCTTACTCCTCTTTGAATAAAACATATCAACAATATGTACTTTTGTGGTGGTTTGAATAAGAATGGCTCCCCCAGGTTCATATGTTAAATACTTGGTCCCCAGCTGCTGGAACTGTTTGGGAAGGATTAGGAGGCGTGGCCTTGCTGGAGGAGGTGTGTCACTGGGGGTGGGCTTTAAGGTTTCAAAAGCCATGCCGTCCTAGTCTCTGTCTCTGTCTCTGTCTCTGTCTCTCTGTCTCTCTGTCTCTCTGTCTCTCTCTCTCTCTCTCTCTCTCTCTCTCTCTCTCTCTCTCCCTCTCTCCCCTTCTTATCTTGCTGATAAGGATAAAAGCTCTCAGCTACTGCTCCAGTGCCATGCCTGCCTGCCTGCCTGCTGCCAAACATCCTGCATGATGGTCACACACTCTAACCCACTTGACCCGTGAGCTCCAAATCAAATGCTTCCTTTTATGAGTTGCCTTGGTCATGGTGTTTTGCCATGGTAACAGAAAAGTAACTAAGACAACTGTCCAATACGAGAGCTACTAGTCTCGTGCTCTGTTTAAATGCAAAATAATGAAAAATGAAACAAAAGTTAAAAAGAAAAAAAGAAATCAGTGTCTCAGTCATGACAGCGACCCGCCGAGCACTTAGCACCCTATGATTTGAATGGAACGCCTGGGCCTTCACCACCATAAAAAACGGCACCACCAACCCAAGGAATGCTCAGGCAGGCAGGCAGGCAGGCAGGCAGGCAGAATTCAGCTGCGCTTTACAATTAATAAAGCAAACACATGGCTCCCTAGAAATTCCTGTACCCTCCAAGTTTGTGTTCTTTTCTAAGTAACAAGACATGATGAGTGAGATGCTCCGTGGGGCCAGCCTCGCACTGTTGTTAGTCTCTGCTCCCTCACGAGCAGCCTGGACTGTTAGGTGACCACAGTGGGCCCACCGGCACCTTGATGCCATCGTATGCCATAGTATGTGACTTGGAGCGGTTGCATGCGGAGGATGAATGGTCTGAGGCTTGGGAGAAGGGAGGCTCATCCATCTGCCACGAGTCTCGGCCCGGTTAGGGAACATTAATGAGGTTGGGCTCGATTTAAGAACTGTCTGAGGCATTATGGATGGCAGCGTTCGGTTTCACAGGCTCTGGGAATTTCTGAGCTATAATCCTAGCCCTTTTGCTAATGAGTATTGTGATACGGAGACTATCATTTAGCTTCTGAGTTTCACTTTCCTGCCCTTAAAATGGGGCTATTACTGACCTACCTAACCTAGTGTCCACAGGATTAATGTGCCGCGGTGTGTGGAGCTCTGTGCGGGAGGCCTGCTGTGAGCCATTACTTCCACTCATTCTCATGCAGCAGCTGGGAGGTGTCAAGTCCAGGCGTGCCTACTCCCTCCTAAGCGCATTTCCTTCCTCAGCATTTTCTAACCTCACCTGCATTACCTAAACCCTAAATCTAAAAGAAAAACCAGGCCCTCAGGGAGGGTGCACTGATGTAGTTGCGGGGTCACAGATGATTTTTTCCCCTTCCCTCAGCACAGGCCTTCATACCAGCTCTTGCAGCAAAGATGAAGGCAGTAATTGCACGGTAAATTCTCACTGTGTGAGCCTGGTCACGCTCCTGGCAGGGGCATGCCGCTGCTGCCACCGCCGCCACCGCTTACATGCAATGATGTTCCCGTATCGGTTCTTCATCCTGTTCTCGTCCTTCTTAGCGGAGTCCCATGGCGCGGACTGTCCTTCAAAGAAGCTCTGGAAGAAAGAGAAAATGACACTAAGCATGATAATTTGATGTAGTGAGCAGAGGGGTCTTAAAGGGAGTCCTTGAAACCGGGGGTAGTGGTCAAGCAGGCAGGAGTCACAGGAATAAAGCTGCTTTACTTTGGGAATATTTTATGTGGCTTTTGCTAAGCTCTGTTCTGCATTGGCTAGCACCTCACAGAAGCAGAGGATAAAGGGAAAATCCACAATTTATTTGAACAATACCCTACTGGAATATTTGAAGAAAAAAAAAAAACCCAACATTTCCCCAAATTCCTTTACTATATTACAAGTTTCCACTACTCTTTTAAGACATATGAAGGTATTTTTTTTTCTCCCTAATAAATTATCAAAGGAATGTTATTTGGGCTAGAGTGGGAAAGTGGGATGGCTAAAGCTTCACAACTTCAAGATTAAAATCCTGTAATATACTCTGAACTTTATCTGGCTGCATTATACCCGGGTTTTTTTTTTTAAGTCACGTTAGGTTTTCCTGTCCCATTTATAGTGAAGATACCGTTTGCTGTCAGTGGCAAGTGTCAGGACTGATCTAGGGTTTAGTCCCACTCTAGTGCCCATGGCTTCTCTCCTTGCATAGTCAGCTCTACACAGAAGTTTATGGGCAGCCCAGGGTAACAGGAAAGCTGAATAGAGCTTGTCTCCTGTCATTGTCACAGATACTAGGAAAACTGATGGCCAGCACTGGTGAGAAGGCTCAAGCAGTTACGGACTTGCCTGCCTGGCATGCAGCACGGGGACCATGTGCTCAGTGCTTAGCACATTCCATGCTTGTCTGTCATCTGAGAGGGGACTGCACATTCGGCCTTTTGTTTACCTGGAGCCTACACCCTCACGGTTTGCATTCAATAAGCACATACTGAATGAATGAAGGACTGCACTGCTTTGTTAGAGTATATATCTGCTTTGATATAAAAAAGTGTTCTAAGGCTTTGGAAACCTGTTTGGCATACCAGAGGCAGGCTACGCATAAAGACAAGAGGCTTGTCAATGCACAGCTCACCCAGGTAGCCCTGGCTGTGTGACTTCTGTTGGTGCATGGCATCGTGTTAGGAACACACTAGGGGCTGTGGAGTCAGAGTGGAACACAGGGAGGCTGAGGAACTGGGGTTCCACCCTCCCTTCTGAGGGCCTTCCCTAGTTGATCCACGACCTAAGAACTTGTCAGCAGGCTCCACCTTGAAACGAAATATGAACACAATAAAGAGAAAACTTCCAACCCGTGGACCCGAGGAGCAAATGATTTCTGAGCACAGTGCCACCTGTGCGCACGGCACACATTTCATCCAGACAATCTGTGCCACTCCTGTTTTTCATGTCATGTCAGGTCTTGTTCCTATGACCCAGATGAATCTTCACAACTAACAGGCCGGAAAGGAGGTTGACCATAGCTCCATCCTGCCCATGGATTTTAAACCTTGTCTTGAGCATCACCATGGCACAAACCATCAGAAGCAAAAACCTATAACAGTCAGGAATAGAAGGACCATGCCACCAACACAGGGACTGAGTGTGCCACCAACACAGGAACAGAAGGACCATACTACAAACACAGGAACTGGATAAGAATTGCCCATTTTCATCTAAGGCCCCTTAGCCATGATCATAAAAAAGCATTCTGCCTTTGAAATAATTTTTAAAAAATATACTTCTCATTGTGAAAAACTCAGGAGGTGGATTGGCGAGATCACGTGGTTAAGAGCACTTGCTGCTCTTGCAAATGACTCGGGGTTTGGTTCCCAGCACTCACATAGGGGCTCATAACCATCTGTCACTCAGGTTTTAGTAGGCCATTTGCTCCAGACTCTGTGGGTACATACACATGTGCCTACCAAACACTTATACATATAGAATAAAAATAAATTTTCCAAAAAAACTTTAGGGAACAATAAAGATTAGAGGTTCTGTCTATGAACAACTAAAGGGACAGTCGTACACTACTGGTTGAAGAATAAAATATTGGAGTGTACAGGATAAATAAAAATAAAATATTTTAAAGTTATTAATAAATTGAGACAACAAAAACACAATTAAAAAACCACCAAATAATTCCATCTGGCACAAGACCACTTTATAACCGGTAGGTTATAAACATATAACCTGCAACAAGCTACAGTATGTTAACTCTATTCTGCCCTATAACACACATTTAAAAATAGCTCCAGGGATTTTTCAAAGTCAAATATTCTCTTTCTGAAAGTGTCTTTGTTACTCTATGAATGACAATTATTTCACGGTTTGAGTAATAACTATTATTTGACTTCTAACAATGTAATTCTACTTTGAGTTTGTCATGATTTAATTACCAATTTCACTCCCCTTTGCCTTTTCTACCCATCTAAAATGTTCTGGTTTTTTATATTGTTATCCTGTAGGAAGATGGGAGAATATAACTGACTTTGAGTTCTTCTGGTGAATTCCTGCTTCAGTTTATGGGGTGACCTGTCTCACTCTTGACAGGCAGAGGCTCCTATGGGAGTCTGGTGTTCAACCTGCAGGTGTGTTGTTAGTGTGTGTGGTAATCACAGGACTTCCCAGAGCCCTTACAATTAAAAAGTTACTGTGACCCCATTGTTTTCATTTAATTGGTGACAAGAGACACCAGTCAGCGGGTGGGAAAGCAACCAATCTCATCCTATTTCAACATCCCAAATGTCCAGAGCATTTTAATTAGGATGGGCCTCGCCAGTTGTCATCTGTGAGCTCTTACTAAGGTGCACATCAGCACAGCGGCTCTCAGCCTGTGGGTCGCGACCCCTTTGGCAACCCTCTGTCTCCAAATATATTTACACCACGATTTATAGCGGAAGCAAAATTACAGTTAAAAAGCATCAATGAAAATAATTTTATGGTTGGGGGTGGTCATCACAACAGGAGGAGCGGTAGTGAAGGGTCGCAGCACTAGGTTGAAAACCAGGATGGACGAGTTCGTCGACTCAGCTGAGCCTCATGGGTAAAGTTAGGAGAGAGCGATGTTTTTCTCTTAACGCCCATGCATCATGAACCCTTCTGCTCTGACCACGGCTTTAAAGAGAAAGACGGTACTATTTCTACTTAAAAGTACATGGCTAATTTCCACGTCTAATTCACGTCTCCTCGCATTTAGTGAGGAAAATATGAAAGGGCCAGCAAGATGGCTCAGTGGATAAAGATGCTTGGAGCCAAGCCTACCGACCTGAGTTTGATTCCCGGGATCCATGGCTGTGGGAATGGAGAACCTACTTCAACAGGTTGTCCTTTGACTTGTACATGTGGCCTGTCACATGTACACCACACACGCCTAAAATTTTTTAAAGTGATAAGAATTTAAAGCCATATCAAGTAAATTTTGTCCTATTGTTGGCCACGGGGATGTTCTAACATGATACATGAGGAGGAGCTTTTGTCCTGAGCCACTCAGCTGCCCATGCATGGAATCTGCGAGTCATTCTAACTGGAGAAAAGTATTTCCTAACAGAAAAGCAACGTAAGTAAAGGGTTCTACAGGAAGACGGGACAGGGTCACCTCCATGCCACCGCTTAATGACGCCTCATGGAGACAAGGATGGCATCTTGGGCTTTCAGCAGTTGTCCTGCTCCAATTTTATAGGCAAACTCTCCATGAAAACACAGCACTTAGATTATGTCTTCTTATCACTGGCTTAGAAATAAATAATGCACGCATGGGGGCCCGGGGAGGAGCGGAGAGCTTCCAGGATGGGCTGGAGTGCCTTTGGCTGATTTTTGCTAAAGAGACAACCAGCATAGATCCAGTTAGGATTTTTATTAGAATATATTTAAACAATATTTAAGAATACTTATTTTTTAGATTTTACATTTCTTCATGTGCCCAAAGCATTGCCAGAGCCCCATGTAGATTTTAAGGCAGGGTGTTAAATTATCTATGGCCTCAGCACTGCTAGGCGCTCTGCCTCTCTGCACCTCTGGGTATTCTGAGGAACCACAACACGACACATTCAGAGCCTGGGTTAGCTACAGTTTTTGTCGCTATGACTTCATAGACCTGACAGGGATGACGAAATGGAGGAAGGACTATTCTGGCTCAGTTTTAGATGGTTCAGCCACAGTTGCTTGACATCCACTAGGGTAGGATGGCATGGTGGCAGATGCTTATGGCGGAGGAAGTTCCCTATTTCTTGGTGGGGAGAACATAGAGAGTCAGGGAACACTGACATTTAGCTTTGTCCTTTACACTTTTCTTTTCAGGTCCTCAGCCCAAGAAATGGTTGTCAGCTATATTCAGCGTGTCTTTCTACCTCCTCAGTGCTTTCTGGAAAGGACTTGAAAATCTTCTAGGTGATTGCAAATCCAGTCAAGTTGGCTTTGAAGATCACTCACCACACCCTACCCATGGATCTCTTGGTTTCAAGTTCTCAGAGCAAGAATAACAGACAAAATGCTAGGTCACTGGTGTGGTATGGCTGCTTTGCCTCTAGTCTGCAGCCGTGGCCCACAGACATGCTCTATCTCATACAGAGCAGAGGGGCTGAGCTCAGTCTTTCTCCCTCTGATCCTGATGCCATCAATTCATTTCTCTCGGTTTGGCTTTGTAGTGTGTTTGCGCACCACAGGGTGGATAATTACCAGTAAATTTACCAACATGCAGAATATACAGTAGAGTACCAAGTACCTGGGACACTCACTCCTCTGGGGAGTTGATAGATGGCTAGATTACCTTTATTTCTCCCCACTGTTGACTTTGAAGTATCACTTAATAAATTAAGACTTGCTCTTTAAGACTTATATCATGTACCCTTTTCTCTGGGCAAGAATAAAAGGTTTTAAGCTATTATTTTTAATCTTTTAGGAGGTCAAATTTACACAACTTCCTTTAAAATAATGACACAGGTTTGAAGCTTTATTAGAGGTCAACTGTGAACCAACATTCTGGGGAGGAAACACCACATCATTTATGCTGTATCTTTCTAGGTGGTTCTTTTGAATAGTTTTAATCAAATCTATTGAAAAATATAGCCAATGAACAACATTAGAATCTGCCCACTGCCAGAGCAGAGACCCCCCTCAAAGGACTCAGAGTCGGTGAACATGCGGTGGTTCAGTGAGAACTTGACCTTTCTTCTCCTTGGATGTTTCTGCTATGTCCAAGTGTAAGTGCAGACTTCAATTCCTTCTCCACATCTCGCCTCATGGCTTTCACTTGACAAAATTATTTGCAAGTTCATTAAAATCAAATTCCATCAGAGCCCAGATGATCTGGGGGAAATGGCCCAGTGAGAGAGGGTGGAAGGGACATCCGAGGGACAACGTAAGGATGGTTATCTGATGGCTAACTTGCATTATTGGAGCAGCAACCGAGGGAGAAGACTGGGAGACAGACGGTGACATGGCACATCCCCGGGACACATTTTACAGGAGGAGTCCCAACTATGACACGGGCAGTGGAGCAATATTGTGTTTAGGGCAGGTTTTTAATATGCAGGTACAATTCGGTGCACTAACTATGGATTTAGTTTTTTTTTTTTTATTATGAAAAAAAAAACCCTACTTTATGCATTTTGGGGATTTAAGTTAATGGTCTCACTGCACCTTCTGCTAGGATTTTCATAAATATACTTATGCTTTTATTCTACTTAAAATGTAATTAAAGTGTTCCCTCTGACTACCTTAGCTCATATATACCAAGAAAAAGGCAGCAAGCCCGGGAACCATCTGAAAGAGTAATAAGTTTCCAAAACAATAAAAGCGAAGCCAGGCAGGCTCCAGTGAATTCCAATGACTGCTCCGCACTAAGATGCCGAGCTCTCCATGGTCACAGAGTGGAAGGAAATTGAACATCCTGCACACTGTCATTTTTTTTTCTGAATAGGGAACGTGTTTTTGTGATTCAATAACCTCCTCCCACACCCCTCATTCCACCATCATTTTCCACAGGATATAATTACACATCTCAGTGGCCCACCTCGGGAGAACGTTACTCCAAAATGATGCAGTCTGTTAAAAATGCCACAGCTCTCAGATATTAAAAAAAAAAAAAAAAAGGAAGAAAACCCTATTCAACAGAAAAGCTGCCAGAAGGAATGGGATTGCGGGTCAAGGCTGTGCGGAGCGACAAGAGTGTTTTCAGACAGTGTGGGGTCAAGTGTTTTAGAAGCTTCTGAAATCGAATTTTTCCTCCTTTTCTCTTATGAATAAAATTGTGCACGTTAAAACTATTGAAATCATCACCCTGGAAGGAGGAAGACGAACTCACCAGGGCATGCAGAGTCTCTGAACTTTCTTTGTTTTCTGCCCATATGTCTCTTCTCGTTCTTCCAAGCATTGCATTTTATTAGGTCCATATAAAGTATTTATTGCTGGAGCACTAAAGCAATGGAAGACATCCACGTTTGCCTGAATGGCCACAGAGTAGAATGTTGATGGAAAGGGGCCCTGAAGTTAATGCTCAGGGGTTGCAGTGGCCTCTGGTCACTGTCCCTCTTCAATGTCCCAGACAAAAGCAATCAAAGTATTGGACACTTCTAGGGCATAAGAGATGGAAGTGGCTGAGAACACTTGTGCTGTGTCTACATAAACCAACATCAACATGCACACGGCCATTATGTCCTTTAAAGTTGCTAAACTCTTAGCAATTCAAAGGTCTTTCAATCTTTAACCCAATTAGGAACCATGCAGAATGTTTCTGTTCTGAGTGTCAGGAGGATGAGGGTCTTGGCAGTACTTACCCTATGACAGCCGTCCTTCACCCAACATCGCTTTGTAACCTAAAGCAAACCTATGCAGCCTTGGTGGGCAGAACCCTGGGCCCCCCTGTGTCCGGCTGGCCTTCAGAATGTGTGTCTTATGCTGGTGAACGTCACTCTGAGTGAAAGACGTGTGACATTCAAGGCAAGGTCACGTTTCTCTTTGAAATACATCCTTGTTGGATATTTAAAGTACCTTCAATCTTTCGGTTCACTGCCGTGGGCACCTCCTATTAACGATGCCCATATTCCTCAAGTGTATCAAAGCAGAAGAAAGTGTGAAACACACCAAGCGGATAAAAGGAAGAAAACAAACCAATTAACCAATGAGTGAACACAAACTCCTTGAGTAAATGAGGGACAGAGGCAAAGGTGGGAACAAGCGATGGAGGGCAGCACACACTCTAGCTGCTTCATAAGGTGTGGTCTCCAGGGGGCTAGGCTGAGTTCCAGTGCGGTGTGCGTTATACAGGCAAAGCTGAGCGTGCCGGGATGGCCGTCACCTTCTTTTCATGCATTTCCTAAAAAGATAGCTTAGAAGGAAGCTCCCATTCTTGGCTGTGCTGTGGAACCCCCTCTTTTTTGGGGGGGGTGCTTACCTCAGATTTGGAGGCTTTACTGGCTCCAAAGGCCCATGAGGAAACGCTTAAGTTTAGAATTTAGGGAGCCCTGTCTTCTCAGAACTGATCCTGAAGGAAGTTTTCAAGGGCTTATCACTGGGGGCTATTCAGCCCGCAGAGGCTGCTGCACCTACAATCCAGGCTTCCTTGATGGGGTCTTTGCTGCTTATCATAGCGAGAGACAGGTCCCAGCCAGAGGCAGGGCAGGGAGGGATTGTAACAGTGTAAACTTCCATCACAGGATGCTCAAGTTGAAGTTGACTTTCTTCAGTTGGGCTTGGGTCAGTCCCTGGCCATCTCTAGGTTATGCGGTACATCAGAGATTGGATAATCTTTCAGAGTCTAGAACTTGGGTCCGCCCCTGTCCTCACTGAATTACCCTGCAAACCCTCAAGGAGACCACTCTAACTAGAAGGTGTCAGAGCAGTGATGTCACAGAGCCACCAGGCACAGACACGAAGGAAAGGGCTGTTGTGTTTGTGAGGCAGCAGAGGGAATCAGAGCCAACAACGGTTTTGCAATTTCTGGAGGTCACGCCAGGCTGAGGTCGTAGCACCAGGATTACTGCCCACACTGCGGAAAGGCATTTCATTTCTCCGAGATACAGATAGCGCTGGGGTGTGGGATGCTAGCACTGCTCAGAATTGCAATTTCCTCCCTCTCTGCTCCTAACTCCAAACAGTTAGTCAGTGAGCCTGTGCTAGAGGCGCCCATCTCTTCCAGAAAGATCAGAAGCACCTCTTTGGGGAACGGTAACCTGGAAACTGCCAGAGAGCAAATGGATGCTTCCTTGCAAAATGCCAGCTGCCCATGTCCTGAGAGCAGCTGGGAAAGCGAGTCCCTATTTATCTTTTATTGGACTACTGCAGAAGTCTCCGAACCAGTGTGTTTGCTGCCCTGCAGTTTGCACACTTAACTTCACAGTGAGCTCCCTAAAACATCCTGGGCTTCCTGGCACTTTCCTATATGAAACTCCTCCCTGGTGCCATAGTCATCAGCACTGAGGTCAGACTAAATGATGTGTGCACCATGCAGTAAGCGCTCAAGCAGGGCAGGGTGTAGTAAACACGTAAGCAAGGCTGCCAGGTACCATTCTGGTGTTTAAGCCTGAGGCTCCGATGATAGGACACCTTTTCTGACTCGCGGGATTTTATGACTGTCTCTCTGGTGATTTTTCCTACCCTCCACCCCATCCATTGGCTTTTTCTTTTTCCTTTCCTGATTCTACACTGTACCCAGAGGCAGGAAGACACCTTTCTTTTTCTTTCTGATGGTAGGGATTGAATCCAGGGTCGCATTCTCACCGCGGAGCCCTACCCCAGCTCCTGGGGGTAGTTGCTTTGTGCTCGCTCATCTGCTAGTAATCAAAAACAAAATATGAAATAAGCATCCACCATTGAGAGTGACTTCTTAGGGAGCCGTGACTTAAAAAAAAAAAAAGTTCTCACCTTAGAAATCAGAGTACACACAAGCTCTGTCAAATAGGACTGAAAAGATAAAGTACAAATTTTTAAGAGATGACAGGCTTGGGTATGAATAAGTGTAGCATAAAAAAGAATTTTAATATGCAATTTGTGGCTCTCTTTTGACACGTGTTAATTTATAAAATCTCTCAGCACAGTTCCCTGCTCTTCCTTTAATACTGAAGCCGAGGTGATTAGAGACAAAACTTCACCAAGAAGAATTATGTTTAAAAATGTAGGAAGTAAGTTTAGAAATACTTTTTCAGTTTAGTGAAAAATAATTATATCTCAGTTTACTGCGGAAAGTCCAATGTCTGTTCTTACCCACTTGTTTATCAGTGTTCTCTTATGGAGCTGTGTCCCAGGCCCATATCGACTCTATTGAAAATTACGCTGAAAATTATTTCTAGAGTCACAGAAGCTCTTCCTTGACGGAACCTAGCCACATGTTGAGGACCGTGAACACTTTTACTTCTGAATTGCGAAGTCTTGACATTGAGCTGTCATTGACGCACTGGAAGAAGATGCTAACACGTGGAAGCCATGAGCCTAACAGGAGCAGGGCAGAAGCCCAGCACAGGCAGGAGTCCTGGGGTGCTGGGGAGACCCTTCCCTAGCACAGAGTGGCCCCACCTTGGGAACCCCAAATGAGCAGATGCATTCTCTTGCTGCATGTCTTGGACAGCGTGCATTACCCACTTGCATGTACACTGCCAAGCTGTGCGTGGGATAACATGCTTTGGGACTGGCAGGAGCAGGTGGCTAAAGAAAGCGGGCAAGGACCCCCAAAGGCTGACAGTGACAGTGGCCACAACCCACAGGGTGTGTTTTTTTTTTTTTTTTTTTTTGAGACAGGTTCTCTCTGTGTAGCCTTGGCTGTCCTGGACTCGCTTTGTAGACCAGGCTGGCCTCGAATTCACAGCGATCCACCTGCCTCTGCCTCCCGAGTGCTGGGATTAAAGGTGTGCGCCACCACCATGCCCAGCTAATGTTACCCAGTGCTGTACCCACTGTTACCTCTTCCCTTATAGCCTGCCTACTTTCCCCTACTTGCTTAAATGAGTTAATTATCATATGGATACATTTACTTGTGAATGAATATGAATATCTTTATAACACATGAAAACTTTATGGATTAGGTAAAGATAATAGGAAAAAGAAACAGGTAGGAAATAAGCAAGCAAGCAAGCGATCAACACCAGCATCAAACTCCACCCTGGCCCTATTGCCTGGCTATATTCTAAGCCTGAAGCCTCTTTCGAGGCTGAGAGAGATGGAAGCTTGAGAGGCCCCAGCCCAGAAGACTCAGATTTTCACCCAAGCTCTGATGACCTCTCGGCTGGAGCCATGGTCACATCTAGGTCTCAATTTTCATGATTGGATTTCTATAATATTTAATGGGTTTGCTTTCTGTATCAACAGCAAGCAAACAGCTAGAGAGATGGCTCGCCGTGCATAAGCACAAGGGACTTGGGTCTGTGTCTCTAGAAAGCGAGTAGATGCTTGTGTGTAAATGTTGAGTTTATATCTCTGGAAAACATGTAAACGTGTGCTTTGTGTGTGGCAGCATGAGTCTGTGACCTCAGGGCTGAGGAGCTTGCTGTCAGCCAGTCATACTGACTTATCTGTTAGCTGAAGTTCTGGTGAGAGACCCTTCTCACCAAATAACGTGAATGGGAAGCAGCTGAGGGGACCCCTGACATGGACCCCTGACATGACACCTGACATGACACCTGGCATGGACACCTGACATGGACCCCTGACCTCCACATGCAAGCACTCACACAGACATGCACACATATAAAAATCTGTTGATATCAGTGAAAAGAACACATAGAGTTTTACCTGTAGAGCCAAGAAATGCATACAGTATGTATACATCTATCTGCATACTGTATGGAACATCTAGAACTTTTAGGGAAATACCCAGAGCATTCTAGGGACAAATATCTATACCCCTCCCAGACTCAGAGCACCAAAGAGAAGATGCTTGGCCTCTCTCAGCTTAGCACCCTTAGCATGGGACATCCATTGAGACCTATGAGAGACACTACCACTATTAGTGGCCACTGTCAATCAGGACACTCTTACATCATCTATCTATCATCTACCTATCATCTATCTATCTATCTATCTATCTATCTATCTATCTATCTATCTATC
>OU015743.1:5606794-5666932 GCA_907169655.1 Acomys percivali | reverse complement strand
TGTGTGTGTGTGTGTGTGTGTGTGTGTGTGTGTGTGTGTGTGTGTGTGTGTTTAAGACAGGGTCTTAAACTCTGGTTGTCCTTGAATTTGATATGTAGACCAGGCTGGTCTAGAACTCACAGAGATCTGCCTGCTTCTGCCTCCTGCATGCTGGGATTAAAGGTGCATGCCATTTCTTGCTAAAGATGTGTTACTTATTTTTTTTCAATACTTATGAATGTATTCTGGAACTCTGATTTTTTTGGGTTAATTTCATACTTAATATTTTCATAGGCATTTGTATATTTCTCTTTATTTAGAAATGCTGTTATGATAAATATTATTTGTGCCTTTTGTCTTTTTACTCAAGTGTTTCTGCTACAAGTTTCCAGTTTTATTATTTATTTCAAAGCAAATTGAGTTTTTTTATTTCTTCTTTTACTGTTTTCCTTCTACTCCTTTGAGTCTATTCTGTTCCTATCCTCTAAATGGTTTGATGAACACGAACTCTCAAGTGTTCTTTTTTCCTAGTGTAAGCAGTGAATTAAAAGCATTCAATTTCCCTCTAAGTACCAACGGTCCCACACCCAGTTGTAATAAAATTTATATTGTCTTGCCAGGGTATTAAATACTTTAAAATTTTCTTTATAATATCTTTTTTGAGCCATAAATTACTTAGAAACAATGAATTAAAATATTTGAATCTATTTTTTTCAACTTGACTGCATTACAGTCACAGAAAATGAACTGTAGTCTGTGAATGCTACCTAGAAATTTCTACACTGTTAGTTTTCTTCACATCTTCCGTAGTCTTTCCCATGCTGTCAAGGACAGTGCTCCATAGGCTCCTACCTGAGCACTTAGTTTTGCTGTGAGGGTTTTCTGTACCTAAGTTAAGAATAATCTTTTCCGAGTTAAGTGAACGCCATATTGTTAGGCAGCAACATAGCTAGCTACCTTAACTAACATTTTTTGTGCTACATTCTATTTTGTCTAAGTTCAGTATAACTTTATCGTCTCTCTTCCAATCTGTCTCTACCTAGAATATACTTTCAGCTGCTCTGGAAGTTGTCTCTCTTATAAACCACACACATCACAATCCTTGCTTATGTGCTAAGCATGTATTCCAAGAGCCTATGTGGAGGCTATAACCACAGGTGCAATTAGACCCTAGATAGACTAAGGCACTTTCCATCCACCTGTCCATCCATTCACCATTTGTCTGTCTGTCCATCCAATTGTACATTCATCTATCTGTCCATCCACGTATGAGGAAATCAAATTCATAAATCAGCTCAGTAAGAAATTAACAACATAATAAACTTACTTTATCCTCCCTTTCTTTCCTCCCTCCTGCTTCCCCCCTACTCCCTTCCCCTATGTCTGTGACTGAGGGGGACCTCCTCCCCCTGTATATGCTCCTAGGGTATCGAGTCTCTTCTTGGTGACCTATTATCTTTCCTCTGAGTGCCACCAGGCCTCCCCATCCAAGGGACATGGTCCAATATGGGGCACCAGAGTTTGTGTGAAAGTCAGATCTCCTTCTCCACTTAACGGTGGAGAATGTCCTGTCCATCGGCTAGACTGGGTAGGGGTTCGAAGTTTACTGCCTATATTTTCCTTGGCTGGTGCCATAGTTTGAGGAGGACCCCAGGGCCCAGACCCGCCTGTAGTTTTCCAGCACCCTCTGGATCCTTCTATTTCCTCATTCTCCCATGCTTCTCACCCCTAAAGTCTCAATAGGATGTCCTCCCCTCTGACCCACTTTCCTGGTAGGTAAAGTTTTTCATGGGGGCGTACCCCTTGGACTAGTGTCTCGATATAAGTGAGTATATACCATTTGACTCTTTTTGCTTCTGGGTGAACTCACTCATTATGATAATTTCTAGTTCAATCCATTTGTCCACAAATTTCAGAAATTCCTTGTTTTTAATAGCTGAGTAGTATTCCATAGTGTAAATATACCACAGTTTCTTTATCCATTCTTCTACTGAGGGACATGTAGCTGTTTCCATGTTCTGGCTAAAGGGAGGATACAAGGGATGGGCTAACAATTGAGATGTAATGTGAATAAATTAATAAAAAAACAAAAACAAAACAAACAAACAAAAGAATGGATAAAGAAATTGCGGTACATTTACACTATGGAATACTACTCAGCTATTAAAAACAAGGAATTCCTGAAATTTGTGGATAAATGGATTGAACTAGAAATGATTATAATGAGTGAGTTAACCCAGAAGCAGAAAGGCTCAAATGGTATATACTCACTTATATCTGCATACTAGCCCAAGGGGCATGTCCCATGAAAGTCTTCACTTAAGACTTATTGTGTTCAAATAACCTTTACTTTTGAAACCAAGCATAAAATTTTGGGCTTGCTGCACTTTTTTCTTCATAATAAAAGTCTTTTTTTACTTAAAAAAAAATAAACTTACTTAACAATATTCAATAATAGAGTTGAATGCAATCTTCTGACTGGTGTGCCCCAAATTAGAGCCCCACAGATCAAGGGGTATTCCATGGATGAACTCTGTATTCTAAGTATTCATATAGCTTTTACCATTAAATACCACCATATGTCCACTTAGTGCATTGTTATTTAGGATAATCACTTATACATGTGAATGAATTTATATGGCCTTATGCTGTTTGGTCTATTTAAAAAAAAACCTGTGTGTGTGTGTGTGTGTGTGTGTGTGTGTGTGTGTGTGTGTGTGTGTGTGCGCGCGCACGCGCATGTGCATGCATTGTACTGAGGTCAGAGGATCACATGACTTGCAAGAAGGAGTTGATTATCTTTACCATGTGGATCCCAGGGGTTAACTTCATGTCTTAACTGGCCATCTCTCAAGGCCTTCATTCTTCTCTCACTATCTCACTGTTTCTTGGCATCCTTTCCCCTACCGTTTGGCCATGCTAGATCCCACATTAATGTGGGAATCCTGTGCTCTCTCTTTTTTTTTTTTAACTAACACTATAGAAATGCTAGCATGAGCACGGGGTGTGAACAATGAGCTCACGTGACCCTCTGCTCTGTCACCCACATCCCTGGATCCACTTTTCATCTTTCTCATCCTCTCCTTTTGGTCATTGCCTTAGCTTGGGTACCAGCCAGGTCTGCATCTCTCTCTACAACCCATCTTCTCAGTCTTCCTGAGAGACTAGCCCTGAAACAGGAGCCTCACAGTAGTCACAGGCATCTGAGGCGCTGGCCGACATCTTTCAGAAGTTGCCCTTGCAATTCCAGACCACCTCCAAGAAGCAACAAAGCCACCTGCCTCATGACTCTTATAAGTGCAGGGTGGGGGGAGGAGGGGAGGCCAGATATGGAAGTTAAAGATGGTAGGAAGAAAACGTTCCATGGAAAGCCTCACGGTGTTTGCTCATCTGCCCGATTGGAATGCCACCAGGTGCTGATTCTGACTGTCACCGTGCAGGGATGTGCTGTGCCTCTGCAGTCCCACAGCCACTCTGTACCCACACAGCCACTGACCTGCTTCTAGGAGCACAAACCATGGCCACTGTGCTCAACAGTGCTTACCCTGTAGGCAGGACACACTGGCGCCATGCCTAGACGTGCTGTGCTTATTGGCAGAAGGCAAATCTTCCGAGGGGCCTTCAGCAGTTTATATTCTAACTACGCTTTTGATGTCCAATTTCCATGTTGGACTTTTTGTTCATAGCTTCAAACAGACTTCATTAATATTACTGACCTCTTAACCATTTCAAAGAGCCTCAGGGTGAACTCAGAACACAGAAATAAATAAAAACACTCACATTTATGTGTTTGAGTTCTACTTGTGACTAACTGCATTGGCCAGGTAACTTTAATACTTGGGGGGAAAAAGTCGACAGTCAGCCTCAGCATTCCTATAGAACAAACAAGCTGTCTTTCTGACTGCCTCTGTAGTGCGTCCCCACACGGCATGTCACAATGATTCCCCTCCCAAGCTGTTTGAGTAGCAGCTGCCGTGATTCACGTGAACTGGCAATTATGTCAAAACAATTTAATCAGTGCTTCAGCTGTACTGGCACTGCTCTTAGAAGACCGTTTTTCAGAATGACATTCCCCTAAGCATTTGTTAAATAATTAGGCCTAACTCTTTTCCTCACAAGAACCCTCAGAAGTACTATTTATGCTCGGAGCCTCCGAGACATAGCTGAGGCACCTCTGTGAGTGCCAGAGCCCTGTTAAGCAAAGCTCAAAATATGGGAAGATGAGAGTCAGTTATTTCTGTCCCCAGGAAACGTCCTTCCACTGTCATAGTTAAGAGCTTGCATGCATCATGGACCAAGGAGGACCTCACAGGAATTTGACTGACATCAGACGCAATTCTAGTGTCCCTTGTCAAAGGACGACTGGCAAGGTTTCTTTCATTTCTAGGACATATGTAGTTCCCCTTCAGGCCACAGTCATGGTGGGAAACTCCCCCCATCCCCCCATCCAACACCCCCACCCCCAAACCCCATAATCTGCGTCTGGCAGACGCAGTAAGGAAGCCTGTAAGAGAGGCTGTGATAACGGCTTGCTAAGTACATTTCTTACCATGCAAGCATTAGGACCTGGGTTTGGATCCCTGCCACCCGTGTAAAAGTCATGCGTGGCAGTGTGGTGCATGCCTGAAATGTCAGCACTGGTCGGGCAGAAGCAAGCAGAGCCTGGGGGCTCACCGGCCAGCCTCTCTAGCTCAAAACACCAAGCTCTAGGCAGAGGAAGGGACCTCTGGCCCCTACACATCTATACAGGCATGGGACCTGAATGGCCCAGGACTAACGGGGGACAGGCCAAGGAGAGCTTCAACCCTGGATACCTCAAATGAGGACGGCAGGCATTGACTCCTTCTCCTCTTCCAACCTGGGACCAGACAGCCAGCTGCTCCACCACACACCCTAAACATGTATGACCACCACCCACCCTAAACATGTATGACCTTGGCAGTTATTAGGCTTCATTCCTTGTTTGACCTTATGAGGTCATGCCCCCCTTCCCCATCCTACAGGCCCCGAGGATGCAGATGAAGCATCTTCCTACACCCCTGCCCTGGCCAATGGGACATGGTCACACAAATTTTGTCCCAGACACCCCGGCCACCTCCTCAGTGGTATAAATACCCATCTCCGACCCCAATAAACCAAACCAGTTCTCCAGAGTTGTTCCCAGGTGTGTGCATTCTTTGCCCACATGCTCACTGTTAACCAAGGCCCTGCAATTCATCCACACGCCCGAGATGAGCTTCCTTCTCTCTTGCCCAGTCCTGAGCGTGACAGTCTGGCTATCCTGAGAGGGAGAAGTGGACATGGAGTTGCCAACAGATACATGTACGTGCACGCACACACACACCATATATATATTTGCAGCAGTTTTATAAAATTTATAAAAATGCAAATTTATAAAAATGGTGCTGGAATATAACTGGTATATAGGTACAATGTCTCTTGGTCTTCTGGGCACAACGGGGAGCAGCATCCCCCTCTACTCACTCCCACACCTTCTGCCTATAAAGCCCAAAGCAGTGGAGAGCAATGGGTAGGTAACTGGAGTGGGGCAGCTTGTCAATGTTCTAGCTGAGAATCACAGACATTCAAAGCATGTTCTTATAGGTTTGGTTAAAAGAATCCTTTTGTAATTTTCCTAAAATGTGAAGAAATAGAGGAAATGCTGGAAATGGACTCATTCGAGTTATGAGTGTAGAATATTGACATTAAAACCGTGTTATTCAACCTTCTTTTGGGGGCATTATTTAACCATCACACAGTTTTCGTTTTGTTTGCATGGGAGTCAGACTTGGCTAGATTTGCTTCAATAGCACTGTCAAGGCACTGAGGAGGTGGGCCAACTATCGTTGCTTGGTGTTGGCTTCCAAAGTCATAACTCACCGAAGCCCGCTAGCCCATTAGTGTAATATATGCGCTCAAGTCAAGGATGGGGCCAGGGGAGAAGGGACAATGCGATTCTATGTCAGAGTTTAGTGTGCAACAAATGAAGGCACTTCATATATATATTTAAACAGTTTCCCAGCCACACAAACGCCACAAGTCTCCTTAAAATGTCAGGCAAACGCAAAACGTAAAGGCACCAACACACAGAGCAGCCTATTCTTACTGCGCATGCGCCACTGAGAGACGCCATTACTTTCGGTGCATGCGCCACTGAGGGAAGCCTGTTGTTTACTGTGCATGTGTCTCTTTCGTGTTCTTTGAACAAAGTAAACTGAACAACATTCTGCTAATCATCAGAGATATGCTTCCCAGAGGGCCCGTCTTTCAGTGTTTATTGTATCTACAGGTTGAATATTTTGAAAATCATAAGTAATGATTTCAAAGGGAAAGCCAACATTTTGCACATGCCTGTACGTTCATGTGAATTGGGGGTATGGAAGAATATGAGCACATATACAAAATGGGGGGGCCCTCTTTTCTCAGTTACACCACGCTGTTTCGGTATTACAAACAGGTGGACAGCGGTTGGTTTAGCGTTTTGTCCAGCCACTGTCGTTGGTCCTCATAACCGAGTCATACACATTCTAGGAATGTGCCATGAAAAGTCTCAAATAAAGTCTAATGCAAAGATAAAGCTAACACCCACACAACAAAGTTTCCTAACAGGTTCTTAACTTGGTATCTGCCGGCTCCCAGGACAAGATTTCGAAATACTTTACAGCAGCTAACTTAACCTGAGTGCATGGTTCTCGTGAAAAGAATTATAGGGTAAAAAAGGTGGCACTGAGATGTATATAAATCCTTGCTGATCTGATAAACGGCCGTCCTTTCCCCAGCTTGTGCAAAGTATCAAGTGATGAAGCATATTGCACAAAACTGAATTATACGTAACGTCATTAGGCCCCACCCATCTTTTCTGACTGAGGCTGCATTACTGCAGCCACCAGTTGAAAGAAGAAGCAAAATGAGAAAATAAATAAGTGAAAGACTGGGTCACAGTACACATTTTAGAGGAACTATAATTGGTTAGGAGTTCATTTAAAGTTCTTGGGGACATTCATTGGGGACACTGCTGCAAAGAAGAGAAGAGCCGTGCCACACTGTCCTCGGGAATCTGGAATCTAAGCCTCAAGTGTCTGCGATGTGAACACCGCCCAGTTCTCCTGAGTGTTGACGTATTCGCTCCCGCTTGACCTATCTTTTTTTTTTTTTTTTTCCGACTCCAGGTGTATTTGCATCCGCAGCCAGCGCTGCTCACATCTTCTTCAAAGGGGTTTTTCTAACCGGCTTCTTGAAAGCGAGCCTGGTATGGCAAACGCTTTAGCCTGGCTGTGAATGCCTCTCTTTCAAAGACGGTGTATCTTGGGAAACGTGCACTCTGCTAAGGACAGGGAGGCAGCGGTGACCTTTCTTAAGGTTGTCTCCATGGACTCGGAAAGGCAAATGGGGGAGGTAGGAAGTCAGCAACAGAACAAGCCTTTGTGGCCCCGAGGCCTGCCGACTCCGGCTTCAGAGTCAGAGACGGAAAGCAACCCTTTCCAGACCCTTAATTAACTGCCAGGACTCTTAAAACTGCTGCTGGCTCTTCAGCATGCCATATCATTGTTAATTGATTCTGGCTGCTGGACGAAGCCTCACCAGGTCATTACAGAGCAAGACTGACCTGTGGAGTGGGTTAATGGCGCTAAGCTCATACAAGTGTGCTTGCTTTTCACAGCCTTTCTCAAAGGCTGTGACCGATGGTGGAGCTGTGTCTGCCTCTGGGAGGGTCTGGGATTTTTTTCTTTTTGTTTTGTTTTTTTGCTTGCTTGTTTGTTTGCTTGTTTAAATATAATGCTGCTTTGCTTTGTTGGGGTGTCTGTTTGCATCAGCGCATCACAGAACAGTAGTGTCTAGCAAGAATCTCTTTCTGTGGGCTCACTAAGAGATCACTAATACTGTTACTTCCAAAGCAAAGTAAATGTCTATTATGGAAATGAAGGAGCTTCTGGGAGGCAGGAGCCACGTGGCCGCCTGTGGCATGAACGCAGCCTGCAAGAGAAGCCTCAACCCCAGTCCTGCTTGTCCTGCTTGTCCTGCTTGTTCGTGCCCCCACTGGCTGCCCATGTCTCCTTTGGAGGGATCTGACAGCTGCAGGGCATACGTGTTTACCTTTATGCCACTTCAAGTTAACTTCTTTGTGTGGTTGAAATCAGGAGTCCAGCCATCCCAGGTTGGGTTTGCCTTCAGGCTAGCCGGCAGTATCTCCATGATGGAATTGCTGGGGTGCTGCAGGTTTGAGGAGCCCTGTACTCAGAGGTTGGGTGGTATACTTGTTAGACTCTGCACTCAGGCAGAAGACACACCTGTTTCCTTGGTCTTATGACACTCCTGAGTGAGCGCTGAGGTCAGGTGGGGCCCGCTGCTGAGCTCCGTTATTGCATCTGCTCGGATCTGCTCGGGCACTGTTGGCAGCTCTGTGCCCTGGGGCAGAATGCTGGCCCTGATTTTACCTGTGTTGAAGCAGGGTTGGCAGTTTGGTTTCCATCCTGGGTGGGACTGGCAGCCTTGTTCCCTTTTAAGTTTGGGGTCACTACTAGGCTTCCACATTGCTATGGCTACAGGCCCTGTAGATGGGGCTACAGGCTAGGATCTGCAAAGAGTTAGATCTATTGGCTATAATCTATTAGACTGAGTTTCATTCAGCATTGCCCTGGAGGTTCTGGACAGTATTAGAATGAAAGCAGAAAAAAAAAAATGGGAGCTGTGAATAAGTCAAGCTGTCAAAGATGAAACGACATGATTCTCCACAGCTTTTAGACAAACAATTGAATTAATGACTACTGAACAATATTTCTGCACATAGGAACAACATACAAATAGTATAATGTGTGTACATCTATATAATGCTCATATTAATACACATTTATCCTATCTATCTATCTATCTATCTATCTATCTATCTATCTATCTATCTATCATCCAGCTATCTACTTACCTATGCAAGAAAGTAAGGTAAAGAGACATTGAATTTTACACATTAGGGCTGGGTACCCTGTAAGAATAAAGTATGAGAGTATTTACATACCTAACATATATAATAAAAGATAATAAAATAAAATACAATTTTCAAAAAGATTCCATTGCCATAATAAAAAGAATACATGGTTTTCCTGGGAACCCACAGGCTACTCTGGCCAGAGAAGAAGAGGCCACACCTATCAGGATTACAGAAGAATTTCCTAACAGGCAACACACAGCCACCACATTCTCCTAAGAAGTTGAGGTGGCAATAGAAACTAAGGAACAAAATACCCACCCAACAAAAACAAGTCCAAATGTCAGTACCTAGAATTACAATCTTCCCAAACCCAAATGCTGGACACCAGTAATAGTCAGAACAATATGTGTCCACTATAGCCCAGCAACCCAACACAGCAGGCCTCAGTACTACAGCATAGCTGAAGCAGAAGAGAAATATCTTAAAATTGCTTTTATTTTATGATAGAGGTCCTCAAAGAGGAAATTAATAAAACCCTTAAAGAAATATGAGAACATAAACAAACAGTATAAAAATAAATAGAATAGTTCAATACCTGAAAGTGGACGTAGAATAAGTTAAGAAAACCCAAACTCAGAGAAATCTGGAAATAAAAGGTTTATGAACTTTAACAGGAACCTCAGGGGCAAACCTCATCAACAGAGTACAAAAGATGGAAGAGACCTTGGTCAAAGAAAATGTTGAATCTAATATATATGTATGTGGGACACCATGAAAAGACCAAATCTGAGAATAATAGGAACAAAGGAAGGAGAAAAACCCGAATCAAAGGCACAGAAAATATTTTCTAAATAATCATAGAAGAAACTTTTCTTAACTTAAAGATGGAGGTGTCTATCAAGGTACAAGAGACTTATAGAACACGATGTAGACTGGGTTAGAAAAGAAAGTCCTCTTGAAACATAACAATCAAACACTAAATGTTCAGAACAAAGAAAGAATATTAAAAGGGAAAAGACAAAGTAACATATAAAAGCAGACTTCTCAATGGAGACTCTAAAAGCCAGATGGGCCTGGACAAATCTTCTACAGACTCAAGATGCCACAGATGCCAGTGAAAATTACCCCCCCCCCCCAAAACTTTCAGTCCCAATAGATGGAGAAAATAAGACATTCTATGATAAAACCAAATGTAAGCAATATCTATCTACAAATCCAGAAAGCACTAGAAAGAAATCTCCATTCTAAAGGGGTTAATTATACCCAAGAAAATACAAGGAATAAGTAATCCAGACCAGCAAAGCAAAAGAAGGGAAACAACACACACACACACACACACACACACACACACACACACACACACTCACACACTTACACACACTCTCACACACACTCGCTCACACCTATACACACACTTATACACACTCGCTCACACCTACACACACACACACACACACACCCCTACACACACACACACATACATACCACCCATCACTGCTGCCACCATCATCAAAGTAACAGGAATCAACAAATACTGCTAATTGATATTTTTCAACTTTATTGGTCTCAACTCCCCAAAACACAGAAGAATGAAATAAATGCAAAAACAGGATCCATCTTTCTTCTGAATCCAAGAAACACACCTTAACATAAAGGATAGACATCACTTCAGGATAAAAGATGGAAAAATATATTCAAGGAAATAGACCCCAAAAGCAAGCTGGTGTAGCCATTTTAATATAAAATAGATTTCAAACTCAAAATAAACAGGAGATAGGGAAGGACATGGTGTACTTATAAAAGGAAAAATTGTCAAGAGTACATTGCAATTCTTGATATCCATGCACCAAACACAAGGGCACACACCCAGGTTCATAAAAGTAACACTACTACAGCTTAAATCTCAGTGACCCTCACACTGATAGTGGTCTACTTCAATGCCCCACTCTTCCCAATACACAGGTCATCCAGAGAAAATATATGCAGAGAAATGCTGGAGCTAACTGATGTTACAAACCAAATGGACCTAACAGATATTTACAGAATGTTTCATTGAAACACAAAATAATATACCTTCTCAAAACCTCATAGAACTTTCTTCAAAACTCACCACATATTCAGACATAAAGAAATTTCAGCAGATATAGGAAAATTGAAATAGTACCTTGCATCTTATCTGACCATCAAGAATGAACTCTGGACATCAACAACAGAAAAAACACAAAGCTTACAAACTCATGGTAAACTGAACAACTCATCACTTAGTGAAGAATGGCTCAAGATGGAGATCAATAAAGAGTTTAAAGCTTTTCTTGAATTGAATGAAAATGAATACACAGCATACCCAAACTTACAGGACACAATGAAGGTGGTTCTAAGAGGAATGTTCATAGCATTAAGTGCCTGCATTTTAAAAAGCAGAGATCTCACACTAGTAAATAATAGTACACCTGGAAGCTCTTGAACAAAAAGAAATCACACCCAAAGGAACATATAAGAAAAAAAAAATCAAACTTAGGGATTAACCAAATAGAAACAAATAGATAAGAGACAAGCAAATAGAAATAAACAGAAAAACCAATAAAAATATAAACAAAAAATTCGAAGAATCGATGAAACAAAAAGATTGTTGTTTTTTTTTTTTTTTTTTAGAAAAATCTCATCCAAATTAACTAAAAGGCAGAGAAAAATATCCAGATTAACAAAAATAAAAAATGAAAAGGACTACATAACAACAGACATCAAGGAAACCCAGAGACTCATAAGGACATACATTAAAATCTTCACCAAACTGAAAGATCTAAAAAATAAAAGATACTTTCCTACATACACAACCATTTACCAAAGTTAAATCAAATCAAATAAGCAATTTAAATAGACTTATAACCTCTAAGTAAAAAAGAAGCAGTTATTAAAAAATTTCTCCCAAAAGTTCAGGGGCAGAATTTTATATATATATATATATAGACTTGTAACATATGTTCAAAGAAGAGTTAATGCCAATATTTATCAAATTATTCTACAAAAAAGAAACAGAAGGATAGTGCCCAATTTATTTTATGAGGCTAGAGTTATCTTGGTACCCAAACCACATAAAGACCCAACAAAGAAAGAGAATTACAGACACATTTCCTTTATGAATATAGATCTAAAAATTCTCAATAAAATACTTGCAAACCAAATTCAGGAACACATCAAAAAAATCATCCACCATGATCAAGTAAGCTTCATTCCAGTGGTGCAGGAGTGGTTCTATAGGGGTGGTTTATCATATATAAATTATTAAGTGTAATTCATCATATAAACAAAATGAAAGACAAAAACCCCGTGATCACCTCATTAGATGCAGAAAAGGCCTTTGACAAAATTTAACACCCCATCATGCTAAAAGTCCTAGAGATATTAGGAATACAGCTCAACATAATAAAGTCAGGTTACAGCAAGCTCAAAGCCAAGCGCAAATTAAATGGAGAGAAACTCAAGTAATTCCACTAAAATCAGGAACAAGACAAGGTTGCCCACTCTCTCCCTCCCTATTCCATGTAAGTTCTTGAACTCTTAGCTACAGCAATAAGACAACTGAAGAAGATCAAGGGGATACAAATTGCAAAGGAAAATGTTAAGGTATCTTTATTTGCAGATAATGTGAGAATATATATAAGTGATCCTAAGAATTCCAGCAGAAAACTCGTATAGCTGATAAACACTTTCAGGAAAAGTAGCTAGATACAAAATTAACTCACAAAAATCAGTATCTAGAAATGACAAACAGACTGAGAAAGAAATCAGAGAAACAATGCCTTTCACAATAACCTCAAGTAATAAAAAAATGTCTTGAGGCAAATCTGACCAAGAAAGTGAAATACTTACTTGTATGATAAAAACTTCAAGACTTTGAAGAAAGATCTCCCATGTTCATGAATTGGTAGAATTAACACAGTAAAAATGGCAATCCTACTCAAGCAAGCTATAGATTCAAAGTAATCTCTCTCAAAACTGCAAAACAATTATTCACAGATCTTGAGATTACAATTTTCAGCTTCATATGGAATCACAAAGACCCCTGGGATAGCTAAAACTATCCTGAATAAGAAAAGAACTTCAGTAGGTACCACCATCCCAAGTTTAAAGTTGTATTATAGATCTATAATAATAAAAACACCATGGTATTGGCATAAAAACAGACATGTTTATCAATGGAATCTCATTGAAGAGCCAAACAGAAAGTTAAACACATTTATGCACATCTGATTTCTGATTAAAAAAAAATGGAAATACACACTAGAAAAGGACAGCATCTTCAACAAATGGTGCTGGTCAAACTGGTTGGCTGTGTGTAGAAGAATGCAAATCAATCCATTCTTATCATCCTGCACAAAACTCAAATCCCAAATGGATCAAAGACCTCAACATACAATCAGATACACTGAACCTGGTAGAAGAGAAAGTGGGAAAGAGACTTCAACTCATTGGTACAGGAAAAGACTTTCTGAACAGAACATGGTAGCACAGGCACTAAGATCAACAGTTAGTGGGACCTCATGACACTGAAAGGCTTCTACCCAGCCAAAGACACTATCATTCAGACAAAGCATCAGCCTACAGGATGGAAAAAGATTTTCACCAACTACACATGGGATAGAGAGCTAATATCCAAAATATATAAAGAACTCAAAAAAAAAAAACCCACAACAAAACAAATATCAAGAAAACAGCCCTATCAAAAATGGGGTACAGATCTAAACAGAGAATCCTCAAAGGAGAAAACTCTAATGGCTAAGAAACACTTAAAAAATTTTCAACATCCTTAGGTATCAGGGAAATGCAATTAAAAGCACTTTGAGATTTCATCTTACACCTGTCAGATGGCCAGTAAAATAAATAACAGCTCATGCTAGGGAGGATGTGGAGTATGGGGAACATTCATCCATTGCTGTTTGGAGTGCAAACGTCTACAGCCACAGTAGGAATCAGGGTGGCTGCTCCTCTGGAAGATGGGAATTGACTTACCTCGAGATCCAGCTATTCTGCTCTTGGACATACACTTAAAGGATGCTTCATCGTACCACATCCTACTCGCTCAACCATCTCTATTCCTGTTCTATTCATAATAGCCAGAAATTGGAAACAACCTAGACATTCCTCAACAAAAGAGTAGATTCAAAAAATCCATTTAGACAATGAATGAAATTCACAGGTCAATGGATTGAACTAGAAAAAAAAATTTATCCTGAGGGAGGTGACCCAGATACAGAAAGACAAATATAGTATGTATTCACCTCTAGGTGGATATTAGCTGTTAAGTCAATGATAACCAAGCCACAACCCACTGAACCACAGAGGTTTGGTTCTATACAGTAAGAGATTAGCAGGGACAGTTAGATCTCAGTAGGTAAAGGGAAACAGAATAGATAGTTATGGATGGATGTGTGGGTAAAGGGTGGGAACATGGAAAGAGACGGCTTAAATTAGGGCCACTTGAGGAGCGGTATGGAAACCGAATCTTCATAAAATATATACATACATGAAGGCAACCTAAATAAAATCACCTTATAGTGGGGAGAAAGAGCCATAGCTGGCTATCTTCTGTCACTAAAAATTCAGTACCAAGATTGGAATACATCTAATTGGGTTGTTGGTCAAAGGGGAACTATGGGAACTCTACCCCCTAAATAACCCAGGCTGTTGCCAAGAACTGACAGCAAGGCCCCGTTGCTGTAGGAAACACCCACACAACTCATTATATGTGGAGAAGTCAAGCTGATGGCTACAGAGCCTCCACTCCTACGTTCCAGTGTCTCTGACATGGTACTCTGCATGCTACCAAAAGGGAAACAGATACCAAGTCAGCCTCAAAGCATTTGATCTACAGTGGTGCCCTGCCTGTAGCAGATGCTAGGGAAATGGTGGCACAAACCTTGTGGGAGTAACCAACCAACCAGTATCTGATTTGACTTAAGACCCTCTCCATGAGATGGACGCCATACCCAACGCTGCTTGGGTGACCATGAACCTGAGCCTAGATAGCCCAGGGACCTAGGGCAAAACCAAGCAATACTGTTCTAATTTTTTTTTTACTAACAATAAAATGACTCCTAACGACATTTTATATACTCATTATATATTGCTCAGCCATCATAAAAAAAACAAAAGCTTCCCCCTGCAGCAGATGGTAACAAACACAGAAATCCACAGCTAGACATTATGCAGAGTAAGAGACCGTGGAACACTCGGCCCTGTGCAGGATGTCTCTGTCAGATCACTTCCGTCAGGGTTCAGGGATCCCTCCAGAAGAGGAGGGCAAAAGAGTGTGAGAGTCAGAGGGGATGAAGAACACCGAAAGCACAGGCCCTTTAAGTCAACACCATCAAAACTCCTATGAACTCACAGAGACTGAGGCAGCATGCACAGGGCATGCGGGTGTCCCTTGATGTACATCTTATGGCTTCCAGTTCGTTGTTTTTATGGGATCCTGAGTGTGAGCAAGAGGACCTCTGGTTTTGTTTGTTTGTTTGTTTGTTTGTTTGTTTTTGTCTTGTTTCAGTCTTCTTTCCTCCTGTTTTGTCAGATTCTGTTGTTAGTCTTGTTTTTTATATTATTATATTATATTGATTATATTATATCTTAGTAGCTTGTTTGTTTTCTTATGAGAGACAGAATGGGGGTGGATCTAGATGGAGGAAATGGGAGGAATTGGAGGGGGAAACTGTAATCTTGATATATTATGTGTGAAAAAAAAATCTACTTTCAATAAAAGAAAAAAGCATACGTATGTAAGACATATATTGGGCTTTATCATGAAAATTTGAAACTTCACTGAAAATGCTAAAGACGTACCAAATAAATGAAGACATGAAACATATTAGTGGGTAGGTTAATCACTCATTAACCTACCTATTACCGAGAAACCATTTTCCCTAAGTTTTATAAATTGAGCATCTGCAAGTCCAACAAAATTATCCAAGATTTTGCATGAAGCTGTGTGTAAAATTACCATATATCTGGTAGAAAAAGTGATCTTAAAATTACAGAAGCATATAAACCAAAGATTTCTTACACAGTTCCCAGGGAAGGAGCACTGGAGGCCACACAAAGCTCACAGAGACCCCAAGAGACCCATGGAAAAAGGCAGCAGAGGTTGTGAATGAGTTCCCGAAGGGAGCGCCCACTTGCATGCAAACATGAGGACATGATGCTTGTTTAGACAGAGCACTAACAAGAGGCACATTTGCAGCCCATCACTGAGGCTCATAATAATAGAAGAAAGATGAGTGCTAATTCTAGTGACAGTGAACTCTGAGAAACATTTAAAGGGATGGTGATAGCAATGCGAATTTGTTTAGCCTTTGTTGAAAGTGACCTCTCAATGTAATGTAAACCCAAAGAATTTTATACTCTGTTCTGCCTTTAGAAAATAATGTCAGTTAGCCATAAAAACTACTTAGAGTGCTGTTCATGGCAAAGATAAAAGAAATCTTTACGGTAAGTAGAAAATAAGGCTTGAAACTGTGTGAAGATCCAAATGCGTTACTATATCAGAGACTTGCTAGAAACTGGTTTTTAACTGTCCTTTCCTGCTATATACTAAATATGTTACAAAAATTATATTTTGCTTATAAAGAAAAATAACTATAAAATTGGGCTTAGAAAGCATTAAAAACAAATTAAGTTATTTTGGATCCTTGCAACTATTTTTCATCATTAAAACAGGGAAGAGAAATAAAAGCAGACAGTCTCTTTAGGCAAATTAATCATGTTAATTGGATTTATAGTATATTCACTTCATGTTTCAAGAAGTAAGCTTAAAATATACTTAGTAATCAGCCAAGTAAAATATTTTGGCCATAAAATTGGCAGGGAACTCAAATGCATAATTACCTAAAGCACATAAATACAATACATATAAAACATATGCTACATATTTATAATTAATTCTGAATACATTATAATTTTCAGTATCTTTTGTGTAATTTCCCTGAAGTAAATAGATAAAAGGTCTTCCACAACTCCCTAAAGGGCAACAGTAGAAGATAAAGGAAGGAGGAAATTAAAAAAAAAATCTCTAGGATAATGAGCAACATGGCTGAATTCTATATATTACATATTTCAATCATGGACATAAGAGTACTATTTCAAAACACACCAGAGAAGGAGTTGGAAGGGTCAGCCCCCGTCTGATCTGTGAGTGACAGGTCAAAACACTACGAGCTCTAAGCCAACCTTATTATGGTCTGATTAGCCATGCATCTGGCACTGAATTTATACAACTTAAAATATGGAAATAAATTAAGTAATTCCAAACATCTCACCCATACATTTCCACATTATTCATCCTTGAATAAGTCAGCAGAGAGGAGAAACCTAATTACCAGACACGTAATCATAGCCGCACTTCCTACAGTGAGGAGGTGTGACTCAACAGCATGCTAACACTTGTGTGATGTCATCCCAGCTCATCATTTTGGGGGGTAGGGAGAGGATAAGAGGAGGCTAAAGTGAGAGAAGAGAGGCACCAGGAGAGAACCCACTGCACTAAGAAACCGAAAAAGATTAAAAACCGGGCCCAGAGAATCAGAGCAGTGCCCACAGAATGTGGCATGGCAGTCTGTGTAGGCACAATGTCTACACCATGTCACCACACAGGTTTCTGGCAGCCAATCAGTGCTACCGGCTGTAAAGCTATTGTCTATGAGAATATATGCTGGGACTCTGGTGCCATGGATGCCACCGTGCCACCAAGAGCATCACTCGTGCTCGGGGCACTTGCTCTCGTCGGCTGAGGGATGTGCTCAATGGTAGGGTCTGAGTTGGCAGAAAGCAATCGGAACCCTTGTCTCCTCATCCTTAGTCCATTGTCTTTTCTACATTATTGTTCTTTGAAAAGAGAGAACTAATGTGTCAACTGGTTATATTTTACATCATTATGTCGAAGCTTAAGGGTTGTTTTGATGGTAACGAGATGAGAGATTCATTTAACAAAAGCTGTCACTGTTACACCACCCCACTGGAAAATATTCAGCTTATAAAGAGAATCTTATAGAAAG
Source organism: Acomys percivali (assembly GCA_907169655.1). Classification (NCBI taxonomy): domain Eukaryota; kingdom Metazoa; phylum Chordata; class Mammalia; order Rodentia; family Muridae; genus Acomys; species Acomys percivali. Next base: position 5,648,986 of record OU015743.1, on the reverse strand, counting down.
TGTTGGGCCTTCACATGCGACCCAAGTTTATGATCCTTTTTCTCTTTCCCTTTCCCTCCCTGGGCATGGGTGGCTGTAACCTAGGGGAGCAGTATATAAAGTCTATGGCTCTCAAAAGCTGTAGCTTGATTTGAGGTTGTAATTGGTCATTTCAGATGAGCCAAGCTAGCTGATAGTGTCAGATAGCCTTCCTGAACGTCAGCGTAGAGATGATCACCGTCGGCACGGCATCAATGGGAAGCACCTGCTGCTCTAAAGATGCTGAACTAGATATATCATGAGTGGCTCTGTCCATCTCCACCATCCTGTGCTGGACCAGTCCTCTGTCAAAGGATGAAGTGCTGCTCAAATCAAGCCAAGCCACAGATAGGGAAACACCGCTCCTGCCACAAACCCATAGTCAACCAATAAAACACAAGGGTGATTCGCTCAGGGCTGCACTTGCATGCCATTGCACAGGGAAGCCATGTAGTGCAACGGTAAGAGCTAGGGACTTGGGAGTCCATGGTGACAGAGGTGTGGCTGGGGAGAGTTACTGAGATTCTGAACAAAACGTCTTCACCTGATCATAGCACAGTAGCATGTCTTATGTGTCAGTTATCGGTATCTGTCTGTCTACAGTGCTCACAAGCAGCATGTATTGGGCACATCAACATTATCATCATGGTCTCGGGAGTCAAGAGAGACCTATGAAAGGTCCACCTCCCAAATATTTTTCTACATTGATTTTCTTTAGGGAGTTTGAAACAGTATGTGATGATGGAGTTTCCTTCTTTGAACAGTTACATGATGGCCTGAACTGAAGTCACCTATAAATAATTCTGTACTGTTTCCACTTGGGGCTTGGGAAAGACAGGAAACTCCATGCTGTTCTTTGGTCACACTTAACACAGCACAGCACAGCATGCTTCTGTGTATTCCTAGATATGTACGCCTGTCCACACCATGCAGTTCTCCAATGGACACATCTCCATGTGCTGTACCTGAAGTTAAGACTTAGATCCCCTGTGATAAGTCATTCTCCCAAGACCGCCCTGCCAACCAGATGCCATTCCACAACAGTGAGCTGCCATCTATCCTCCACCCAATTGACGATAAGGCATGATTCCCACGCCACCCACCACTTCCTACTTTAGGTTTGATGTATCTGCAAGGATGGCTCAAAGTAACACTTGTGTATCTGTTATGATAAAGGATGATGTCACAGATGCTAGGAATGACCAGCCAGAAGAAGAGATGCATGGGCATGGTAAGGGGGGCAAGGGACTTGGGTGGGGCATCTGTGTGCCCACCATGCTTCCAGTACCCTGCATGTTCAGCTACCCAGAAGCTCATCAGATCAGATCGTGTTGGTCACTTGTTTTGATACATGCTGTCTCCAGCTGTCCCCTGCTCCCTTTTCCTGGAGGTTGGTGCTTGGGGCCGAAAATTTCAATCTTCTAATCTTTCAATTACTCAATCTTGAGACACTGGTCTTGAGAGAGAGGTGGGGAACCCATCTCTTCCTGGGATACTGGGAAAGGTATTAAGTACTGTTCAAACACTGTTCAAATCACTTCTAGTTAATTTTAAGTTATACTGAAAAAAAAATTAGTCATTTCTGATGTTCATTTTCGTATAAGTAAGCAAATATGTTAGGGATAGATGGAGCAGTTTGACTCCTAGTTAGCAGCAGTTGGATTCTCTTCCTGGCTTCCCTGGATGTCATGAGCAAAAGGATTATCAGTTCAAAAGCTAGCCAGAGTTCCCTGTATCAGCACCAGCCGTTGGGAACAAACACTCCATGAGCGTCCTGAGAAAACTTCATGAGCATTGCGGCTGACTGTACTGACTCCTGAAGGCGCAGCCCCAGTTGAGGTTGTTAGAAAGAGTGTGTACCAGATCGCAGGTGATCCACTCAACCATTTACATCTTGGCCCTGATAGGAGCAGCTCATCTAGGTTTCCTAGCAGAGGGGTGGCTGGGATTGGTGCTAAAGAAGTAAGCCTGTGAGTCACGTATAAACGTCCATGGCTGTGATTGGGTGGCAACAAAGTGTGCTAGGATTGGTCCAAATACCCTTTCTTTGTTTACATAAGCAGCTAGTTCAGTCTTACTGAGTGAGGTGGCTGGAGACACCCTCCTATACAGCAGTACCCCCGATGACCGATAGTCTTCTCTTTCCTCCTTTCAGCACTGTGCCCTGAGATGGTCACAAGAGGAAAGCAGAGAGTGCAGAGCGGCAGCAATGACAGAGGCGGCGGCAGCCACGGCAGGCTGAGCTACGGAAGTGGCTAGGCCGACAGCTGCTTGACAGCAGCAGCATTTGAGCAGTTGGAAAGCGCGCTGGCCCGGGCAGGATGGCGAAGGGTGGATGGAAGGAGGGAGAGCTGGCGGAAGATGGCAGAGAGCTGAGACTGGAGGATTAAAAAGCTACAGAGAAGCAGAGAGAAGGAATCACAGGCTCTGGTTGCAGGAAGAACAGATCTTTGGGGCTAAGAACTGTAACACCAGCTTCTGCCCCCAATTTCTAGGTCTGTGAAAGGGCTGCCACACTTTCAGGCCTTGGGGATCTGGTGTCTGAGGCCGCGGTGGGCTGAACTTGCACTGGCTGTGTAGACAAGGATGACCTTGGCTTTCTTCTCCTCTTCTGGTGTTAGCATTACAGGCAGGCGCTACAATACCGCGCATACAGCACCTGGTTCACAGTTGCTGGAGATCAAAGGAACTCAAAATAGGTAACCGACTCACCAGCTGAGCTATATATCCCTAGGCCCCGAGTTTATGTTTTGTTTTGCTTCTGATAGTTGAGGAAAATAAATGTTTAGGCAAAAGCAACTCAGAAAGACTCCAAAATGGAGCCTGGAGTCCATAGACAGGCAGGACTCGCACACAACACTGCTGCCTAGACTGTGAACACAGACATCTGCAGTGTGCTCACGTTGGTCCTAGAGGCTAAGGACAGCCTCTTGCTTTATCATTTTATCATTTTACCATCTTTATTATTTATCATAAAGAACATGTGTTTAAACACAAAACAATCAATTAATCAAGAAGAGGCATTCCGTACTTGTCATAAACCTATAGAATAAATCAAGCAACTTGAAGCATACTGTATGATCAGTTATTATACTGTTTACTGTTATTAAAAACACAGAGGTTGGCACTGTGGAGGAACTGTTGGCTGATGGGGAGACATGGATAGTTGGGATGGGGCTCACTGAGCAAAGTCTGAAGAGATCCATTGGGCAGAGGAGCTGGAAGTCACTCTCCGCAGAGGCCACACAGGGGCACAGCCCAGAGCCACAGTTTTGCTGGAGTGAGAGGAATCATGGAGCTGAGCAAAGAAAACTCATGGGAAGGAGCTGAGCTGGGCACCAAAGCCTAAAGCAGGAGCCGAGTGCACATCCAGAGGGGCCGTGGGTGCTGCACCGCCAAGTGTAAGGCCATTAGTGTCTCACAATGAATGGCTGGCTGGCCACAGGGCAAGAGGCAGATCTGCAGGGGAGAGAGAAAATGTAGAGTGCTAGTGGGGGGACCCTATGGCCCACTTAAGTGATGAAGGATAGGCTGTGGGGTCAGGAGGAGACAGACTGGAAAATGGTGGGGGTGGGGTGGGACGGGAGAAATCATTAGGACTTATGACCTGCTGATTTGGAGGGAGAGTGGGGCTGGGCAGCTTTGACCTTGCGAGTGGTAGTGACACCACAAAGGTAATTAAAAGCATGAAAGATACAAGACAGACATGAGGTCTAACAGGGGCTGGGACACAGCTACACAGACAGTCCCTTCAGGGCCACGGCCTCTGTGAAAATGCTTGTGGCTAATGGCATCTGACACTAAAAGCATGTTAACAAGTGGCAAAATCGCCTAACTTCTCTCAGGTAAGATGAAGAAAATTCTAGGAATCAGCTTCCAAATGGAAACCAGACAGTTAGTTGCCTAGAAGTGCTTCAGAGAAATTAAAAAATGTCGATTGCCACGAACCATCATCAGAGAAAGGGCAGAGCCACGGGAAATACCAATCTCCAACCCAACTCCCTCAAGTCGGAGCTCCTGCATGATGTCAGTGGAGCTGCCAAGGGAACTGAAGTTAAAATCAGCTGAAACCAGACACAAGACAAAGCGAGACAGGCAACAGAGAAAGCAAGCACTCTGCATAGTTTATTTTTGGAGAAACAGACTAAAGATACAACAAAACCGGCTCTTTCCATTGTAGAAAAACCCTGTGGCTGGGGGCGTGGCACAGTAGGTAAGAGTGCTTGTTGAACAAGCCTGAGGGTCTGAGTTCAAGTCCCTAGGACTCACATAAAAAGTAAAGTGTGGCTGTGCACACACTTGTAGCTCCAGCCATGTTGAGGTGGAGAGAGGAGATCAGCGGGCCTTGCTGATTGCCAGCCCAGTTCTGGGTTTGGTGAGAGACCCTGTCTCAAAGGAATAAGGTGAGGATTGACAGAACAGGCCTTCAGATGTCTTCCCTGGCCTCCCCATGTGCACCCCCCAACTTAACACAGACACATAACGTGGAAAAAAAAAAGTAGTTGTTTGTTTTTAATTCAATAAGTATCCACAAACACACACAAGCAACTAACTTGTCCAAAGAGCTTGAGGCAATCTCAAAAATCAAGAGAGAGAGAAAAAAAAAATTGTTTTTTTTCATTTCCTTATGGACCTGGCTCACCAGCAACTCATTCATTAAGGAAAAAAGCATGTCAAAAATCACTTGGCCGCTTCTGCCACTGGAGGCGCAGCTGCTGCTGTTCCTAGAGTACCAACTCGGCCTGCCAGAAACCGACCTCCCCTCTCCCCGCCCCCCTAACCACCACACACACACACTCTCTCCGTTCCAAGCTTTCAATGGTTTGGTTTTGTGTGTTCAGTATCCTGTGGGACAGAAAATAACCTGCACTGATTGTGGCAGTTGATGGACTCAGCTGGTGGCGGAGAACAAGAAATGGGAACCTAGAGGCACATGTGAGAAGCGTGTGGGCTGGAGGGCAGGAGAGGGGAGGGGCTCCCACCCGGGCTGCTGCGCAGTCACAGCTCTGGCGGTTCTCTCTGCATCCCACCTGCTCCTGCCCCTGGGAAACCCCAACAGAAGAGCTGCCTTGCATTCGCCTGGTCTAGTCAGTCAACGCCAAGGGGCCCGGGCCAGGCGTCTGCTGCTGCGAGGCCTTCTAAGGATCCAGGGTCTATGCGCCCCAGCTCTGGGCAGCTGAGGATGGCATGTCCCCCCTCTGAGGCTACAGCTCAGCCAAGAGAGAGCAGAGGTTTCCCAGTGGTCATCTATCAGCTTTTCTAAGCAGGGAGGCGAGCAGAGAAAAGCCAGGCACGCCAGAGGGCGGGGAGGGCATCCCAGTGATAATTCTTTCTTAGGCTGCAAGGTCAGCATGTAAAACATTGTGCTTCCGTATAACAATTCCAACCATTTGCCTTGAAAACCGGGAAGAGATAAAAGGGGAAAGCGAGACAACAAATATTTATTTATTTATTTATTTATTCATTTATTTTTGGTGTTTCAGTACAGGGTTTCTCTGTGTAGTCTTGGCTGTCCTGGACTCGCTTTGTAGACCAGGCTGGCCTCGAACTCACAGCGATCCGCCTGCCTCTGCCTCCCAAGTGCTGGGATTAAAGGCGTGCGCCACCACGCCCAGCGACAACAAATATTTAAGATGGAGCATTTAGGGGATGGCACGTCTGAAGAGAATCCGAGTTCCTTAGACTTACTCATCTGCTGTAGACTTTGTCAGGCTGTCTTCAGTACCACACACCCCGCCACCCCCTCTTTAAACTGACTAAAGAACCAGTCTCCATGTCAATTACAAAATTAACCACCGGAGTTCGTGCCCTGGAGAGACATTTATGAGGACAGTAAGTGGGACGTGTGAGTGTTTTTCTAAACACAGTGGGATGTAGTAACGCATTCTTTTGAGGAATAGGGTACAGAGATTTACTTAGGTTTTTCATAAATTTGGGCTCCAGCAACAGGAAAATGAATCGAGTGAAATGAGCTATTAGCTGTGTGTCTTGGGACATCCCGTTTGAAAGGGCGGTCTATCTAAGTTGTATAGATTGAGCGATGCATATTCTTTGAGACTAGTGTGCCCACCGAAGGTCCCTGCCTTTCTGCTCGGCCCCTTAAAGGGACTGTGCACTAGCTATGAAGCTCAGCAAACAAAGCCCTTGGGGGAGGTACAGAGGGAAGCTATCACCTGCTGACTGCACAGGGCGATGGCTGCCTTGTCCTCCGTGAGATACTGAGCACCTCGCTGCAGTGTTGGTCAAGAAGACGGGTGAGTGCCTTACAGACTTGCTCCAGGTGGTCTGTACAGATTGGCCTTTGCTTTTCTGGAGAAAGGACCTGGCCATTCCTCCTGGCAACATAAAGAAATCCGCCTTTTCCAGAGGACCTTTTCCAGAGGTCTGAGCCACTTGCGGCTGACAGTACACTACCTTCTGCTCAAGTGAGCATGCTTGCTTCGTTGTGATTCATGTCAGAGTTCCTTTAGAATCAAATTAATATGTCTCCCTGGTGAGATGTGCCATATGACTATCTTGTTAGAACAAAGTCAAATATAGACCCTGCGCAGAGGACGGCTCTGTCTCCTCCCACAACATGTCTCCCTCTCGTTCGGACACACTTCTGTTGGGCACTTGATTGCTAATGAAGCCTTTCTGAGTTTAGGACGATTCTCAGTCATTGCTGGCTTGGAAATCACAGAGGACAGAGTAGCAGGGGAGAGCCACTATTCCAAAAATCCTAAGCAAAGTGCATGACCGGCTTTTCTTTGGAGAAAAGCAGAAAGGACAAATGGCTGAGCGCACAGAGTCAGGGCAGCAGCTGAGAAGTCCCTCTCTCTTCTCCCTGGAGATGCTTCTTCGCTCCAGTGGGTTGGGAGGCCAAACGCCCCCAGAACATTTGAAATGCTTTCTCAGCAGACACACTTTCCCTTTTCCTCATCCACTTTTCGGATAAAATTTTAGTCCTTACGATATATATTACAAGAATAACTCTTCACCCAACCTCAAGGCTGACACCGCAGTCACTTCACTTTATGAAGAAACTGAGGGACTGGACAACTCGCTCCAGACTTGTAGGAAACACACACAGCTCAAGACATGTGTGGAGGACTGCCTTGAATGGGTGTAGCAGCTGCCAATAGCTGTTTGGCCAATCAGCAGGGCAGAAGGACAGGAAGTAGAAGGGAGGAGTTTCCGGGGAGGAGCACAAGGAGGATGGTGGAGCAGGTGTGGAGGTGGGGGGGTGGGGTGAAGGGGGCTAAGGGAAGAAAATCCACCAGGGGAGTCATCAGACTGGCAAGGTGTTGGTTTATATGGGCTTTTAAGGAGATTAGGATTGGAGCAGTTCAGATTCTGCCCAGCATAGTGCTTGCAGCTTAAAAATAAACCATAGTTTCTGTGTCTGTCCTTTGGGAACTAGCTGGTAAAAGAAAACTACTGGCTTAATAATTAACTGTGTTGATTAATGTAGGAAGAATAAAAGGTCCATCAACAGGCATGAGTGAGGGGGTATATCCGGTTACAGCTCTGAATCTAGCTGTCGCAGTCAAGGTCTCTATCGCTGTGATGGACACCATTACCTAAAGCAACTTGGGGAACAAAGAGTTTATTCGGCTTATACTTCCACATCACTGTCCATCACTGAAGGAAGTCAGGACAGGAACTCAAGCAGGGCAGGACCTGGAGGCAGGAGCTGATACAGAGGCCATGGAGGGTGCTGCCTACCGGTTTGCTCCTCATGGCTTGCTCAGTCTGGCTTGCTCTAGAACCCAGGGCCACCAGCCCAGGGACGGTTCTACACACAATGGGCTGGACACCCCCCCCTCCCCAATGTCAGTCACTAATTATGAAAATGCCCTACAGGCTTGCCTACAGCCTAATCTTGTGGAGGCATTTTCTAAACTGAGGTTCCCTCCTCTGTGATGACATGAGCCCATGTCAAGTTGGCACAAAACTAGCCAGACCCTCAATTGCATTTAAAAAGAAACCATTTGAAGATTTTCCTTATCCACCTTAGGATAAAGATATGAGGGTTTGGGGAAAAACAGGACAAGAATATTCGCAGGCCTTTCCATGAGATTCTCCATTTCCTGAAGCCTGGCTTTACTCACACAGAGACTCAGCCATGAAACACGAGGAATTAGTGATGAACACCAAGCCAGAGGTGGCCAGAACGTCAGGCCTTCTGTGATGCTGCTTAGAAGACATCCCTCCTGTAAAACTGCATAGGCCCATCTAACCAATATCATTGCTTCACACCAGTGCTGGCACCCGAGTAATGACAGGGGTGAGGTACTGGGTGACAGGATTATTTCTATATTTCTGGCTTTCAACAGCTGTGGCATCTCTCCAGCCGGACAGGATTATTCCAAACGGAATTTTCCATGTCGTATTTTCGCAGTAGCTCCCCTCCCATATAGTATCTTCACATTTTCTCTTCTCCTTTCTTCTTCTTCCTTTTAAAAAAATGGTTAATATTTTTTGGATTTCAGAGTATTTACTTTAAAACCATCTTCCCTGACCAGTGAATGGGTTGAATGAAAGAGGAGGGTTTATTTTATTTTATTATTTTATTTTTAAATTGATGAACAAACAGAATTTTATTTTAAGTTATCCCACATCTTAATGAGGTGTCAGTCAGAGAAGGTTTACAATGAATCTAAGATATCCTAGTGTGCACCTGCAGATCAAATGTCCTCCAGAGATTTGAGTAGGAAATAATTTTGCAGACTTTCAGATATGCATTGCCTATAGTTTGTTAGAGAAATCACAAGGTAGGTATTTTTAAATAGCCCATGAAAAATTGGACTCAGCTATTTTATGAATTGTTATTCAAGCCTATAACTAATCTCTTTGACATTAACATCTTTAATAAACATTTGAGCAATATCTGCATGCACAATATTGGATAGAAGTAAGACATCATCCCTATTCATTAGGCTTATATTTTCTCAATAACCTAATTTTGTCTTTCATAAGATATTAATGCGTTTGGAAGTCTTACTCTTAATCCTATTAATTCCTAAGCTACCCTTTAAAAGTGCATGAGGCAATACGCAGAGGCTGTCAATTTCACTGAATTATACATTGAACTGCTAAGGGTAAATCTAAGAATTCTGGGGCTGCTGAAATGCAGAGCTCCATCTGAAAAATGTTTTCTGGAATGAGATGAGACTCTGGGGACATAGACGGGATTGGGTCCCATGGCTTTCCCGTCTTCTGATCTCAGCTCACACCAGGTGCTGCACGCTTGGCCGGGCACAGCTTGTCTCTGTCTGCTTCGGAGCACGGGCCTGTGTTTAAGAGTCGCTGTGGCCCAGCAGCGCTGTTGGTGTCCTGTGTAGTGGAGCTTTGATAGTCAAGTTGGGGAGAGAGCTCAGCCTAAGGCAAAGCCGCACTTCAGCCCAAAGCGAAGAACTGTGAATGACCACGGTGACACACAGAACACCGCGTGACCACGCACAGACCCTAGAAAGTAAGCGATGGTTGCGATACTCTAATTTTAGTTCCAAGGTTGTGGGAGTAACTGGTCACTCTTGGGTCAGATGTAAGGCCTATTCTGTGACCCACACCTGACCCTGGTAGGGTAGCCAAGAACCCAAGACTGGATGCAGGCCATTGGCCCAGAGGAAAACCAAATCCTCCTGCTCTGCTACAGGAGCATAGCAGCAAAATGACTCTACTGGCACTCTGCTGTACTCATAGACGTGCCTTGCTCAGCCTCATCAGAGACGCTTCCTCCGCCAGTAGATGAGAACAGGCATGGGGACCCATGACTGGATGATGTACCGAGAGGAGAGCCTTTGGAGCTCTTGGTCCTAAGTGGGATGCCTTTATCAGGGGGCTGTGCGGAAGAGAAGGTGGGAACAGTTTAAGTCCAGAGGGGACGAGCAACATCAGGGGGACTGTGAATTCCAGACACATGTAGAGCGCAGAGACTGGGGCAGCATGCCAGGGCCTGCGCAGGTTCAAACCAGACAGGGCCCCAGGACTGCAAAGGGGAACACGGGTTCCCACTCCTAACCAAGAAGCTGTGTGCAACTGACACCTGCTTGCAAAGGAAAACATTTTCTCCAATGCAGTCTCCCTGGGTGTTTTCACCACACTTACGGGTAGACTCCGTGCCCAGAATAGTTGGCTAACACAAAACAAACTCAATGGTATTTTTGTCTCATATTGCTCTGCTTGGTTTTTATCTTATTGGTCTTCTGCTTATAATTCTGTTTTCATTTTTGTGGGTTATTTTGTGTATGTGTGTTTCTTTTCTTTTCTTTTTTCTTTTTTCTTAAGAGATAGAAAGGTCATAGGGTTGGGTCTGGGAGGAGTTGGTGGAAGAACAAAGGATAATCAGCATATATTGTATAAATTTTTTTTCTTGATTAAAAAAATTAGAAACATGAAAAACCAATAACCAGGTGTACCATCTCCTCTAAAATCTGGCACCAAGTTTTATAAAATCTGTTGGGTCCCTTACGCCATGATCGCTTCCCACCCGGGGCGTGGTGCGCGTCACTTCATCATACAGTGCTTCAGAGTGCTAACCACGGGACCTAGGACCTGGATGCCAATCTATGGGAGCCGCAGTGTGCTGTTTCCCACACAGTGCTGACTGGTACCCAGCCAGACCCTGAGAGTCTGTAGAGTAGATGGCTATCGCTCATGAAGCCAACAACACTGAGACCGACTAGAGGAGCCGCATCGGTCTGGGCACTACAGTGCGGGAGTGAACACTGCACACTGCTGAAACTGTCATAGAGCAAGCAGGGTGACAGTTACTAACAAAGCAGTACTCTAGCCCCAGATGGGGCATTTCCAAAATGTGAGCTGATTCTATCGACGAGGGCATGAGTAAACCATATCCCAAGGCTTAGGGGTCCCCTCCTAGGCTGTTCTACTTCCATCCCGGGAGATCAAGCTCTTCAGCAATGACCACAAGCTTGTTTTACCAACACGAGAAAGCAATCCAACCTCGCCATCCCCCCCCCCCCACGCTCAGTGACGGTGTGCTACTTTGAGTTAGATTTTGTGAAGTCAGAGCATTTCCCTTGGTCCTAGAGTGAGTTTCTAGCAGAGTCTGGTGATGACTAAGGCTGAGAAAGAGGAAAATGATGCACTTTAAACATGGTAGGAGGACATTAGGGCTCCAGAAAGGCCCGTGATAATAGGCGGTGCCCCCTGGAGCATCCATGACAGCAGTATGTACTCTACGATGCGAGGGCGGGGGGACGCAGGAACAGTTACAGCAGTGACAGCAGCCAATCCCTTCACTGCTCTCTGTCTACTCTTTACGATGTCACTTTGCTGGTTGATCCACAGTGGCTTTAAGTGAACACAGACGGCTACAGAACTTGGATTTAACATTGTATTTAGATGCCGGAAAATAATTGAGGAGAAGGAGGGGAAAGAGAGCCTGCGGCCAATGCACGTTTCTGCGTAAGGAAGTAAAGGGTGAAATGGTTTTGCTTCCCCAGTGAACACATGAACTCAGTATTAAGTCTCAGCACCAGGTGGGAAAACATCACTGGACGGCCCATCTGGCCCCTGTCTGGTGTCTCTGGGATCCATGCAGCCAGCACCTAGCCCAGGCTCACCTCATACTCCTCCTTGAAGCCATAACCCTCAGCACACTTCATTTGAGTGATGTGTTGGAGGAGGTCTGCCACACGGATAGCCGGGTGAAGCTGCCCAGTCTGGTAGGGCACGTCGGCAGCCTCACGCTTCTTGTAAGTGTGGGGCTGCGCAAGGCTGCTGGTGTCGCTGGCCATCGTGTGGGTCTCGTCTAGAAAGAAAGATGAAGGAGAAAAGGAGGGTGAAGCAGCAGGCTGAGTCAGGACCACAGGATGCTAACAGCTGGCCACTGACATCCCTCCTCTGCAGGGTGGCTCAGCCAGAAAACAAAGGTTCCATGTTCAGAGGTTTGAGTGAGATCGGCAGTACTGCTAGGAATGAGGCGGGGATCTTTGCTCTTACAAAGCAGTCCAAACGAGATATTGCTTCCGCAAAGCTCATTGACAAATGCTCTTTTCAGCATTTCTCCAGTAAAATTGGTGAAAGTTTCAACCCAAAACTTTACCAAGACCTGCTTCAAAACCAGGCTTGTACATGTCCGAATGTTACCCAATTCATTTGTGTAATGAGACAAATAAACTCTACAAATGTTCTGTGAGCAAAATAAAAGTGCACAGAATGGTTTGGCATATAAAGCTCACGATGGGGATGGGCGCTCAATACAGGAAATCAAAGGAGAGAGAACTGAGAGGGAACCTGGTTTGGGATAATGTTTCGATGAGTCACTTTGCATGCTCTGGGACTAGACAGCTTCAGTGAGATACTGTGGGCCAACGCATCACACACAGAATGCTCTAGGACAGCAAACATGCAGGCCAGCACAGGGCAGCGCACTGGCTCCCTCAAGTCTACGAGGAAGACACACACTCCCACACTCCCTCCGCAGCTTCTCCAAAGGGGCCAGATGGGGAACTTACCATTGATTGGCACTTTAAAGCGGATACATATCAGGAGAAAAGAGGAGGAGAAAAAGGAAACAGGACATAAGTGCGTGGGTAACTACAGGCAATTCTACTTTGTGCGTTCCGTCTTCCAGTCAAACTCTCTACTGAGAGGTGGCCAGAGGGCAAAGCCTCAACTCCCCCATCACGTTAGGGTGAAGGTGATTCCTTTAAGCACCCAGTAGCAAAAAGGAGGCTAAAATTAGTAGAAAATTGCTTTTCATCCCCCAGGAACCAAGAAATAACTAAATAAAGGGCTATTTGTAGTTAACACATTTGTCATTTGAATTTCTTGAGCAAAGCCAATCAAATTGTACTAGAAAATGAATGTGAAAATTGGTCAAACAAGCCCAAAGAGGCTCTCTTTTAATGGGCGATGACTAGTAAATTAGATTAATGAATTGCAGAAATGTTATCTACTAAAAAAATGTTTGAGGCAGCCAAGTTCAACTGAGGCTATTCAATTTTGAGTTTCAGCTTCTATGGGTCAACACCTTAGCATGCTGAATCCCTTTTGCTGTTTCATGAACTAGGCGGGCTTTTACGAATCACAATGCTAAACATCACTTAAAAGGAGCTATCAAAACAATTTCACATATAAATCATAAAAATATATGCGAAGGGATGGGAATGTTGGGGAACTCCAGATTATGTATTAAAGAGGGATTTCAGCTCTTCTTGTTTTTAGTGGTTTCTGTTGCTGTTCTTCTACTGAAACACTTAGTCCTGAGGAACTTGGGGAGCTGGGCCTGTCCTGAAACTCTGCTCTGTATGCATTGCAAAGCCCCTGGGGAATGCATGGTATGAAGGGTGGCACACAGGTGTGGAGCTATGTCGCTGCTGCTGAAATGGTACCTCAGTCACTACAAGGTGGCTAAAGACACGAAAACAAAATTAAAAAAAAAAAAGGGTGGTAAGCTGGTTTTCTGATTTGTTTTTGTTTTTCATTTGGATTTGCTTTGAAATTTAGCAACGTCTACGCTCCCATTTTAATAGTCACCAATTACCACCTCCCCTGGAAATTTGCATATCGGATTTGGCTTGTTGGCAACTGCTAAGAGTTACCAGCCAGGATGGATGCAGAGTCCCTGCTGAGGTACTCAAGCCACTGGGCTCTCAGTTCCTCTAGGAGAAAGCTCTGTTCTGTACAAATTCTAAAAGAAATGGAACATTAATTAGTTTCCCCTCTGTGCTTCTCTTGTTCTCTTCGTTTTGTACTTTGTGTAGTGAATATAATTAATTTGCTTTTTCACTGTGGCTGAAGGAAACACCACCTAAAAGACCCAGGGTTTTCAAGTGGATATACAGCAACCCAGTGATGCTCTAAGCCCAGGCCCCAGCGCTGTTAGAGTTTTAGGGCCGCAGGGCAACAGCCGCTGCTAATGGTGCTTACATTTCTCCACAGCATGATGACACCTGGCCTCATCTCTAAAATGGAACACCTTTTTCAGGCATTTACCCAGCATCCCATCTTCCCAGAAAGAGAGGGTGTTCAAGGGGAACTAGATGCTCTTGTGCCATATCTGTTAGGAAACTGGGTCACCAACTCCTGCTAGACATCCCCAATACCACTAAGATGTGCAACTGACCAGTTTTCTCTGACTGCTAAAATGACTCGTTCGTTACCTATGACCAGTACCCCATGTCATCCATTTCCTATATTAAAAACATTACCCATCAACAATTTTCTAAAATTAAAAATAATGTCTTAGATGAAAGAATCAGAAAGAAAGGTTTCTGAATACCTGTTCTGAAGCTTTCCTAACAACTGAAAATTCAATATTCAATAATGAGTTGGTTGAAAAATACTGACTTGGAATGGATGCTATATTTCTGTGATGGAGGAGGGTCAGTGATTTATTATCTACCAACTATCTGTCTATCTCATCCATCCATCTATCCACCCATCCATCCATGCATCCATCTTTGCAAGCAAATGAGGTAAAGATGTCCTTAAATTCTCCATGAGAACTAGGTCTTTCCAGGTGAAAACGAAACATTAAGGCACTAGAGCTATTATATGTGCTGACCTGTTTCCCAGCTAAGTGCATCACAAATTGTAGCTGTTCCCATCCCTGCCAAGGACCAGGGTGGACACACAGCTCATCTTCCTGTGGCTTCAAGGGATGACCTCACTGATCCATATCCGGATGCATATTACATCCGACCATGGGGTGCTGACACAGCTTCTGAGCAACGCCACTCATTCCTTTCACGTCTACTACACGGATTTTTTCCAGAAAACAGTGATCTGTGCATTGGGAGGCCTTATTTTTTCACACCAGTTTTAAAACTTGAATTTGATTCATACTCTCTCAGAAAGGGAACCTAGCCAACTTCAAAAGATGTCATTAATGTTCCTAATAATAAATGAAGTGGCTTTGGAGAAATGATATTTGTCTAATAAGCTTATCTTAACCCTGCTGTGAAACCTGAAATCTTCCTTCTCTCTGACAACGCCTGTCTAAGCTTTCCCTACCCACGGGTCCAGGATGAGAACATCCAGAGAGGACCGTGGGACATGAATGCCACACCACACACAGAAATTGCCAGTCTTCGCCTAGCCAGTGACACAGTCATCTCTGCGCGTGGACATCACAGCGTCAGCGTGCATGAAATGAGCCTGTGTCCCTCACCTGGGGGAAGGGTTTAAAATGCAGCGCCCTTCCTGTACTTGCTGTTAAAACCTGCCTGGGGGCTGCACTGGGCCTCAGAAAAGTCACACTTCAGATACTCTGTTCCAGACGTCATCTTAGCTCATTTTTGTTCCTTAGGCAACCGACGGACTTAAGCCGCAAAGGACTCTGATAGGAGAACAAGAGTTGCCCTCTCGTGGGAAATTGGAGCAAGCTTGAGAACCGGGAAGGACAGCGGGGAGTCCTGATGTGGGGTGTGGGGTGCTAAGGCCTAGTGAAGAGAGTCAGGAGGAAGGAGCTGACGGTGAGGGTGAACTCTGGCCACAGCGAACCGTTCTATACCTGGAAGCCGCGCTTCTTGTGCTCCTTCCGGAAGGTTAGTAGTGGAGAGAGAACACAGCCGGGACACACTCGGTTACTTATGCGTCTCAAACGCCACAGCAGCCCGTGCTTGATTGCTCATCACAGCCAGGTGATGTCATTTCTCAGACTCACCCTTCTTACACTGTACAAGAGGGACTTTTTTTTCCCCCCGCTCCCCCACTCCCCTGCTGGGAATACTTCATACTTTAAATGCATTCTGCCCCATTGGGCTAACATTTTAGTTCATTTCTTGTGACAACTGACACATAATAAACCGCAGGATGATAAAGCGCCCTCCTGTCATTCCGCTGTTTAGAACATCAGTTCTGTTAAAATCCTATCATGTGATGGGCACGTTGCTGGCTGGACGGGTAGGGGGTCTAGACCCCACTGGGATCACTACGCTGTGTAACACGGGGTAGGGGGCATCATTAGGAAAAATGCTATTTTTGAAACCGACATTTTTAGTGCTTAGGGAGATAAGTGAAAATAACGAGAAGCTATTTTCACTCTTGTGACTGTCATGTTGGACAGAATTCAGCTCTCAGAAGTACACAGCTGAGTGGTGACGTGTCATCTGTCTTCCCCTGGGATCAGAACTCACATTAAATTCTGAACACAGAAGGGGAGGGAGAGCCCTGGAGCTGGGGTTGCTCCCTGAAGCCCTTCGGCATCACGCTTCCCCCACATGCAGCAAGGCCTTCCTACCAGCGGAGACTTCACTGGACCACTCCTCCTCATCCCACCCCATGCTCCTAGCCCGACTCCACCCCATGCCCCGCTTCCAGGCATGGTACCATGCACAGCTAAAACCCAGGTGCCCGCTAGTTTTCTCAGTCACTCCTGAAACAAACTTTGGGAAAGGGAAGTAGTCTCACCTAAAATTGCAGTTGGCACAAATGGGTCTGTCGTACATCGTAAGCAGGGCAAGGCAGAGAAAGTAGAAAGAGAAAGAACAGTAAATGATTGATGAACAGGCCCCAGTTTCCCCAGGAAAGCCGCAGGAAGCCTTGGCTTTATGACATATCAAGCAAGAATAGCCAGGCGCTGCCAAAGGTGGTGAGGATGCGAGACGACAGGGAATCTGTTACCTGGGTAATAGGAGTTCGGCACCGATGTGCTCAGCGTGTTTGTTTTCATTGTAAAGGATGATGGTGATGACACAGCTGTGAGGAATAAAGAAAGGCTGGTCAGAGGCCGCAGGTAGGCTGAGTTTGGAATACAGGGCACTCTGGGGTCACTGCAGCCTCTCCACACACTCACACAGAGGAGCCTCTGGGATTCACGGAAGACTGCCTAGCAAACACCATCCTCAGTAGTTCCTGGGTAGTTACCAAACCCTTTTGACCAGAGAAGGACTCTTCTCATCCTATAGTGGAGAACACCTACAAACAGGTGCCAGGCTGGAAGGGAACCCCAGCAGTTCCTCTGGCTCCTGGCCCCTGGCCTCTGTCATCAGGGCTTCTGCTGTGAGCTAACGCTGACAACTGTGAATGTGGAAGCAAATCAGCACGTGGCTCCCAGTGAACAGGGCAGCGGCAGCACAGTGGCGCTTTGCTCAAAGTCCTCCCCGTCCTCATGGTTTGAAAGCTTGGGTTGCTGCAACCGCTCTTTAAAAGTAAAGATGATCTGTGCCATACTGGAAATGAATTTTTTCTTCTGTGTTGCTTATTTAGTCCTTAAATAATGATAATAACAATAACGATAACACAATAATAATATTATTATATTTCTTTTTTTTAAGATTTATTTATTATGTATACAATGTTCTGCCTGTATGTGTGCCCACCTGCCGGAAGAGGGCACCAGATCTTGTTATAGATGGCTGTGAGCCACCATGTGGTTGCTGGGAATTGAACTCAGGACCTCTGGAAGAGTAGACAGTGCTCTTAACCTCTGAGCCACCTCTCCAGCCCCCCATTATTATATCTCTTTGAATTATTTTTCTGAAGGACATGCAGAGGGAGAGGCAAACCCTCTGATTAATTGATTCCATTGACATGGGATTTCTTTTTCTTTTTAAAAAAGTTCTGTATTTTTATTTTATTTTTTATGTATTACCTTTTTTATTAATTTATTCAGATTACATCTAAATTTTTATCCTTTTGGTTGTCTCCTCCCATTCCTCCCTCCCTTCCTCTTTCACCCTATTCCCATCCCCTAGGTCTGAGACTGAAGGGGACCCTCCTCTCCCACCAAAAGGTCACAGGACATTAAGTCTCATCTCGGTAGCCTCCCTGTTCTTTCTCTGAGTGCCGCCTGGCCTCCCCACCAAGGGGAAGTGGTCAAATATGGGGCACCAGAGTTCACATCAGAGTCAGTTGACATGGGGGTTTCTTCATCTTAGTTGACTGGTAACATAAAACACTTTCACTTCAGCAGCGCAAGGACTGATGTATGCTCGGGGTAGAGCAACATAACCACCATGCGTACACCTCTCCTGAGGACTTAGGTGGCTCCCTTGATGCCGAGATACAGGAGAGAACAGTTTCCTCGGCTGCAGTTACTGAGAGGAAGGTCAAAACTTCCCAGCATGGGTTAGCCAGGGAGGCTTCCATGGCAACACGATGCCCATCTGTGTGTCTACATTTGCATGTCTACAGGTACAGCCCAGAGTACAGCTAACTGTCTGACTAGACTTCCTGTACAGAAGTGATGGTGGCGTTCCCCCCCCCCCCCCCCCCCCCCCCCCCCCGAGTTAAAACTTGAAACATCCCATAGCTATTAATTTAGGTTCCTGTTCGTGGAATGGGGCATTTCAAGAAAATGCATTCCTGAGCTGTGCCCCTCATCCTGTGTGGTCCCATACACACTGACGCTTAGAGAACAGCCACTATGATACAAATTCCAGCTCCACATGTGCTTAAAGCTCCCCCAACCCCAGATCTAATCCACAGCCTTCGAAGGCAGGGTACTTTAATTTGGAACTATGTCACTATGTACATATTTTTTAAATTAAAAAAAAATTGTTTTTACTGAAAAGAAAAATAACTTCTGTAACAAAAAAGTAGTGACAATCTTACAGAAAACATGAAAGAGCTTCTTATACTGACACGCAAGTGTCTGCACCCTACACCGAATGTCACAGAGAGGCAGAGAAGATGGGGGCCGGACAGCCGACAGCGCTGCCTTCCCAGAGTGTTAACGTGGTGCTTGCTGCAAGCAAGTCTAGCAGGCTGGGCACGCAGGGAGAACACAAGAATAGAGGGGAAAAAGGGGGTAACAGTGGAAGCCATTAGAAACAAAGGAAGTAGTCTGTGAAATCGGAGTGAGTGCCAAAGGCCTGCAGGGCTCTGCAGCAGGCTCTAGTGAACTGAGCATGATCTCCAGGGAAAACGGCCGCTGGCCTTCGACCCTCTAGTGAAAAGGCTTGGCCAGGTGGCTGGCACACACTGTCCGTGGCTACCAGTGGCCCCTTAGACCCTGTCTCCATTCTCCTCACAGTCACGGACCCTGCCAGCCTTTCTGTGCACTGTTTTGGTTACAGCCGTGCTGTTCTATCCAGGACGCTGAAGACATATAGCAGGGACCAGTGATGTGCTATATGTACGGATTTTGCACAAAGACTCTCTGTCCTTGGACTTGATGGGTGTGCGCCATGAACTACAAGATCAGGCCCAACTGTGGGCTATAGCTCTGGTCACTGACAACATAATCAGGGGTGGAAACTGTTCCTTTTGTACCTCGTAGAGTCAACTGAACTGCTGATCTCCTGAAACACAGGAATCACAGGTGGGCACAGGTAGGCGTTGGTTAGCCCACCTAATGCAAAGCTTAAGACACACTGAAGCACATTTTAATTTATTAATTGCTACTAATTGCCCTATAATCAAGGCAGAACCTGTTAGTGGAACAAATAAACAATTAACTTGATATTGCCATTTAATGGCCTGTTTCACAACAGACTTGCCTGGTGCAGTTCCACACCTGGCTTGCTTACAAACGGGACCTAAACAACAAAGGGGGTGAAGGGGAAACAGGTGCACCCTCAGGCCTCTGTGTCACTGCTCTCAAAGACCAGGAAGATATTTCACCTTGGACCCCTGGGCTCCCTGGTCCCAGAACCTTTAGAAAAACACCTTCACTAAACAACTCGAGGCATAGAGACTGGAAAACTCGGTTCACATTTTCCACAGTTGAGTGGAGAGTGGGGACTGACTTTCACACGAACTCTGATGCCCCATATTTGACCACGTCCCCTGGATGGGGAGGCCTGATTGCACTCAGAGGAAGGATAGCAGGCTACCAAAAAGAGACTTGATACCCTATGAGCATATACAGGGGGAGGAGGTCCCCCCTCAGTCACAGTCATGGGGGGAAAGCGGGAGGGAGGGAAGAATGGGAGGATACAAGGGATGGGATAACTATTGAGATGTAATATGAATGAATTAATAATAATAAAAAAATACAGGCAAAGAAAAAAAAAAAGGATGCCCTAAGAGGATTTGGGGTTTTACTCTCACAGAGCTACTGGAACTTGATCTGGCTGATAGACGCTTTAGGAAAAACCCATGCTGTGCGGACACTTACATCTCCCATTAAGGTTGTGTGTGTCCATGAACGAGAAGGCCTCGTCACAGTTTGTGCCTTGCTCTGCGTAGCTCTTGTCCATAGAATTCACCATCACCGTCATCTCCTGCCGGGTACTGCTCATCGTCTCCTTCCTCTTCTTGGCCAGTTTCCTTGGAACAAAGAGGTCAGTGATGAAGACACGGGTGTGGATGGGAGACGGAGTCATGACACCACTACTCACTGGTGTTCTGGAGTAGCTTCTACCAAACCAACCGCTCATTCTTGCATTGATTTATGTGCCTTGTGTATGTGAGGCACCCTGCCAGGCTGCACACAGAGAGGGAAACATCCACTGCCTCTTGCAACAACAGCATCAGCATCAGCAGCAACAACACCACCACCATAAACCACAGAGTGCTTTTCATACAACAAACTAACCCAAAGCAACCAATCATCCTTAGATGATTCTGTCATTGTCTGTTGACTGACAAGCTCCTGGAGTTACTAGCGTCTTGCTAAATACTTGCCTGAGACAGAGTGTCAAAGAACAGATTCTAATAAATATTTGCCAGGCAAAATTGGACTACAGGCTCTCAGATTTATGACAGGGTTACACCTTGGTGAACTGTAATTGTTATATGTTGAAATCACATGGACCATAGGCAACCTGCTTCTAGCAGGGATAACTTCCCCCATCCCTCCCTCAGCAGGAGGAAATGCGGGGAGATCCAGGCCTTTGTGTGCTCACTAACTACAAGACACTCATCTAAAGGGACAGCTACCTATATGAAAGCCCTAGAAACCCCAATGGAAAATGATGTACAGATCAGATAAAGCACACGTCGGCAGACCTTATCAGCACAGATCGTGTACCCAAGACAGACAAGGGTAGAGTCTGAAATACTTAAGAAAAAAATGGTAGAGTGAAAAGGCACCAGAAGCCCATAGTGTTGTCACTGCCATACTGCCATGGAACAGCCTCCCCTAGCAGTCGCTCACCAAGAAGACCAAACAATGAACTACAGGCAAGCAACAACTTCCAGGAGGAGAATCAGCCTCTCCCAGGGAGGAGCCCCTTGTCCAGTGCAGCGTACTCAGTCAGTCCTAAACCATAGCAGGCTGCATTCTCTCTCTCTCTCTCTCTCTCTCTCTCTCTCTCTCTCTCTCTCTCTCCCTCTCTCCCCCCTCTCTCTGACACACACACACATACATATACATACATACATACACATATACACACATACATACACACATATATACACACATACATACACATATACACATATACATACACACACATATAAAACAATAATAATCAGAGGAGAAGAGGCCAGCAACTTGAGGGTTGGGGCCTATAGCAGGGACTGGCAGGACAAAGGGGAGAGGGGAAATGATGTAATTGTTTCAATATGCTTTAAAAAAACATATTAAACATTTTTGAAAAGAAAGGAAAAAAGAAGAAAAAGTGTTCAAATGCTGCCTAAGCACCCATCACCATTTACAAAAGAAAACGGCAGCTGTTCCTGGTAAGTTATCACAGCGCTGATAGACCTAGGACACAGTAGAAATGAAGATGAGCCATAGAACCCCAACCACGCCCATGTCAGGTGACTGCTAATGCAGCTGAGGCTGCTGGAACAGGAGACCATATGGATAATCTTTATTATCATTTCTAAATGGTGCATAATCCAAATGCCTTATTGCCTGTAGTTATAATCATCTTTTAATTCCGTACTTTGAAGGAAGAACAGCTCCAAGATTAACTTGCCCTTCTAATTGCTAAACATTGGTGGAACAAAAGATTTATTTAAGACAGATGAATGAAAATCACATACAGTGTCTCTAGAAGGGAGAAGCGATGAGCATGGTGAGAAGTCGGCCAGTGTGACCTCTCCACGCACTGGCACCCTCTCTTTTTATGTCCAGATGTGCAGTCAAATCCTTCTGGGGCAGCTGTCCTGTGTGGGAGCCAGCAGTGGGTCTTCCTGTTTTTCTCAGGAGCTCTGGGCAGAGGCCACTATAGCCCCATCCCATGGCTGCTCTCCTCAAAATACCAGTTCCTGAGAAATCATCCTTAGGCTAGGTCTACCCCTGAACACTGAAGTGGAGGACTCAGAAATCTGCTCCACAATTCAGACAAAATGCTCACATTGAGTATGAAACTCTTTTGATTTGCTTTGGACTTATTATATATGCAGATAAATGCTTCAATGTTTCCCTTTATTCCAACCTATATAGACCAGCACAGTCAACTTTTCCATGCTCCCTTCTACTTTTGCTCATGGGGACCATTTGCATTATTGCTGGGAGGGTGGGAGATGGTGGCAGGTGGTGGACACACAGCCCTAACAAAGGCTAAACTTGTACTGGAAGTGACTCCTTCCTTCCTTCCTTTCTGTCTTCCTCCCTCCCCCCCCCCCCTTCTTCTTTTTTCGAGACAGGGTTTCTCTGTGTAGCCCTGGCTGTCCTGGAACTCACTCTGTAGGCAAGGCTGGCTTTGAACTTAGCGATCCACCTGCCTCTGCCTCCCAAGTGCTGGGATTAAACAGGTGCACCACCACACCTGGCTTGCAGTTTCCTTTCTAATTCTTTATATGTATGAATTAATTTCAGAGCATCACACTAAACACTTCACGCCTGATCTTTAAGTACAAAGGAACCTCTTTCAGGATTCCTAGGTACTTATGCGCTCAAGGTGAATGGAGTTCAAATCAGAAACCTGCAATTTGATGCTCTTATCTATTGGACGAGCAGCCTATGCCCATGGCCTTTTCCCACAACCCAGCTAGCTCTCAGAGTTATCAGCCAGCCTCCCTTTGTTGACTCAATGCTTTATCTGTGCTTTCAATGCCCGGCACAAACATTTCGTGCCAGGCAGGTAACATAAGAAAGCCAGGGAAGTGAGGACTGGAGAAAAGAGGAGAAGCTGACTTGGCTCTGTCGGTGGGTGCCAGAAGGGAGCGCAGGCACAGTGAGCTTCAGAAGCCCAAAAGCCAGGTTTATGTCAATTCAGGGTAAATATTGGCAAATGTCTTAGTTCTGGTTTCTTTTGCTTCAGTGAAATGCTACGACCAAAAAAGCTGATGCAGAGGCCATGGAAGGATGCTGCTTACTGGCTCGCTCAGCTTGCTTCTTATAGAACCCAGGACCACAGCCCAGGGTGGAAGCTGGGGCCTCCACCATCGGTCACTAGTTAAGAAAATGGCTCACAGCTGGATCTTGTGGAGGCATTTTCTCAACTGAGGTTCCCTCCTTTTAGATAGCTCTAGCTTGTGTTAAGTTGACATAAATCACAGCACAGCAAATAGAGCACATTGTTGTCACTGGCGCCAGCGCAAGCAGCAGAAGCAGAGTGTGAGAACAGAGAGGAGTTGGAACTGGTTCCTACACAGCAGAACAGGCCAGCACCCTGCACACGGCACACCCTTTGATCCTGGCAGCCGTGTGAGACTTGGTTTCAACCCTTAGTTTGCAAGTCAGAGAAGTGAGTTTCAAGGAGGCTACTCATTCAAATGGTAGAACTGAGCCCGGACCGAGTACTCTCTGACTCCGAACAGTGCAGCTTGCTTTGTGTGTCACTGAATGGCTTTCAGGCATGGCTACTCCGTCACCCCAAACGTGAGCACTGCGTGCTGCAAAGTCAGAGGACGAAGCTCTGAGAGCACTGCACTATGCCAGTGGACGCTTCTGGGTGGACTCCATCACCATCCAGTGCAACCGCTAGTCTACTCGAATTAGGCTCCCCAGTGGTGGGAGACAAGGATTGACATTGGGACCTTTGATTTGTTCTCGCATTTGGCACAAACACTCCTGCTAGCACCCACATATGGTAGAGAAAGGTTAGATTTAGAACTGAAGTTCACTTATGACTGGGCAGTTCTCTTTCTCTCTCTCTCTGTCTCTTTCTCCCTCCCTCCCTCCCTCCCTCCTTCTCAATCTCCCTCTCTCCTCCTGTGCTGTGGATCTGTGGTTTGTTTTTTTTTTTTTTTAATAAAACTTTGAAAAAAAAAAAACGATGGAAAAACTTTCTGAACTAAATACCTTTTATGAAGGGAAACTCCTTAACGAAAAGTGATTTTCTTTATACTCTTATCTAAAGATGAGTAAATTTATTTTTCATCATAATGTTTTGAGAATGGTTTGTCTGAATTATTGTAATTGCCAATCTCCAAACCTGTGCTTTATGAATCTCAAAGGTCCTAAGTAATTAAAGAAGAAGAAAGGTTCCTATCAATAACTATAAGTAGATTTTTTTTTTTAAATGAGAGAAAAGTCTTGTGAGTTCCTCAGTAGCAGGAAGGAGTCGGAAGTCCCCAGCCTCTCCAATCCACAACCAAAGCAGCACAGATACAAATCGACTCAGATCTATGGGGGGGCTGAGGACATTGGGAACTGCTGGTCCCCAAGCCAGTATGGCTATGAGCAAATGTGGAACTCACAACATGTGCAAAAAATCCCATGACACTAAATTAATACATTAAAATAAATTATATTTCATTAATAAAGGTATACATTGCGATGAACAAACAGCTGGGCTTATAGTGTGGATAGGGCCTAGGAGAGTGCAGTCCCTATGGCATGTCGGGTTGGGGAAGAGAGAAGGAACAGAAGAAATACTTGACACACTAATGGCTAAGCATTTTCTAAAGCTAAGGGCAGATACGAATGGTCACATTAAAGAAATCCAGGGAATACCAAAGGGATAAGCCTGAAAAATCTACAGCTAGGCCTATCATATTCTGATAGCAGAAAAGAAATTGAAAAGAAAATGAATCTTAAAAGAAGCTAACGGGCAAGCATGCCACCTGAGGAGAAAAACAAAACAAGAGTGACAGCGCAGGCCTCAGGAGCAGCTCAGCTAACAGCAGAGTCGGGGGAAGCAATCAGAGCAGCGAGGAGAACCTAAAGTGCTGGACCCTCCCATGTTCTCCTTTAACGATGGGGAAATAAACCTTGGAAGACACGTGAAAGCTGTGGGGTTCATTGCTAGCAAGCTCTCCTCACAGAAAACATTACAAATTCTTTGGTGTCTTGCTCTACCATCTGGACCTGTCTGTGCACTGGTCCCTGATTGTACCTGTTTATATTAATGGAGAGGCGCTCACACATTCTCCACTCAAGCTACCCTAGACCACCTGGAGTATAACGTACATCCTGTCTTCTGAAAACAAAAATACCAACCGCTCCCAAGAACAGTGCCTGTGAATCAGCTTGTACTGGAGCCAAATACATGCTACACCTGGGATAGGGACCACAGTGACATTGCTCTTAGGCTCAATAACCACCAAGTGCATGTGTATGTATGTATGTATGTGTGTGTGTGTGTGTATGTATGCATGTGTGTATGTGTATGCATATATGAAGATTGAGAGCTGGTGGACAAAAATTCACAGGCCTGGACTAGGCTACCAAACTGCATCATCAGGACAGAGCAGATGGCATTGCCTATTTCTGGAATCAGAAAGATGGCCTCTTTTGAAGCTAACTCTGGTGATCCTGAGGATAATTGCACAGTCACTTTCGTGAAGTGGTCCCCCCTAGAGAGTAAATTTGCTGTGGGAAGTGGAGCACAACTCAACACTGTTTGTTACACCGAGTCTAAAAAGGACTTAGCGGGTGAGCAAGCACATTAGAAAAAACAGGTTCACTCCCTGGACCTCAGCTAAGACTGGCATCTCAGTGCCTTCCTGACAGCAGGACTGTATGCATCTTCGTGTAAACTATCATGCCTGTCTACTAGAAAGAAGATAAGAAGCCAGCTAGTGTATGCGGCAAGATGCCATTGGTCAGCTGTTGTCAGCATCTGGTGGCTTAGGAAGTGGTAGTGGAGTCCACCGCCCACCACCAAGAGCAACCTGGTCTGAGTCAGCCACAAGATCCCGGTGCCCATCTGGGGCCACAGAAAGCATGAGGGTCTCTAAGAACAGAGTTCTGGATATGTGTGCTAAGGCAGGTGTGTTGCTCAGCATAGAGAACAGGCTGTAGCTGATAGCTGTGACTTATGTGCCATGTTCTTTAACTACGGTGAACGTGGCTGTCTGCCAAGATAAACGTTCTGAAGTGGCAGAGCCCCCAGCTTAGCATGTTTACTAAGGGAGGCTAGAAAAACTCTATAATATGGACAAGAACCTCATATGTTTTGGCCAAAGATCCTGCCCTGTGACAATACTATGTTAACATGTATTTGTGAGAGTAACAGGTGGGACCTGCCAGAAACTGTATTACTGGCAGCTATGGAGACATGACACTTTAGGTTTTCAAGACCCATTCAGGATCTCCAACTATTAGAAAGTTAAGTGAGCCTCTGGAGCCCAGTATGGCAAGCCTCATCTTACTGTGGCTCTGCCATCTGCATTATAGTGAGGAAGGCCAGGCAGAAAGGAGACACTGTAAACACTCTCCCTGTAATGACTGTGTTTTTGCTTGAATAGAGTTGGTATCTGTAATGCTGGTTGCTTTTGCTATTTGATTCCTTTCTTAACCAAAGCTTACAGAAAAAGAAAAAAAAAAAAAAAAAACAACCCTGTCACATTAACTTTAAGGAATGGGTGAAGGAAAATATATACAATGTCTAGAAAATTAAAGTCATGAATGTGGAAAAAGAAATCTCAGAGAGAAGGAAATGGCATAAGTCATACCTGTGGATGTACATAAAAAGAAGAATGTTAGAGAAGAAATAATTGAGGTTATAATATCTGTCATAAATTCCTAATTAATCTAGCAGATCAAGGGTTGTTAAAGAGGAAAAACGGAGTATCAGATAGCGACTGCTTCTGGATAAGAGAAAGAGAAATGGGCAGGGAGGGAGATGAAAGCTCTCTTTGCCATCAGAAGGACACACTGCACCTGCAGTGCAGAATAAAGTCATCTGGAGGTGGATTGGCACCAGCTGCGAGTGCCTAGTGTCTCCAGGACAACCAAGGGAAAAAGAAGCTAAGAAATGAAAGTAGAATAACACAAAACGCTCAACACAACGCAGAAAGAGTGGGAGGTAAACTATAAAGAGGAGGAAGGCACAAGGCAATGAGTCCAAAACAGCAAAAGCACGCTAGCTCTTAATACAGTACCTATCAATGATCTGTGGCAACGCCAACAGTCTACACATATAAGCTGGAAGACAGATACTATCAAAGCAGATAAAAGCAAGGCCCAACTTAACACAATCAGCAAGAAACTTATAGTACGTACAAAGAACCCAACACATTAACAGTAAAGGGATGAAAAAAGACACGCCAAGCCAACAACGATCAACAGAAAACCAGAACGAGCTGCGTTAGATCTGACACAACACTTGGAAGAAAGGCAAGTCATCGTGGATTAGAGCAGCATTATGTTAAAACGAAAAGGTCCACTCTCAAAACAGACCTAAAGTCTTATGATATGTTTTCAGCTATTGTGCTTAAATACAAGTCAAAGAGTGGTCAGCTGCAAAGGAAAACAGATGAACTCATTCATATGGCTGAAGGCTTACATCATCCTCCTGTTAGCAGGGGCCGGGGGAAGATCAAAACAGGCAGAAAACCATTGAGTCATTCTTTAGTTCAACAACCGATCAGCTGATTTAACTGACGTTGTTAGAATACTTCACATAGCATCAGTAGGAGAACATTTTAAGACTTACAGATCATACTCACAGATGCAGAATACATCTGGGTCCATAAAACACACCTTACAAATTTTTTTTAAGGGAAAGAAAATACACAGTGCATATTCTGAGATGAAAGTGGAATTAACCTACACCAACAACAGAAAGATGGCTGAAGATTCCTAAACATTGGAAGATAAAGCATAGCACCATGGGAAGGTAGAGAAACCTCTAAGAGGTGGGGCCTCCTGTGTGATCGTAGGTCACTGGAGGCCACCCTCTAAGGAAACCATGAGGTGGTGCCTCCTCTCCCTTTGCCTCCCAAGTACCAGCAGGTGGGTGGCTTTGCTTCAGGATGCTCTCCCTATTGGGATGTGTCACCTCACCTCAGGCCCAGAGCAACGAACCTACCTGACCAGTGGGCTAAAATAAACTTGTGAAACTGAGCCTAAGTAAAACTATCATTTTTCTATGTTGGTTTTTCCTCAGGTAGTTAGCCGCAGTACAGAAACACTGAATAACACACTGCTTAAAGACTGCGGGACTGTTTAGGGGAGAAAAATCAAAGGGAGGGGAAAAATGGTTATAGCTCTAAAAATGCAGCTATGAATGAAGGTGAGAGAAGAGAGATATGTAGAAGGTACTTAGAGGAGAGAGACAGTTGTCGTAATCCAGGCTCATCACACATGACAGAACAGAAAATGAGAGGAAAAAACCCTTCCTGGTATATCCTCATCGCCTGTCATGTGTGACTCAAAACCAATAGAGAGAGCACAGTGATGGGTGAAGCTGTGGGGAAAAGTCCTGTGGGAGAGCTAGGTGACAATGGTGGCCACTTGGGAGGCCAGAGAAGGGAGATAGACATGGCTTCCCCTCCTTTTCCTTCCTGACCATGTTGGGTACACTGGGGGAGTGGAAAGACCTTTACAACAGTTATGGTGGGCTCAAGGGGGTAAGAACTCCGCCATGTTACTGCCCAACTGCCATCAGGATGATGAAGGGAGGGTTCAGCATGGAGCCCCTCTCTAATACGGACCCCGCTGCAAATAGAGTGGCTAGAAAAGACCTGTAGGCCTGTCCCGGACCTTAGCCCATGGAAAGGAGTGCTCACTTTAAAGTAATCTTTCAATTAAATATTATAGGGGAGGAAAAATTTACAGAAATGGAAATCACATACAGGCAGAAGAATAAAAGGACAAATGGCTTTCTAGTCCTGGCTTGTATAATTATGTGTGTGCTTTGACTTAATTAAAAGCTGGGGTAGAAGCTGGAACCTAGAAGTATTTAATTTTTCTCACAGTAGGGATGATAGCTGTTGGTTGTATCCAGCTGAATAAACCTCGATGAATAAGGAGCTGTCTCCTTAAGGACAGATCTGTTCAAAGTACCACATAATGTTGTTTTCAAAGTTAAAAATTTTAAGGAATAAAATCCACAGTGGTCTGAAAACTAACTATTTCAATGCGACGAGCACTACAGCAGCTGATAGAAACGCAAATGACAATAATTGTTACAAAAGCTATGATTCAGAACAAGCTACGCCATTTATTAACTCCTTAAGCAGCCCAGTGAAGACACTGTTCTTGTCATCTCTATTATATAGAGAAGGAAAGTGAGACTCCATCATGGTCAGCTGCCCATGGCACCAGGGCATTCACTTGTAGAGATACACTTATCTCTAAAACCATCCTAGGAATCATCTAACCACACTGGCTGCTTCCACCTGGACGCACTTAGACACATGCTACCTTTTGCCCTCAAGAGCTTCTGGCTTTAACAGAGGTAGAAACATCTGTCTGTCACCACCAATTGCACCACACTGAAGTCTACCCAGTCTCTCTCTCTGTGTCCTGGACACAATACAAGTGCTCACTCCCTACCCAGAAGCCCTTTGGTTTTTACTGACTAGTTGACAGACAAGTATCTGTGCTGAAGAATAGTTCTGCTTCCAGAGAAGCCAGAGTTTTTGTCTGTTGGGTTTCTGCCTTACTTCTCTCTCTTTTTATATAATTTTTTTCTTAAAAAAGAAAAGATTTACTTATTTATTATTTTGTATACAGTGCTCTGCCTGCATGTACACCTGAAGGCCAGAAGAGGGCATCCAATCCCATTATAGATGGTTTTGAGCCACCATGTGGTTGCTGGGAATTGAACTCAGGACCTCTGGGAAGAACAGACAGTGCTCTTAACCTCTGAGCCATCTCTCCAGCCCCTTACTTGTCTCTTGACCATGGCATGAGACAAAGTAACAGGGTGAGAAAAAATACTCAAAATGAGATGCATTATTTCAGCAAAATGGAGGACGTCACTGTTAGGTGATCAGTGTGACATCAGAAAGACGAACTGCATGTGTTCTCACTCACACGTGAAAGTTAGCCCCAGAAGCAGCACAGTGGTGACCTGAGGCAGGGAACAGTGAGAGGGAGTGGGGTAAGGAAAGGCAGGTTAATGGGTAGAGCAGTGCATCTGGACAGGAGGAAGAACTTGGAACGTTTACAGAAGAGTGAGGTAGCTGTGGTTGATAATAGTCGATTGTAAATTCAAAAGAGTAGAAAGGACTTTAAGGTTCCTAACACAAAAGAATAATAAATGGCTGGAATGATGAATATTTTAATTACTCTGATCTGATTATTTCATACAATATACATATATTGAAATGTCAGAGTTCATCCCCATGGCACCTTTTAGCCTTTCCTTCTAACTCAATGATTCGTAACCTGTGGGTCACAACCCCTTTGGGAAGCAAACAACTCTTTCACAGGGACCACCCAAGAACATCAGAAAACACAGATATTTGCATTACAATTCATAAGAGTAGCAAGATTTATAGAGTAGCAAAGGAAATAATTTCATGGTCAGGGGTCACTGCAACATGAGACACTGTACTAATAGGCTGCAGCATCAGGAAGGCTGAGAACCACTGCTCTTGCCCATCTTCACTCCTCGTGAAACCAGTCTCTAGTTGAGACCCCACCTAGGTGGCCACACAAACCTTGGACTCTGTCTCTGCAGCCACATACTTGGCTAGGATCTAGTATGAGCAATGGCAACCAAAGGAGTGAATGCCTACCCAACAAAGATGTCACCAGTTATCTACAGCAATAAACACTTAAGACATGATACAGGCAGATCAACAGATCCCAGCATAAAAACTCAAACTCGAGACAATATGCCTCACCCAGAAGCCATCAACCTTTTTGCAGCAGGCCCAGAGAAATGCAATTTAGCTGAAGCACAAGACAAGGACTTTAGAACAGCAATTATGAATATGTTTAAGGAACTTAAGAAGGATATGAATAAACTCTAAATGAAGATCATGAAACTGCAAACTGTGAAACTGAAATAATAAAAACTATTAAAGACATGAAAATAGAATTTAACAAAGAAATAGAACCTGTAAAGAAAACCCAAAGTGAAATAAAACTGAAAATAGAAAACTTTGGATATCAGACAAAAATTTAAAGATAAACTTCGCCAACAGATTACAAGACATAGAAGAGAGAATCTCAGGTCCTGAAGACAAGGTAGAAGAAATGACTGGTTCAGTCAAAGAAAATGTTAAATTTAAAGACATCCAGGAAACATGGAACACCGTGAAAATACCAATTCTATGAATTTTAGGAATAGGGAAAAAAGAAGACACCCATGTCAAAGGCATGGAAAATAATTTTTAACTAAATCATAGAAGAAAATTCTCCAACCTAAAGATAAAGGTGCATATCAAGGTACAAGATACAGACAGAACACCAAATTGATAAGATAAGAAGAGAAATTACCTACAACACATAATAATTAAAATACTTGTTTCTTTAAACAAAAAAAAAATATTAAAAGTTGCAAGGGAAAAAGTCAAAGTCACATATAAGGGCAAGTCCATTACAGTAACATCTGATTTTTAATGGAGACCCTGAAAGGGTCTATAGATGTTCTATAAACTTTGAGAGACCACAGACACCAGTCCAAACTATTATACCCTGTAAAACTATCAACCACAATAGACAGAAAAAGAAACATTCCATGGTAAAAAACAAATTTAAGCAATTTTTATTCACCAATCTAGTTGCAAAGAAGATACTAGAAGAAAAACTTTGGTCTGAGGAAGTCAACAACACCTAAGAAGACACGAGAAATAAATAGTTCCAGAACAATAAACAAAAAAGGAGGAAAATTCATTACACAACAACAAAATAACAAGAACCAACAAGTGCTGCTCAATAATAACTCTCAAATATTGATGGCCTTAATTTCCCCAATAAAAGACAAAGACTAGTAGTTTTTATTAGAAAATAGGATCCATCTTTCTCTGCATCCAAGAAACACACTTCACCATCAAGGATAGACATCACTCAGGGTAAAGGGATGGAAAGTTATCCCAAGCAAATGGACCTAAAACACAATAATAAAACCTATTATTGCCATTTTAGTACCTGACAAAATAGACTTCAAACCAAAACTAACAGTAAGAGGTAGAGAAGAACACTAGATACTCATCAGAGGGAAAAAAAAAAATCTACCAAGAGGACATTGCAACGTTAAACATCTATGCACCCAGACAGAGGCATCTAAGTCACGAGTGAAGAAACACTACCGCAGCTAAAGCCACATAATGATTGTAGGTGACTTCAATTCTCCACTCTCATCAACAGACAGGCCATCAAAATAAAATATCAAAGAAAGAAACATGGGAGTTAAATAGCGTCACAACTCAAATGGTCCCAACGTTCCATCCAAACACTACAGATTATGGTTTCTTCTCAGCAGTTCATGGAACTTTCTCCAAAATTGAACACATTAGGACATTAGGAAACTCTTAGCATATATAAGAAAATTCAAATAACATCCTGTGGCCCTATTGACCCACCAGTTTACTGCCCTGTCACTTGAGACTACTATTTTTTTGTTTGGTGTGACCTAGTAGTAAAGATGCAATGAAATGCTTCCTCAGTGAGGGTGTTTGTGAAGAAGAAAATACTGGGCAGAGGCCAAGAGGTGTGCAGATGGCTCAGTCTGGTGTGAGTCTTTCTCGGTGCTTCCATATGTGTGACCACATACGTTTGTGCTAAAGAGGCTCGAACTGAGCCATCCTCTGCAAATCTCATAAAATAGGTCCTTCTCAAACTTACAAGTTGAGATATCTACAGGAGACCTGCTTTCCATTAAAACAAGGTGAAATTGCATATATTACAATGTACGATCACTTCCAACTCAAAACACAAATGTAACGTGTGACTCAGTGATGACAATCACTCCTATTGCGATTAAAAGAGAATCATGATTTATCATGCTATTGCAATGGCATTCATGGATCTTAAGCTGGCATGGTAGACTATGAGAATGCCAAGACACTCGTACATCTGCCTGGTTAGTCCCCAGTTGAGGAAATATTTGGAAGGACTAGGAGGTGTGGCCTTGTTGAAGGAGGTGTACTGCCGGGGGTGGGCTCTGAGGTCTCAAAAGCTCACACCAGGCCCAGTGTCCCTGCCTTGCTGCCTATGGACCAGATATGTAGGGCTCCCAGCTCCAGCTCCAGCCCCGTGCCTGTCTGCTTCCCATCACTGTGATCTGAAGCTACAAGCTAGGCCTGTATTAAGTGCTTTCAGATACAAGAGTTGGTCATGTGTCTCTCTTCACAGCAACAGAACACTAAGTAGAACAAAAACTAAAAAGAGTTTCAATAAACCTCACATATTAAATAGTAATTTTGGGCATTATAAATTAACAATAGAGCCTGGTGTTTTCCCAGAGGAGTACCCAAATTTGCTAACATCAGCCCTTTTAGCTGGTTATAAAAGCCGCTTTAACTCACCTCTGAGTTTCAAGGGGTCCTTTGATTAGTCATCACTGCTCTTCTATAGCTTTCAAGCCAGTGCCCTGACTTCTTAATGAAGGCGCGCTCTACCATATCATACCATAATATCGTATCACACATGAGCATAATTGCATGTGGGCTCTGTTTCCTTTGTTGTGCTTTTCTCTTCTTAGCTCAGGGTTCTAGCTGGTATTAGCACAGCCTGGAGTGCCCGAGAGCCTCAAACGAGTAAGTGACTCTACCAGGTTGGCCCACAGACATGTCCATGATGAACTGCCTTGGCTGCTTTAGTTGACGGAGGGTGCCACTGTGAAAGACACAATTTCCTGGGCAGTGGCCCTTTTCCTGCCTTACCCTCTCTCAATGGTAGACTGTGACCTGGAAGTATAAACCAAATAAACCCCTTCCTTCCCAGGTTGATTTTGGTCACGGTGCTTGTCACAGCAACCAAATGAAATGAAAATAAGCTCTATCTGGCATGTGTCACATAGACACCAAATACCTGTTTGTTCCTACACCTGTGACTGCCCCACTGGTCACACCTGTTCATAAAAACTGTCTGATGAGCATAATTGTAAGAACGTCACGCTAGGCATACAGTTTATAGCAGTTAGTTTATAGCAGCTAGTGCAGGCTCCTGCTCAGGAACTGCTGGCGACTACACATTACTTGCTTAAATCCCATGCCCTACACTTTTTCCACAGTTAAAAGAATTCAAAGGATCTTGGCTGCTGAAAACATGTAAGTATTTCACGGATGAAGACATTTTATCTTTGATTCTTTTGTGAGTCTGAATGTGGTTTGAATGTGTCTCCTCTAAATTTCATGAACTAACTGGAAACTTAACTCCCAAATTCATGTGCTAACGGTTTGGGATATAGTTAGGATGAGGTGAGATGGCACCACCTGTGATGGCACCAGTTGCTTTACAAGAAAAAGGGGAGGGAGATCTTGTCAGTAAGATGGCACCTTCCACCATGTCATGATGCAGTAAGAAGGTTCCTACCAGGAGCCAGTAGATCAATATTGGGCTTAGGTGAGAAACACATTTGCTTCCTTTGTAAACTGCCTAGTTTTGGAGCTTGAGAAATTCCACAGAAGAGGGGGAAGAGGAATTCTAGGAGCCAGAGTGATCAAGGACACCACAAGAAAACCCACAGAGTCAGCTGACCAGGGCTCATAGGGGCTCACAGAGCCTGAACTGACAACCAGTGAACCCGCATGGGGCTGACCTAGGCCGCCTCCAGATATGTTATGGTTGTGTAGCTCGGTCTTCTTGGCGGACTCCTTAGTGTGGGAGAAGGGGCTGCCTCTGACTCTTTTGCCTGTTTTGGGGACCCTTTTCTTCCTACTGTGTTGTGATGTAATATACGAGAGAAGAATAAATAAAAACATTTTTAAAAAACTGTCTATTTTGTGGTATTGTTTTAGTAGCAGAAAATGGATGAAAGTACAGTAAGGTAGACTTAAAAATCACACACTTCTTTTTTTTTTTTTTCCATAGTTAGGCTTCAATAATATTCATTTAACAACCTCGGAGGAAAGCCTTTGGATCAAGCCTGAGATTCATTTTAATATCACTCAGTTGGGAGCACCTTCCCTACACCGTCTTTGCTACTAAAGAAACGCCTTGTGAGTCCCATCTGCCCCTTACACCCCTTCGAGTGCACGGGCTCCGCATGCATCAAGTCAGAGCTCTTGGCTTATAAAGGTTGGACGAGGCTTGAGGCCTCCTAAGGGGTGCTACTGTAAGAACGAGCTGCATACACAGCCTGCCCTTCAAGATCCACCTGCATCCCACCTCACAAAACGTCTTCCATTTGGGAGCAACTCACGACTCATACGAGCACCCAAAAGTAATTTCCAAAACCAGCTGAAGATTCTTAAACCTTTCCCCCCCCCACCCCCACCCCCCGCACAAAGTAAGTCAGTCATAAAAGTAATAATAAAAATAATAGATGCAGTATCTGTCATCCTTAGTAATATTTTGCTTAGCTTTATCTCTCACATCAGGGCAATGTTGAGTCCGGAGGGACTGGGACCAGCCATGCAGCAAGAAATATGAAACTGGCATGATCCACAGTAGAGCGAAAGTGGGAATAAAGCGACGCGAGTGAGACCAGTCCTGCGCGGTCGGCTCGGGCTGCCCAATTCCACATGCGCACGTTATCTGGAAATTTAATGATTTCAAAAATGTCACTCTGCAGAAAAACTAAACTGGTATATTGTTGATCCTCTAGCAGGCTATAAATATGCGCGAGGGAAGCGGGGATTTAATGTGTGTCACACTGCAGTAGTAACTCCACTTCCCCGATGTTTATGAAGCCTGGGAAGTCCTCTGCCTAATAAAATCAGGGCAAGTCACCAGCATCAACACGCAAGAAAATGGAATGCAGTAAAATGGCATAGTATGGGTCTTAATTTCAGGGCTGACATTTTAAAATCCAGGATATCCCACGGATACCCAGAACTAATTTCATAAACAGATAGGTAGAAAAATTTAAAGCGTTGGGAATATACTCAAGCTATAGTATATGCACGTATAACATTTTAAATAAAGTTTTCGTTTAAAAAGATTCGTATTCCAAATTTAAAAGTGTACTTGCTGGTTAGCCGATGTAAGCAGGAACAGGCAACCTGTGTAAGGGTTCCTAGTAAGAGAGACATTAGTTTAACCTCCATCGCTGAGAGAACAGCCTCTTGAAGAGGCCCGTCTCCTAATCATGGAGGCTGTGACTGTGTATCACATGGTTACAGGGATGGAGGGTGCTGAACGGCACTGTTGGTAAGATTGGAGCAAGACCGGCCTTTCATTCTAAAGTGCCCTGCCAACATTTCAGGAGGCAGAACAACATGACGTCAGGGTGGTGGGGTCAGCAAGGCTCCGAGCACATCTGCTGCTTTAAGGGGGGAGGGGGGAGCCACAGGCCCAGGAGAGTGGGAGGCTTCTAGAAAAGGAGAACATCAAGGAAATGGAGTCACCTCTGCTATTTCCAGAAGGGAGTACCGCCCCACTGGGTACCTTCCGACCTCCAAAATTGTAAGGTAATTTTGTTTTAAGCCATTGTCTCTGCACTAACATATCACCACCACTGTAGTAATAGACACAATGATGTATTACCGCACCCTAATTTTTAGTGTATCATTTAGGGTATTCCTATGTCCCCCAACCCAACCCTAGATCTGAGGTCTCCCAACACAGACCTTCGGTCCTCCCCTTTCCTCCCTTCCTCTGTCCCTCCTTTCTTCCTTCTAAGCCATAGACAGTCTTTATTTGATTTGTTTTTTATGCTAAACAATAGTAAATTTATTGTTTAAAAAAAATCACCCCTTGGGAGAAAAACATTAAAAATGCACTTTAAAAATCTTTACCTCTGACTATGAAAATATAAATTTTCCTTTATCACAAGCATTTGATCCCAGTCAGATTAAGTAGGCTTGAGGTTGAATGAAAGACCAGGATTTAAAAATTGGATACTGACCTCTGGCTTTCATATTCATGTTTGCATAGTGCACATGCATCTACATGTATGCACATGTGCACACGCACATACTAACAAGTATATATAGTGTAAACACACATTATACAATAATCATAATTTTATTGACTTTGCATATACCTGATTGTGAGTGAAATTGAAAAGCTTGTCAAATATTACTTATAGTATAGACTATATGTAATATAGTATGTATATTATCTTACATTACAAAAACATTTCTCTTATAGAGCTATCTACTTATATTTCAATTCATCTTTGTATTATGTTATTGATCTTTTCTTATTGATATCCATATGCACATATTCTTTATATTTGGGCCATTAGTACTTTGAAATATAGTCATATAAAAAAAGTTTGCCTAATTTAAAGCTCCATTTAAACTTACTTTATAGTATCTTTAGGTATACAGAAGTTTATAATCTTGAAGAACTCAAATTTATCGGTTATGTCTCATGGTTTCTGCTGTCTTAGATCTCACAGCCTTTTCCTTCTCAGTGAGCGAGGGAAAGAGGAAGAGTTGAGTTCTGGCCCATCAGATAACAACAGGTAGATGAGGAAAAACGGGAAAAGTGGTATAAGGTGATTGATACCGATGGAAATGGCTGACCCTGGTCAATGGTCATTCCATCCAGCCTTCTTGTGATCTCTAACCTTCATTTTCTATTCTAAGAAACCAGGGGTCCCTCAGGAAATGGATGGCTTCACATTAAGGGCAAACGAAGTAAGTGCACTGTGAACTGAAGAGTCTATTGGCCTACAACTTTTCAGACTTTAGGAATGATGTCAGAAGCTAACACGAAGCAACTTGAAGGGGCTCCCATTGGCCAACAATGAGATGCTTTGAACATTCAAATACTAATTCAACTCAACAACTGCCATACCTTGAAACCCCCAAGTTCACCATGAGATCATCAGAAACAAAGCTACAGGGCACAGATACTGTGACATGAAAATAAGAGGGGTAATTTCCAACACTAATCTTTGAGTTCCCCACGTGGTTGCATTCCAGAGGAGCTGAGCAGCTGAGCCAAGAACAGCACTTGTTACGTACAGAAGACATGACAATATTCACACATGCCACCTTTTGAAACTGCTAACAAAATAATGGATGACGTCATCACCACTGGCGTCTTAATCTCATCAAGTGAAAGGCTGGGTTTCCAAAACCAGACCCGCTAGCCAATCTCAGGAGCACACGGGGGACCTTGTTCAAAGCAAAACAAGCCATCGGAGCCCGATGAGCTCCGGGTCTGAGCTCCAAGTTCACAGAAAATACACAGACGATATCAAAGGGATGTGCTAAATGGCACGAGAAGACTACAGCAGCCGAGTTCACAACGTGGGGGAATTTTACATCTTGCACGGATCATTTAACAAACAAATATGCTAGGGATGGGCCATATTATCCTGTGTCGCAGGCAGGCACCCGTGTGAAAGGGCGAAGATTTCCCCGTGTTATGAGTGCATCGCTTATAAGAGCCGAACAGAACGCCGGCTCTTCATTACCTTCATTCTCTTTTTTCCTAGTATGTTCTGGACAAGATCTATGGCTTGGCAAGCTCACAGTCACACTACCTTTCTCAGAGTTTCGATGGAGCTGGTAGAGAAATGGAAATACCATGTGACGCCATGGAGACGGCTCCAAACAGAGACTTCAGAAAACAACTCGAAGGCTGCTTTTGCAAATAGAAAATAGCTTTAATTTTAATAGATTGTTTCATCCTGAATGATCCCTTTTGCTTGTCGATTGTGTTTCTCCTTTTCCCGTGATCAGAGTAACAGCATTTTAGAAAAGAAACGGAGCCCAGCAAACAGATGATGGCTGTATGATTCTCAGAAGCGCAGCACGCAGACACGAAAGACATTTCCTGAAATGTATGGCAGACTTTCAAATGATATCTCTCCAGCTCATTAGCATTTTAGAAAAATTAGGTTCATCATTAAAGAAGCCATCTGCTTATCGGTGAGATGCCTGCAATCAGGGCTGGCAACGCTCAGAGGTGGGTACCAGCAGGCACCATGCTTCCTTCAGTTCCAAAGCATAGAGCAGGGCTCTAACCTCCTGACCCCAAGCCTGAGGCATGTAGGACACTTTAGATCAGAGCATTAAGAGGGAACAAATAGCAAGTCTTCATATTTGCAAGCTTTCCATATATATGGTATGTACATGGAAATAGATGTTTATATATTCATTTGATATAGTATAAATATTTTATAAATATGTTAAGATATGTTTTAATACATAAAATATATTTTATGTAACACACACCAAGAGATTAAAGGTTTTGCTTAATTTCTAAAACACCTGCCCCTCTCTCACAGTAAAATCATAACAACAGACATATAGTGGCACTCTGCATGAAACACAGCCCTTTGATTCCTCCACGGCCTCTGCAGCAGCTCCTGCCTCAAGGTTCCTGCCCTGCCTGAGTTCCTGTCCTGACTTCTCTCAGTGATGGACTGTCATGTGGAAGGATAAATCAAATAAACCCTTTCCTCCCCAGCTTGTTGTTGGTTTTTCTGTTTCCCCACAGCAGCAGGAACACTGAGACAATAGTAAATAATAAATAAGTTCCTTTATGCTGTGTATGTGGAAGCATGCACATATATGTACATGTGTGTTCATGTAAAAGCAGGAATGCTACATTTAAAAAGAACCTCTGATAGTTTGTATCACATAAAATCTGTGTGCATAATAAAAGCAAGTTGGTTTGCAAATTGAAGGCCAAACATTCAGAGCCATTTTTTTGTGTCTTACTCTGCATTTCCTCCCTAATTGATTCCTCCCTTCAATTCTCTCTGTTACTTTAATGGCTTCATAGGGAGTGTCGCTGCTCTGATAATATCCCAATGGTCACACTGCATCATATTTTCTTCCTGCTCTGCAAGGCGAGCAAGAAAAGAATAGAGTTTGTGTGAACACCACCCCAAAGTGCCGCGAGGCCCCTGGGAGGCCAGAGCTCCACCAGTGCCCACCACACCCCGCCTTCCCAGGGAGAAAGTCCTGGATACAATCACGTAGGGAGGCTTTTGAATCAAATGTTCAAAAAAAGCAAGACTCTCCACTTCCCCCCAAGTTCAGGTTCTATAACAGCAGTCCCAGCACCCCGAAGTTGACATATTCTTCGGTGGCTGGCTGACAGCGGATGGCATGGCATGCAGGGTTCCCCTTAAGTGCACGCAACTCTGACAGCCATTTCTAGTGCTTCACATATCACTAGCAAAATGGGAGGCAAAAGAAAAATGAGAGCCTGGTGCTTTTCGTTCTGCTGCGCAGCACACCAGCCTTTCCCAGGGCTTTGCCGATCCCACAGATGGGCAAGAGTTAAGCCGCTGTCTATTCAAAGCTACGCACAGGAGTTAATAGACAGTTATAAACTAATTGAGTGCATCTGCAGCCTTGTCTCGTCATCCATCTTGCTTATTCCGTTCGACTCCCTCAGTCCTCCACAAGGCACAGCGTTCCTGCTGCTCAGAACCATGTTTGCTGCAGGAAAGGGGCCGGAACAACGGGAAGCTAATAGTTTAACCGTTCCTCTAAATTTGTTTGACAAAACTGACATTTGGAGCATTATGTCAAGTTGTCAGTAATCTGCAATTTACCCCTGGGCGTGCAGTGCATGCTCATTTTATTTACCTCTTATAGTTAAAAGCGTAATTAATATTCCGCTCTGTAACAAAGATTAGAGATTTGACAAACATTGTAATTTAAATTCTCCATTATAGCAAACATTAAAATCAAACATCTTCCACACGCCCCATTGCATAGAGGACACGTGTAGCTGTAATTTAACTTTTTAGTTTTTAATACCACAAACTAATTTCTGCTGTCAGTTTAATGAGCTGGAAAACACAAATCTTGCCGCTCAGTGTGGGCATGGGCAGGGGAAGTTGATCTGAAGGCAGGATGCAATCACCATCTTTCAAAACCTATTCTAGATACATCATCTTATGTGTGAAAGCCATGTGGTGCCAGGCATTTCTGAAATCGTTTTAGAGGTTAAAAATTAAGGACAAGAACAAGGACATTTAAAAGCAAAGAAATTACTGTCTGTCTTTGGAGTAAATGTATAGACACGAAAGTGGAAATATTAGGAGTACAGACCACAGACAAAATAGAAGGCAAAGCTGTAGCAAGGCATGCTGGGACCCAGTGATGTCTGGTATGGTCCCAATGACAGGCAGCTCTTCCCAGGTGTTAATGGTGTCCAGCCAGGATGGAGTTATCAAAGAGCCATCACCACTATTCTAATTCATGCTAGTTTGCACCCAACTTCATACATTTTATGTGACTGATTACAATTATTATTATGCAGCATACCTCTAGGCAGCTAAAATGGCTCATTAAATAAGGAAGCTGCCTGGGAACTATCAGTAACATAACAAATTTGTACACTCTGAATTTGATGTCTTTAGGAAGCAAGTAGGTGGGGTCTTTGTGTTGACATTCCCTCCACCAATAGAGCTGGGTGCACGGAGACGAAAGAGGCGCCTGGACCTCAGAGCGACTCTGGTTCCTCTGCTCTTCCTCCCAATGTGCAGAAACCCACTGACTTGCCAACTTCTGCGTGAGACTTCGTTAGTCACTGCCAAGTTCAATCTGCTTCAGTTATTTTACATCCAGATCCCAGGAGGAAGCAGGCTCCAGTTCGCAATTTCAGGCTAAGCCAAGGATAAGCTGATTCACTTTAGACCAGGACAAGCTGGCAGGTCTCAGCTTAGACTCTTGCCTCTCAACGATGATGAGGGTGTGTATAAATACTGTGAACCTTGCCACAGCGCTAAGGGTAGACATGGGTACTTAGCATATATATTTCTAAGGTAGATTATGCACCCAAAGCCAAATGCTTGGCATAACACCATTGGCAAAGCAACCCAGTTCTGGAGGAAAGTAGATAAATTTCCTTTTATTCAGTGTGAGCAAGAACTCTAACCCTGTGTTCTCCAAGCACACCCCTTCTCTGCCCCACTGGAGACGGAGTTGATCGCTCTTGGTGAACTTTGAAAGTAAACCAGTAATAGCATTTCACGTGCAATTCTTCTCTCCAAGGGCATCTCTGTCTAGGGAAAGCCAATCACTTCCCAGGAAATCCCCAGTCATGCCCCATGGAAAGAGCATGACTCAGAAGTGATATGTAGAACAGTCCAGAAAACACTGGAG
This sequence comes from Acomys percivali, assembly GCA_907169655.1. Lineage (NCBI taxonomy): Eukaryota > Metazoa > Chordata > Mammalia > Rodentia > Muridae > Acomys > Acomys percivali. Next base: position 5,606,911 of record OU015743.1, on the reverse strand, counting down.
CAAAACATAGCTGGTGTTTAAAACACCAACCAACCAACCAACCAACCAACAAAGAGTTTTGGAAAATAATAATAATAATAATAATAATAATAATAATAATAATAATAATAATAATAA
>OU015743.1:5580667-5592515 GCA_907169655.1 Acomys percivali | reverse complement strand
AAGAAGAAGAAGAAGAAGAAGAAGAAGAAGAAGAAGAAGAAGAAGAAGAAGAAGAAGAAGAAGAAGGGAGAAATGTCCCGAGGCTTCAAAGGCACACCCTCATTTTAAAGGAATTAAACCATAGACAGTCCATTAAATTTTGTCCATTAAACTAGTTATGATGAGACTAAGAGACATTTTACAATTATGACTATCAACTTAATGGTCTTTTCTTCTGCTTGCCCCAGTGCATGGCTTACACCGCTGTAAGCATCAGGCATGCGGGCATCATTTATGGTGGACATTCTCCTTCATGTCACAGCAGTGTGCTGCTTGTTATACGGGAGCCTGCGGCAGCGGCTTCAGTATGGATCCGCGTTAGTCACTCACATCTTGCCTACACTGTTGGCTTCAAAATTACAGGTTGGTGCGGTGTCCTAGTACGCGTAGCAACTTCGGCGGCTGCCACACTGGAGAACAAACAACTCCAGCTGTGCATGTCTTTTGTATGACGTGCGGAGGGCCCTTCCCTCTGATGACACAGCGTTTGAAGTTTATGCACAAGCACAGCTAGCCTGATGCTAAAGTGCATGCCTCTGGGCTCTGTTTCTGTCTTGTTTGTATCTCTTCAAAACGAGACACGATGCTCAACATCTCCTTTTTATACCCCTCCTCAAAGAGCTGAGAAATGATATGGGCAAAATTAATTTAGATTTCTAGAGTTAGGAATGGAGAACTTCTGGAAGTTTCCTCAGCTCATCGTGTGAAATATATTTTTAGCTCACAGAACAAGAAGGTTATATGCTTTATGAATGGTTGGTAAGGCAGTAGAAAAAAAAGAAAGAAAGAAGAAAACAAATATACACATTTGAAATTGCCATCTGCAAAATCCCCAGAGATAAATGTAACAGAACATGATGTGTCACTATTCTGCATACACAGTAGGGCAAGAACATGATGTACAACTATTCTGTGTACACAGTAGGGCAGAATCTTTCTTAGAATAAATGAGATGCGTAAGTTTCCTTAATGTTTTCAGCAAGTGTAAATTTATTTACATGCTCAGTTCTGCTCCACGTAGAATAGCATGGTGGGGTTCCCAGGGCCTTCCTTTCATGGTAATAATGACAGGCAGGAAAGTAGTCAAATTCTCCTAAGAACTGAGAATTGTTAACTCTGGTGTTCAGGGGAGCCGGAGACTCAGAGATTTGGATGCTTTCAGTGAATGCCCCTCTACTTCCTCAGGCTTCTTCTGAGTTCCCTGTCTCACCTCAGCAAAGATCTGTCTACATCTGGTGAGGGAAGTGGGTCTGGAGTCACTGGCTCAGGAAAACCAGTGCAGGTAATCTTCCCCACTGGGGGCCCCAGTTTCAGTGTCTGTAGCTAGAAGTGCCGAGACCCAGGGCAGAATCCTCCTCTGCATACAAGGGTGTCCAAGGCCGGCCCCTTTCTACACGGCCACTAACTTCTCCACAGTGTCCAGCTCCGCCTCATCTCCTCTCACTCCTGTGGAACCTGCGATGGCCAAATGCTGATGTTTGTTTGTTTGTTTGTTTTTGTGTGGTGTGGTGTAGAGGATTGAGGCCATAGCCTTGGGTATGCACAAGTGGTCTACAGTGAGCTATATCCCCAGTCCCTGGTCACCAGCTCTAGAGCAGGCCCATGGAAGAGCCTTTGTCCACTGAAGCTGACTTCCCGTTCCCCCCTCTGCTATTTTTATTCCCCAGCCCTACAGAAGTCTAGACTTACTTTTGACCCCTGAAATTGCTGTGCCTCCTACAGTCTGTTTTAGCTGCCTGTTCACTTAAACAATGTCTCTCACTGTAAAGACTGGGGTGCTCCTAGGGAATCCCAAAAGGACTCCCAAACCCTGTGTTCCTCTTTGTTGATCACAGAGAGAATACAATTGTTTATTGCTCTTTCCACAGTGCTTAGAAGAGTGTCCAGCATGTAGTGTTATGCCCTTGTGTCCTTAGTGACAACCTCAGGCTGAGCGCTAAATTTGAATGCATCCTCAAACTTCCTGTCTCTGAAATTGAATCTTCAGTGAAGTGATGCTGGGAGGTGGGGCCTCTAAGAAATGAGCAGGCCACGCTTTCATGAAGAAGGCAACACTATTAGCATAGGAATGGGTTCCCAAGAAAGAGTGAATCTGGTCTTTCCCTACCCGGTGTCCTGGGTTCTCTCTGGCCCCTTTGCCACTGGATGAAACAGCACAAGAGCCCTTGCTAGATGCAGGTCTCTTTATCCTGGCTTTCCTAGCCCTATTAATTGTGATCAGTAAGTCTCAGTTCTCTGCAAGTTATACATTCATGGGGCTATTGGGGCTATTTGTTATAGCAGCACAACATGAAGGTACAAGCTTAGCATGCTAACTAGATGAAAGTCCAACTCCTACTTTTAGAATTCTAATGATAGCTGAGTATTACCTAAGCACAGTATCCAAACTTCATGTGCCATGAGCAGCCAGTGTCAACCAGTCTGTGTTCAAATAAAGCAAACCAAGTCTTAAGCACCGAGGAGGTCTGTACCTCACTTCTGCTCTCTGTCCTAAGATTCAGCCTCCTTACCTTGCAGGGCAGAGCAAGGCAGGCCCAGGCAGGGCAGGGCAGGGAGAGGAGAGCAGGGCAGAGGAGAAGAGAAGAGATGAGAGCATGGCAGCGGAGAGCAGAACAGAGTGGGGGAGAGGAGAGGAGAGCTCTGATTTCCCGTGGCTTCTTGGCTCTGCTTGATTCTTGATTCATCTCCTGTTCAATTAGATTCTGCTAAATTTGATTTGCCTAAAGCTATTAACTTGGCAGCAGGTTCCCCTCCTCCCCCAAAAATGAACCGAATTGACCAAGAAACAGAAGCCCTAGCCCATGATGCAACAAGAAGTTTCTGGAACCTAAAAGGAAATTAGGTTATTGGGGTCTACACTTAAAGGATATATGCCCAGCCACCATAGCCAACACCTGCATGCACCCACTATGACGTACTGGGTTCCAATAGGCCCCAAATACCAAAGCCAAGTGGTCACAGGTTGAGGCGTCTGAAACCAAGAGACAAACCAATTCCTTTATTACACTGCCTACTGTTTCGTCACATTGCCAGAGAGCTGACTGGTGGTGTGCCCTCATGTGTTTCCCTGTTGCTGTGATAATACCGGACACAAACAATTTAAAGAACAAAGTGTTTGTTTGGCTCACATTCCAGGAGAGAACCCATTATTGGCAGCGAGTGGGAGGGGGGTGGGGGGTTGGGGGGGATAGTCAAGGAGGAAGGAACTTGAAGCAACTCTCACATTGCATCTTCAGTAAAGGTGCAGGGCACAATGAATTGTTGCATCCACACCGGTGCTCAGTGCACTTTCTCCATTCTTATTTGACCCAGGATCTCCTTCCTTTCTAGGGAATGGTGCTACCCACAGCGGGCAGGGTTTCTCACCTCAATTAACATAGTCAAGACAATCCCTCAAGAAACAAACAGACAAGCAAACAAGCAAAGTGCCTAAGGGCCAGCCCCACCCAAACAGTCCCTCATTAGGAATCCCTTCCCAGGTGATTCTAGATTATGTCAGATTGACAATTAAAATAATAACAGAACAACACACAAACAAACACACACACACACACACACACACACACACACACACACACACGAAAGAGACATGTACTTTGCTTAATCTGAGCCACAAAGAAATCCATACTGACACCACCTGCAATTACACAGCACACAGTAGGATGCTGTTAATAAAGGTTTCTGTAGCTGAGCACACCCATAAAGAAGGGAAGTCTCTGTTGATTACTGAGGTTGGCTTCCACCTGGGAAGGTCGCTGACCCAGAACTCACTGTTGGCGCTTTGCTACTCAGAGCAAAATCCATCCCCAGTAACCACTGGCACACAAGCCCTTCCTCCAACAGTCTTTGGATGTTAAAGCACATCACAAATAGCCATTGTGTGGGGGGTGACAATGGGCACTTTGGCTTCTCTTCTTGGCAGACAGCTCTTTGGGGCTAAGATACAGGTGGACAGCACTGTCTGAAGAAGGAGTGCCGGATCTCACATACTCACATATGTCTCACAGAGTAAAATCCTCAGTCGGGGAAAACTGGTGCTTGCACTTACAGTGCATGAATAATTATGGGAGGAGAAGTGGCATCGGGGTCTTCAGGACTACCAGGTCCAGCCCCTCCCCTCCTCTCCCAGGCCTCCGGGCATATCAGTCTGCAACCTCCAAAGAAAGATGCTTATTTGACCAATTTTAGAGGCTGCAATAGCTGGGAAATGACACAGGCTCCCTTGTTAACTTGTTCCTCCAAGTTCTTTAGAGTGTGTCTAACTGTGGTGTCTCTCTTCAGGACACTGGCATGCAATAAGCAATTCACCAGTTGCTCAAAGTCAGGGATGGATGTGCCCTCAGGACAACCCCCGACAACGTGACCTCATGCATTTTTAAACTTCCCAGTTTGACCTTGGGTGGACTAAATCTTTCCTTTTTCATGCTTAGCAAGCTTCTCTTCATTAACATGCAGCAGACTCCTGGCTCTTTAAAACGCTGCCCCCCTCCCCCTTTTGCAGCCAAAGAGGAACATGGGCCTTTACTCTTGGGTATCTAAGAATGAGAAGCTCATAGGAATGCACACAGCAAGGGGTGCTGTGAGCCGGCCACGGACAGGTCTCTTCTCCATTTTCAGCAAGAAAGCCCAGTTCTGAGATGGTCCTGGGAGTCATTGCCATTCTAACTGTAAACCATGCCCTAGCTCCTCGGGCACTTCTGAGTCCCACAGGCAAGGTGGTCTTGCTGCAAGCGGCCTGCTTCATGTGGGCTGAGTAGTCCCAGTTCCAGTTCACTGGCATTAAACACTTGGCTTAAGGCATGCGCATGTGAAAAATCTTAAAACAAGAAAATTATATACTGTTTAATTGAATTCCCAGTTCTGAACCCTATACATTGCAAAGAGGGCATTTGCAGATTGTCACTGTTGCATTTAAAATGCTACAAAAAATAAAATAAAAAATAAAAATGAGGAAAGTGAAAACAAAGTGAACATACACCAAAGCTCCTATATGATATTTGCATCCCTCCCTTTTTTGTTAAAACTCCAATTAAAAATTAAACTTTTAATATGTGGCGCATCTGCTGAGTCCCCTCCAGTTGTGGAAGAGCCTTTATTGAAATCTTCAGCAACATGCAGACGTCATTTCCTCACTTTTGATTACCACAGGTCACTGGAAAGCTGAATAATAATATTGCAAATTAATTTTTCTCGACTATGGTATAACGAGCGTAATTAGCAGCAAATCCTCTCGCTCTATTTGCATGAGCTGAATTTTCCTTAATTACTCTGCAGTCTAATTATGGAGCTCAATCTAGAGGACTCACAAAAGCCAGTGAGGCAGAAAGCCGAAGACAGCATACCCTGAGTCCTGGATTTACCGCTGAGGTCCTCAGTGAACCAGTTGGAACGGACTCCATTTGTGAGGGCATCAGCATGCAAGCAGTGTCAGGACTAAGACCCAGGGCTCCGGCCGGCCATGCTAATGGAAAGTGATATTGAGTTTACTAATTCAGATAAGGGTGCACAGATTGCCTTTTCTCCAATGCGCAGGCACTGTCAGCGAAACAAATGTGCAGCCCATGTTGCAATTAATTTGATTCTTGTTCCTCTAAGGCTGCACTTGTAGATTTAATTAAGCTTCTGCACACTGGGCACATGCAGGAAGGATGGGAGTTTAATGGCTTCTTTTGAATGAAAGTAGCTGTGGAAGTTATGATTCAAACAGTAACGGCAATCATCAGACAGAGGTGATTTTAATAGGAAAGTACAATTCTTCTTGCCTACCTGCATAGCAGGCAATTTTTTTATTTTATTTTAACGAGAGACAGAAAATCACACTTTCTCCTCAGCTATGTCCTCCCCGTGCTTGTTGAGTTGTGAGTTCTGAGGTAAACATGATTCCCCCACTTTGTAGGACAGGGCTTCTACTATTTGGTTGAGCTTTTTTTTTTAAAATCAAAATAACAGTAACATCTTCCAAACACTTGTTTTGAAACCCCAAAGCTAGCTATCTTGGCTCCAGCCTTAAGATTGACTTCTCAAATAACACCTGGACTTCCATTTGCTCTAGACATGGACCAACAAGCCATGTCTGTACAGTGGCTTCTCAGCTGCCTGCTGACACTACCTGGTTCCTGAACCAACAGGAAATGAACAGAATGGGGACTCTGCCATTGTCGGTAAGAGCAAACGTTATAAAAACAAGCAGTGATTCCTAGAAAGGGAACCCTGCTACAGCACGATGCTCTTACCACGTGCTTTATATCTACTTCTCATGTTTAGAACTTTCGACAAACCTGCCCCCTGGCCACCTCTGAAGAGCCAGTTTCCCTCTGGACTCAAAGTCATCACCTGTGCGTCTCATTTTCACCCCCAGACTGTCTTTATGGCCATGGCTTATTTTTTTTTCTACTAGACAATTATACTCTTTAGACCCTGGGGTGGCTTGATAGCACCTCATTGTCTCTATAGCAACTCAGAGAGGGAGGAGGTGCCTCAAATACTCACAGAATGACTGATGTCTCTCTGGTTCCTGACCTCTAATCTGAGCACAGCCCGTTAAGAGGGATGAGGTCATCGGTATACAACAAATGAAGAACTAATGTGGAAAATACACACGCGTACACGCTGTGCTTTGTCTTCTCCATTTAACACACTACAGTTGTCACAGCCTCAGGCAGGTCCGTTCACCTAGCAGTCTTTCAGAAGGTCTGCTATGGTGCACTCCATAGCAACCCTAGAACCGGGACGCCAGAATTAGGTTCCCTTGAAAATTGCCAAGTCCTTGTGTTCTTGTGTTGAAGCTAAGTCTTGGTGGCTCACATGTATTATCACAGTTTAGGATCCCATTAGACACAAGAATGCAGTAGTTGGCCTACCTTTCTGGGGTCTTGGTTTTTAAACCTCACCAAGGGACACCATCACATGGGGAGTTGGCGGTACAGAACGCCTCACACTCTAATCTAAAGGCCAGGTGGTATGACTAAGGAACAGCCACTATGTTGAGCTCTCAGATGACAGTGTGTCCTGGCACGGCTCTGTCCCCCACAAAGATGAATGTCCCGGTGCACTGAAGACATAGCTGCTAACAAGCCATAAATAGTAGCAAAAGCATCTGTATATCATATGTTGCAGGGAGTGGGTTGGTCTGTATAGAGAAAAAGTCCAACCTTGAAATGTCACACAGGAATAGTCTGGTTTATCTGTGCCACCTGTCATCGTCCACCCATCCTATAGATCAATCTTACTGACAAGAGAACAGATGAAAATAACCCTTTGTTTATAAATCCTACTTTCCCTTAAGACCAGGATGACGACGACCATGATCTCAGGTAATATTAAGTCCTTATCACTCAGAAGGGAGCAGCTGAGGCAAGAGCGCATGCACGAGAGAACACAATTACAAGGCTTCAGACAGCACTTGTAGCCATCATGAAAATACGACACAACAATGGGTCCCTCTATTAATTTCTGGCAGGCTGAAAGCGCGTACACACTACAGCAGTGAACAAATCAAAGTGCTCCACACGCACTCTTATACAAGGCACATACGTGATAATTTATCCAACCGACTCATTTGTTATAAAGTTCAGAGTTAGAAAATACCAGAGTCAGACATTCCTAGCGTTAAGGAAACCTAAACATGATCTGGTAATCTTGGGATTTATCAAGCAAAGGAGTCCAGGAAGGTTCCAGGGATTTTCCGTGGTCATTACCCAAATGACTGGTTTCAGGGTCCTGCTTCAGCTTACCCTCGGGCCCTGGCTACAGCCCTGGGCCTTTTTCCTCAAAAGAAATAAGCTGACTTTGTCTCAGAAGCTTTCTTGCACTCTTCCAATCCCAGGAGCCTCCCAAGTGACTGACCTACAGGACAGACAGACAGACAGAAGCTACTGTGGTCGACAGGAAGACTCCTTTCCTTTGACTGTAGCCTCTTTGTTTTCTAGGACCAGCTGCAAAAGATTGCCCAGGAGGAGGAGGTGAACTACCATAATCAAGATGTGCAACCACCACTGTGGTGAACGGTGTTTGCTTCTACACAAAACTCCTTACAGAGAAGTGACGCCTACCAGTGGCATGGAAGCATCCCTCCTTCCACACACCGCGCTACATGCCCTCATCCTTAACAAGAGCTATTCCAGATCCACCCCACTTCATCTGGGATGAGACTCCGCTGCCTGGTCTCAGATCCTGGTCAGGAGTAGCAGAAATGGGAAGGCTCTTGAAAGTAAGATAGCCAGGCTCAAGAGATGGCTCAGCACATACTGCTTTTCCAGGAGACCTAAGTTTGGGTTCCAGCACCGACAGCAGGTGGCTCAGTATCTCCTTCTGGTCTCCGTGGGGACTCACACACATGTCGCGTGCGTGTGTGTGTGTGCGTGCACACACATGCACACACACACACACACAAAACAACAACAACAACAAAATTCCCCAAATGTTTAAAAAAACAAGACAGCTAAAGGCACATTTAAGCAATACAAAATCTTACGTAAAACAAACAGAGTTATGCTTTCAAAAAGTGTTTTTAGTTCGAACAACAATTTACAGGGAAGAGGAAGAACTTCTATAACAATCTCTTTCCTAAACAGTTGGAACTATTATTCTGAAGAGACTGAACAATGCATATTGATCCGAAGGACCCATTGCCAGTTGATGATGTGCAGCATGGTTTGTGGACTACAGGGTAACTAACACTGGACAATCCAGAGAGAAATCTCAACTCCTCTTCCAGATCTAGGCAATTCTGTGTAACGGGGATCCAGGCCTCTGCCTACCCTGCATTTCACACAGACCCAGGGCACAGCAGTGGGTCTGCCCTGCCCTGCCCCGCCCCACCCTTCCCTGCCCTCCCTGCTTTCTTTCCCAGCTCTGTCTTTCACCAACACCCCAACATTTCCTTCACCCAAGATGTTTACAAAGCAATGCTTCCACATTCCTCACATTGCCGCATCTGTGGCAGACCAGTGGCATCTGGTTCAATATTTCATTAAACCCTCCTGAAAACTAACAGTTCAATCTATTAGAAAACTACAGACCCTGTGCAACATAAATTACCTCGCAGGCTGTGGTGGAGCCCACAGCACAACCCATTTACTGTGGAGACATTTACAGCTGGGAGTTTCTGTACTTTCTAGATGCATGAAACATAACCTTTGTAAACCTCCCTCAGATGGTAAACAATGAAATTGAAGGAAGGGGGAAAATAAAGGTCCTTAGCTAAAAAGGTTAGTTAGGTCCAGGGTGAAGGATTTCAGTGTGGTGCCTTAATTACCCAAGAGACGAATCTAGTCTTCTCATGGGCATTGCTTGTGTGTGGATCCATGCCTGTGCCATAGCCCAGGTTTTTGCACTTCTTTCTTGACGCCCAGCAAAATGACAGAACTGTCACAAGAAAACCACACTGAAGTCTGTGCCCAGTGGAAAAATCAGAGCTAATTTATTTTTGCTGTGTGGTATCACTGAGTTAGGCAGCAGAAAGAAGGCTGAATGCACAGCTTTGTGCAGGACCCATTTGGACCATCGGTGCTCAGTGGACCCCACCTTTAAGTGAGGTTGTCACTTGACAAGTTCTTGATGCCTGGTGCCTGATCATCTGGATCACCATGCCTTCCACTCAGTGACAATGACAGCATCAGGGCTTGGCACAATTAAACTGCCTGTTTTGTTTTGTTTGTGCAGGGGTGGGGGGAGTGGGGGGGATGATGGGGGGGGAAGGAGATCTCCCTTTTATTTTCGACTTTAATGAGTTCCTCCTCCTGTCCCCGAGCACATTTGCAAACTTATTAAAAAGTAGACAAGTATTTGTTATATCATAAGAACCCCTCCACTGGTTGTTTGTTTGTTTGTTTGTTTGTTTTTGTTTTTGTTTTGGTCAACTTCACACCAACCTAGATATATCTGCAAAGGAAGAATTTTTTTGTGTGTGGGGGTTGGAGGGATGGCAGTTGAGAGATGGTCTCATTTATGTAGCTCTGGCTGTCCTGAAACTCACTGTGTAGATCAGGCTGGCCTTGAACTGACAAAGATATGCCTGCCTCTCTTCCCCCCAGTGCTGGTATTAAAGCATGCACCACTACACCTGGCCAAAGGGGGAATTCTAACTGAGTAAATGCCTCCATGAGGTGGGCAAGCCTGTGCGCTACTGTCTTGACTCACGATCCATGTGCAAGGGCCTCGCTCACTGTGGACGGTGCCAGCAGTGTTGGGCAAGTGTTGCTGGGAGGTTGTAGAAAGCAGGCTGAGCAATCCAGCGAGCAGCTCTCCTCCAAGGTCTCTGCTTCAGTTCCTGCCTCCACGTTCCTGCCTTGGGTTCCTGCCCTGACTTCCCTGGGAGATGAATAAGCCTTAGAGTGAAGCAAACCCTTTCCTCCCCAAGTGGCTTTAGGTCCTGCTGTTTTATCACAATAAAACCCAAAAAGATTAACTACAGGTTTAAAACTGCCTTTAGGTAATCCAAGAGGGATCCCATCCCCTTGGGGGCGATTACAGCATTTGAGTGTGTGTTGCATAGAGAACAGGGAAAATGAAGCTCTGATAACAACAAACACTCAACTCACTTACAAATCTACTGATGGTAGTTAGAGGGAGCCAAGACTCTAAGTGACTGTTTGGCTGGCAGAGCAATTGATCAAACCAGGACCTGTTACTAGTCTGGGCCAGATACTTTCCCCAGGCATCTGGGGCCTGACCCAGATGAAGACTTCTGGCTTAGGGTAGTTTACCTAGCCACACATGGGAAATGAGATGGTTTTGGATTAATTATGCGGTCCATGAATTGCCACTGCTGTACCATGAAATCAGCGTAGCTGGCATCACTCCACTGAGCAGTCATCAAGGGAAGTCACATGGAAGTGATTTATGCAGAAACTGTAAATTAGGAGGCACAGCTGTGGTTGTTTCCCCCCCCCCCCCCCCCCACGAGGCATCTAACTTAGCTGGGCTTAAGATTTCTCTGTGTGTGTGAAATGAAGGATTGAAAAGAGATGGATCCTAAGATGAGTCTTCTTAGCTCTTGAAATCTTACATACCACTTACATGGAACAGTCATGAACATCAGATCATCCTGCAGGGCACGAGCTAAACCCAAATTACGCTGTTGTTTTAAAAAAAAAGTACAGGAAATAAGTGGGCCAAATAGAATATATATATTCTAACAATATATATTCTAGTAATATACATCTAATAATATATATTATATATAAATATTTGTATATGTATGTGTGTGTGTATGTATCTATATATATATTATCACCACCACATTTCGGGGAGTTGGTATTCATTTGGCCCATATGACATACATGTTTGGCATAAAAAGTAGTCACATTAGACTAACTAAACAATTTCTGAAGACTAAATAAAACTCGCATATGCACATGTAACGTGCGTGCCAAGTTCTGTCTCCAAGGAAATTCTTGATGAATTATATGGGATGTCAGGATACCAAGAGTAGACAGTCTACCCCTTTTCTTCTTTATGGATAACCCTCTTCAAATCACTGCTTTCTTAAGAAGCCACTTGGAGGTCACTTTATAAAGAATGTGCTCAGACAGGTGTCTGAAACAGACTCTGGAGGTCTGAATGAGAATGGCCCCTACAGGCTCATATACTTAAATGTTTGGTTCCCAGTAGGAAGACAGTTTAGGAAAGGTTAGGAGGTGTGGCCTTGTTGGAGTAGGTGTGTCACTAGGGGTGGGCTTGGATAATTCAAAAGCACAGGCTGCTGGGCGTAACCAAAATCTCTCTCTCTCTCTCTCTCTCTCTCTCTCTCTCTCTCTCTGTCTCTCTCTCTCTCTCTCTCTCTCTCTCTCTCTCTCTCTCTCTCTCT
>OU015743.1:5534310-5545521 GCA_907169655.1 Acomys percivali | reverse complement strand
CAAGGACCTTGTGTCCTCCCAAGAGTTTCCCAGCAAGCTTTGAGCACTGATTGACCAGGACTTGTAGGGGCATGATGTCAGCATGTTAGAAAAAAAAAAAAAAAACAGCATGGAAGAGACCTCAGAAGGCCACCATTCTTTATTTTGTTGGCTTCTGGAAGAGCCAGGACTGACTAAGACGACAAACAATTGTTCTCAGATGGGAAAATTAGAGTGACAGGCTTCCTGACCACTCCCTAAGCTGTTAACCTCATGGGGGAGGGGGTGGAACGTGTCTCCCCCTATATGCCATCTGACTGCTACCTTAGTTTTGCTTTCTGACCAGGAGGATGCTTATGTTCCATTCACAAGCATGTGCAGGTGTATGTTTTGATGCTTCTGATGCAACTATCCCTGGTGCCAAGATGCCTTGGCGACCACACAAAAGAAGACCGTGTCATGGAACCCTCCTTGGCATCTAGAAGGGGCTCAATAACCGGCCTACAATAATTGGATGACGTCTTGGGCTTGGAAATAAATCTACAGCGGAATGTAGTATGAATGCTGGCAAGCCTCATGGCTGTTACAAATGAGTCGTTAGTGAGATGGACAAGTATCTGGGTAAGCTGAAATCATCACTGAATCAGCCACAACTGTGGAAGAATAGGTTTCCCTCCTGGTTTTTTTTTTTTTTTTGAGTTATTCTGACCCACTATTGCTTTAACCCCTCATAAACTAAATGATGCAGGCAGACCACCTGCGCCCAGGAGAGGCTTGGTGCCGTACTCTGTGGTTGATGTGTGTCCTTTCTGCAACAGTTCAAAATGATCATGCGCTCTGCTTCTGAGTGCTGCCTTGTCGAGTACCTTGCTAATCATAAATTTCACAGAGCGAAGCTTAGCTGCGGAGCGCCTCTGACTTCATGGTTAGTAAATACCACGTTTGGTTTGATGGCAGAAGAGTCTAGGGAAGACGGAGAGAGAGGCAGCCTAACTCTGTTCCCTTTTAATACAGGGCCAGCTCATTTTTAATGGCTTGCTTACAAGACTAGGGCCCCAGAACGTGTCCCAGGGGGCCTAGGAGGTGTGATTTCCCCAGAGACTCCAGCCAGCCCTCATTTGGACATCGAGCTGACTAACTTTGCAGAGGGGTGGGGCCACGCTAAGAAAGGTGGTACCCATCTTTCAGTTACTTTTCTGGTTGGAGGACATACCACACATGGGAGAAGGAAGACTCTTAATAAGCAGAACTTGAACAGGTAAGAGAAACATTCTTAGAATCAGTCTGGAGGGAAGAGAACCATCAAATAAGCCCAGAGCTCTTGGGTCCTAGAACAGAAAGCTGAAGATACTTTCAGACTCCTGTTGCACAGGGACAGCGTTAGTCTACTTCTTATTTTCTTGTCAACCAATACTTTCCTGGAATCTCAGTTGCTTGGTTTCTCAAAATACAACAACCCAGGCAGTTAAGATTTCTCACCACGAATTAAATGCAACATGTTTCTCAAATGAATGTGAAGGATTCTTCCAGGATACTGAGAAAACAAACGCTGAAGTAGAAATCAGACAGGAGTGGCTGTAGGTTCCGACTTGGCTTTAGTAATGCCTAAACTGCAGACAATAGCCGTACAGTACCTGGGCCCTTTCAAAACAGATTTCTGAGTCCTGACCACCCGATTGGATTAGCGATTTTGACCATGACTTGCAGGGCAAAGCATTCGATGCCTGCATCTGGAGTAATTTACTGGACTTTTCTAAGCACTCACTTGAACTTACAGCTAGCAAGTATGAACATGCCACTTTCTTATGCTGTAGATAAGGACCAAGTTGGGCTCCATGATGCTAAGCCATCCAAGGTTTCTTAACTTTGCTAAGTTGTTGAGCGATTTCCCTTGCAGATGTGCTACTGTCGTATGCAAGTGCTTTGCTTTGCAACAGGGATGTAAGAGATGCAGTCAGCTCAGCAACAATTGTGCATCAACAAAGGGTTGTTTGAACTCCATCACCCCAAACAGTTCTGGGCGGCTCTGCTTTATAATTCTGTCAGATAAGGTCATGTATTGCTGGTGAAATGTGCAAACTCAGTCCCACAAGATGAAAAGTAAGCCTTTCTAGCTCTCAAATCTCAATGCCTTTTAAGATTTATTTGCAAAAATGGGAACATGTATTTTTTTCCCAACATTTTCCTTGAAATCCTATCAGTTGGTGTCACTGCTGTTCCAAGTCCAGCAAATTTCATTTCTATTTAACATTAAGGTAGAAAGGAACATACCAACAGACCAAAACACACAATGGAGGCATGCAGTGGGGTTGGACTTAATGCATGGGTAAACATGTGCACACATAAGAGGCCAAGCATGTCACTTAATTCGAGCAAAGGTCTGCACCAGAGGGTCTAGAACATTCTAAACAGGCCTTAAGCAAAGGGGGAGATGTAGAGGGGGAAACAAAGCTGAGCAAAATGAGCAGGAAATGGGCAAGATGACTCATCTATACTTGAATGTCTGACCTGTTAGTTGGCCGTCGCCTGCAGCAGGGGCGATGCGAATGTGAGGTGTTGTAAGCTGAGTCACGATTATCGCGGCTAAGGCAAAGGAGGGTTCCCAGGTCAGCATGCATGAGGGAAGAAAAAGCCAGACTGAAGCCAGGCTAGCAAGAAGAATTCCCATCAGTACAGCAAACCATCTCAACTTCGTTCCGAAAACAGCGAAAAGAACAGGAAAGGAAAAGAAAGAAAGAAAACACATACACACACATAGCAAGACTTTCATCTTCTGAATTCTCTTCGCTTAAGCCGCACAGTCAGATTTCTAACTCTGACGCTGTTGGACATTTTGCCTGAGATCTTGGGTGGATCAACTGAAGAACAGAAAAAGTAAAGCACCCATCCCCCAAAATGCGGCTCTGCATCAAACTGAAGGCTGACACGTGTCCAGTCCCAGCTGACTGGTGAGACTTGCTAACCCCTATTAATCAAACTTCTAAATCTCACTAAACGACTTGAAACTATGTTGCTATGCTACAGTGTTTCTCCACTTCCTATAGTCAGGTTTGTATGGAAAACCGTATTCTTTTGCTGAACACATTTTTATGTAACCTCACTGATAATCAAGTTTCATGTGACTTTCTATGAAAACCCTTTTTATTTCACACAAAAAGAATAAAACAATGTCTCTCAAGGACAAAATAGAAGCTCCCACTTGCTTTGCTGTCACTGTCATAGTTAACATTTGCCCAAAGAAATATTTAAGATTTTTGAAGTGGACCATGCTGGCTTCTTTGTGTGCCTACACAGCTCAGCAGTTGTGTTTAAGCAGTTAACATTTATGACACACAGATATTGAAAAGAAAAATAAAGAAAATTAAAATGTCAGTTGTAACATGATACAGCTGGAAAATGATGCAAAGAAAAAAATATTGGAAAATTAAGAATAGGCTTACATGAAAGATTACTAATTTACCCAGAGCAGCCTGGGCACTATTAGAAATGTGACAGCGAATAAGGAAAATAGATCATCTACCATCTGCAGACAATTAAACTCCAAACGGCTGCTGCATAATATTTCTAGCTATCCCTATGATTCACTCAAATGGTGTCCATTGCTTCTTACAGCTAGATGGCTGGCACAACTGAGCGAGGAAGGGGCTTGGCAGGTACTCTAACACTACCAGTGAGTTTGTTCTGGCCACACCCTGTGAGATGGACAAACTATTTGGTCAGCATTTCTCAAAGCATCACCAAGATCACTTTCCAGGCCTGACACATTATGCCACTGTGAACATAGTTGTAGGTCATTGGACAAAATGCTGCTTCTGGGGCTTGAGGTGACATTGGCACCAGTTCTGTGTTCTAGACACCTAGTGCTTTTGTTTGGTCATGACCCACTAGTATGCTTTCCATAGATTTTGGATTACTTTAGGGACATCTAATCTGATCTGCTTTTGTTCAAAAAAAAAAAAAAAGATTGTTTTATAGAAAAAACAGAACACTTATCTAACACCAAAAAAGGTGACTCTTATGAAAAAAATATAATTGGCAGTAGTAGCTATGAATAGCAGATATTCACAACTCAAAACAATGACCTGATGTGAAGCCCTTTATGGAGAATGTACACTAAAGTCCTTTATGGAGGATGTACACTGAAGCCCTTACACTGTGAGCACTGGGAAGTATCTCTCTGGTCCATTTCTGCTTTGTAGAGTTTATCTGTGATACTAGTTTTAGTTCAATCAAAGCAATTGGCTGCTGTCAGTCAGTAGGCCTACCAATTGCTCTTACAAATGAAGTTTTATCAGAACACAGCCAAACTCAGTTATCTAGGCATCACCTGGGGCCATGCTTGTCCCCCAAGCCAGAGCTGAGAGTATTTGTGACAGATAAGTCACATTCTATAAAGCCTAAAAATATTTATTCTTGATTAATTAGCTAATTAATAATTCAACTTTTAATTTTATCTTCAGTGATGGAGATTGAACTCAGAGCGGGGCATGTGCAAAGAAAGTACCACTGAGCGATAGTCCCCAAAAATCTGCAGTCTCTTGCCTCGAGTACTAAGAGCTTTCTGACCTACCTTAACATGCCAGTAAGATTAATTTATAAAAAGAGATGATCACTAAATTTTGTAAAATTAAGCCATAAATTTCAATGTAGTCCTTTGAAGAGAAATAACAGAGTGCAGTACGGCTGTCCGCATAAAGACACCAGAGGCGCAGGCCTCTGAACGCCACTAAGGTTGCCTGTAAGGTGATCTAGGGTTTATTGAGCCACTTGCTGTTCTTCGTACTTTTTTTTGTCTGACTCATGAGGAATGAGTTTGGGGTCTGAGGAATTTGGGGCATATGGGGCTATTTAGCTTCCTGAATTTTAGAACCTTTCAGGGGTTAAGACATTCCTGGATTTGTATTATGAAGACAATTTTAGATCAAGAAAAGAAAATATTTCTCCACAAAACGCTGAACGCTGCAAGTGCTAAATCCACAGCCCGAGCCTGCACAATGGTGGATTAGAGCATGCAAGTGTCTTACTCTATTTTTGTTTGCTCCTGAATTGAATGTGAGTAATTAAAAGGAATCTTAATTAGCTTTACATCTCAACAGACATTCTTTTGGGTTCTTTTTATCAGCACACTTCCATTCTGCGGCATGATGGCCTAGGAAGGATGGTGTTTCTCTGAACAAAAGAATGGAAAGAAAAACAGTGTTGGAGAAACTTCTTCAACAGCCCAGCGATTTAAAAAAAAAAAAAAAATCACATTTTTGAATACAGTTGGAAATTGTATCGGAACAATAGAAGTCCTTCAGCTTCCTCAAGGTCTCTCCCTGCAAAGCACAGTCGCATTCAGTGCAGACTCAAGTCAAACGAAACACCAAACGTTCAGACGGCAACTCTCCCCAAAGAACAACAACCTGAGCTCCTTGTGGCTGAGGCTGACTGTCTCACTTCCCTACTTGTTTGGGGAGGAGTTTTGCACGTGTTTACATGCAGGCCTGGTTTTATTCCTAGCTGCCCTGTCGTTAGGGAAGGTACAGCAAGGAGGGGACGAGGTTAACCTTTAGGACCTTCTCCATGGCGTCAACGCCCAATTCACAATTAGTTCCCCAAACTCTCATCAACTCAAGATCTTCACAAATGGATACATCTGCGTGTCTAGACTTTGGAGTCTATAGGTTACTGTATAAGTAACATACAGAAGGCATCACATAGCTCTTCAGATAAGTAGAGAACAGCAAAGCTCCAGCAGCTGTATTTTCAAGGAGAATCATAACTGGCATTCAGCATGGGAAATATTATCTTATGGGGGATCAATATATATAGCTTAAGCTGGATGTTGCATCAATTAAAATGAATATGCCTGATTTAATCCAAAAGAAAATTTATTTATAAGACAGACTTTGGTTTTTTTTTTTAACGTGTATTTTGTCAGCTTATAACTGCTCATCCATAAATCCTTCTAAGCCACATGAAAAGGCTTCTACCCGAACAGTTACTATTCTTGTAAAGAAGCTGTAAGTACATAAAGCTAGAGAAAACACACACACATTATAATTATTCAGGCATGAACCCAAGGAGACTCAAAAGAACTGAACTAATAAAAATTGGGTTGTGTGATTTTGTAGAAATAATAATAAACGTTTGGAGAAACAAAAAAATAGTTCAGAGGTCTCCTATCATCCCATGGAACAGACTGGAATCGGCAGGGTTACAACAAATGCCCTGTGAGTCCTGTTACTGGGATCCTTCGTCTCAGTCTGCAGTGCGTTTACCTACAGGCAACACTCAAGCTAAGGCTGTACCAATGCAGCACTTCCCTGCTGCCACAAGGTAAAGGAAGTGACACAAGAGCATGGGCAACCTTTCTCAGCAGGGGCAGCTGTAGTAACACACCTTAGCTTTTGTTTTCCCTTTGTCTGTTTTTTATAAGTCTTTATATTCAAGATGATGAGTGTCAAAATACATCTTTGGGATATGATTAAAATAATCACAACATTAAATTCATAAATAGCATGAAATCTAGTCTTAAGAGGCACCCTCTTACTTGAGATTACAAACTAGCTCTTTGTGACAACAAATCCACCTCCGGGTCTCCTCCAAGAAGACACTTGACAGCAGTGGCTCCCAGGAGCGGTGCAATCTCTGTGTACTCACAAGCTTGCTGAGGAAAACGTGTGAACCGGAAGCTCAGATGAGCCACCATACCACCATCAATTTGTGGCAGAGCACACTTGAGGTGCCAGAACTCTTAGAGTTCAGACAGCTTTATTCCATGACACTGAAGTTGCTAGAGCCACCCATTTCTCTGTTTAGATGGAGTCCTGGGCTACCCAGTGTAAAGAAGGGAACCTTTCCTCATCCTGAGAGAGCTGACTCATCAATCTGTGCCCTGACCGAGAGTTGCCAAAGCCTTGCACACGGGCATTAAAGTAGCATAAAACCATGTCCCGTGCCTGGAGGGGGACTGCTTCCTAAGGCGTCTACTGAACTGTGTTTTAGGAGACAGAAGTGACAGTGTCAGGCAGAGAATATTAAACTGTGTGTCTCCTCCCTGGCAAGGGCATCATCTGGATAGAGTTTGCTGCTGTGTAAATGTTTGCAAATGACTCAGAAAATATGAGTGGGGATTATTTAGCCAATCAGGTCATCTGATTGCCTAATCACCCTTTGGTGGATTGAAAAACAAATTACAATATTGATGAAATCTAGCTGATGGGAGAAAATGATTCAAATCACCATCTAATTCAATCTATTGTGAGAGCGGCAAACTTGTCAGGTTTCCATGTTTACCAGGACGCCGTTTATATAATTGTTTAATGTTGTAAATGAGCAGGGTGACAGAAATTCCTGTGCTGTCACATTACATTGGGTAATGACTCAATTCTGATAGAGAGAAGG
This sequence comes from Acomys percivali, assembly GCA_907169655.1. Classification (NCBI taxonomy): domain Eukaryota; kingdom Metazoa; phylum Chordata; class Mammalia; order Rodentia; family Muridae; genus Acomys; species Acomys percivali. Next base: position 5,538,153 of record OU015743.1, on the reverse strand, counting down.
TCGGATGGTTACATTCTTCTAGCATCATCCATCAGATGTCTGCTGGGTAGTTCTCCAGGGGACCCTTCAAGAGCAGGGGCTACACATCTAAGAGTATGGTGGGTGCCTAGCTCAAGGGCTTTGTAATACTGTAACATTACTAGCTGATATCATTAAGATATGATAATAATAGTTACCAGTTGATAGCCTATGGCAGTTGACAGAAGATATTGATAGCCATAATTTCATTTACTACTAATCTACTATAAATAGTATCACTTAATCAGGCATGGCATTATAAAAAAATAAAGTCCCTAAAAAAACTATACAAACAGATTCATGGGAATAGAAACCATAAACTCTGGGGTGGGGGGGACAAACGAGGTGAGGACATCACCTAAAGTTTGCCACATAATGTGCACCTAGGAAGAATGCGTGACTCTAGACTGAAAAGGCCATGGGTGTTCATAAACTAAGAATGCAGGAGGAGTTAGAAACACTCAGGAGCATCTTAGCATATTCAAACTGTCTCCTGAGGTGCCAGGGTACTTTCAGCCAAACAACTCATCCCCCGTGACCTGATTAAATCTCACGTCACAGACCCAATGGCATGTTCTCTTCATATCTAATGAAGTCAAGCCCTCTTTACCCCCCCCCCCCCCCCCGGTTACTCTGACGGACTGAGTGTGCTCAGAGACAGTGCTACTGTACAAGTCCTCATGTGAGTATAGCACTTATGTCTCTGAGCACTTTTCTAGACTCTCCTGAATTTGATGGCTGACCCATGAGGCTGATGTGCCTGAGCCATGAGGCACATTCCACACAAGTGCTAACATCCATGAGGCACATCCCACACAAGTGCTAAGACACACGCTCATGTGCTTTCTTCAGGAGGCTCGGTATGAGGGACATGGGGGGGAGTGTGCATCTCCCTAGCTACGATCACTGCTCATCCTTGAGCCAGGCCCAGGAAACACAAGACCTTCTGTGACATCCCCAGATGCCTGGGCTCTTTAGTGAAAGCAGCTCAGGTTTTACAATGGCGTTATTATACCTAGATCACCAATAAGTGGCTGGCGTGGCAGGAGCAGGGGCTTGCACCTATGGCCCTGGCTACTATGAGGGTCGCTTGAGCCTACATGTTTGGATCTAGTCTGGGTATCAAAGTGATATTTCATCTCAAAAAAGGGGGAGGGGGTGATAACTTACTCCTTTATATAGGAAGATTCACTGCGTCTATATCTACTAGCTGTCTTATGCAAACATTTAAAAATGTACACTGACATCGCAGAATATTAACATTCTTAAAAGAGCTGTTATAGAGATGGACATTGAATACAGCTTGGGCTACAGCAGCATGACGTCTTATTTTAAAAGGTAAGCAGGAGCAACTGTCATAAGAGCCTAATGCCTACATATGTGAGTGCACGTGCATATTTGATACGCATACATACGCATATTTCAGTGAAGTTAATAGCACATTTTCAGACATTTAAAAACATGGTATAAAAATCAACCTCAGGAGCACAAACAAACAAGTAGGCAGACTATCCCAAAGTTTCAACCTACCTTTTGTGGCCACTCGGACACAGTCAATTTTGGTTTCCTGTATCAAATGAAGAGGGAAGAATTATTATCCGGATTGCATTAAGTCAAGGGGAATGTAGTTCCAGTCGATTGGCTCAAACATGGAAAGATCTCAACGTTTCAGACATGGCTTCTCCCCAGTGTGGCGTGCTCGGACATGCCACTGCTGCCAGGAGTGAGGCATTAAGACATGAGGAGAGGTGCTTTCAGCCTCTCTACCTGGTGGCCCTTGACTCCTTCTCCAGCCATGTCCCTGTTTCCTGTGCAACCATCACTGGAGGAGAATTCCAAATCCCAGACCTCCCTGCCTCACACTGACAAATGCCAAGTAGACGTGAACCCCGGACCTGAGCCGTGAATGAGAGAGAGCAGGGCAGAATCTAGAAATTGTTTCCTACTATGTCAGGTTTGCAGTCCTCCCCGAGCCCTAGGTTGGTCTGAACAGGAAACAGGAAATCTCAGGATTGACTCAACACTGTTCTTCCTTTGCCTTCATGTCATCTTTCTAAAGACCCTTTCTCTTGGGGAAAAACAAGGCATCTAATTTAGGCAGCTACAGGATGCAGGAAGTTTTGGAGCCGAGGCAACGGGATGAACTATGTTTCTAAGACAGATGCTGTGGATCCCACAAAAATTTTAACAAGCTGGATGCATGTGTCGTAGCTACACTCCTTTTGTACAAAACAGTCAGCTAAGCAGAATGACTAGCCAACTTTTAGTAATAAGAAAATTGGAAAATAATAACTATCAGGTTGACAGTATGCTTTCCTAAAGCACAAAGAAAAGGCACACATATTAATTTCTTTCCATAAGTTCCTCTTGATAAAATGACTTTTTTTTAAAATATATAAAAAATGTTTTTTTTTAACCGAAGTGCACATGGCTGGATTTTGTTTGCACCGCTGTCTCCTTTAACCTGTGCTCACATGAGTAACACCAAGAGTCTCACACGCAGTCTTCTCCCACACTTACCCCATTGGCTCTACTAGCAGCTTGGTAATAAATTCTGTAGCTTTTATGGGGGAGAAGGGGGGTGTTCCAGTAGCCGTTGTACGTCTTGTTATCCCCAACGGTGAAGGGCTGTGCGGCTGGCAGGCTGTCTGCAGGGAATTCCGCCGCAAAGTAGTACTGGGAGTTCAGCAGCGAAGCATTCTGGAAGTGAATCGGCACCGGGTAACACTTCAAGATCTCCGTGGTCTTCTTAGCTCTCCGAGGACGCTCCTCCTCAACAACTATCTGATAGACGCTAGAGAAAGCAAAGAGAAGAAGCATCCATGACGTTCCACAGTCTCTGAACTGATGCACTCTGCCTTCGATTTCCAGGGATTTGAACACATCTGGGACAAAGAACACAGTGGGCTCTGGTGCCTGGACACAGTGGCCCTTTCTCGATACTCTTCCTCAGCCAGTTCTGATGTGAAGCGGCGTAGTGTGTGGGCATCTGTGCACATGTGGAGGTCCGAGACTAATCTTGGGGGTCACTCGTCATAAGTTTTTCCACCTAATTTTTTTGTTTGAGGCAGGGTCTCTCACTGGGACCTTGGCCTCGGTGGTTGTAAAAGTGTGTGTCACCATGCTGAGCATTTCAGAAAGGAGACTCAGGACTGCACTCAGGTCTCCATGCATTTGCAATAAGGATTTGCAGACTCTCCACCCCATCCTCACCCACCCCATCCTCACCCACCCCACCCCCAGTTTACACATTTATTGGGAGAAACAAAATTCAAAACCATACAAATTTATTGGACAATGTAACTAGAGATGAATTTGCATAAGCTTAATTCGGCTTAACTGATGAGATTGTATTAACTATAGGCTGTAAAGAAAGAACGTAGTGTTGCCCTGAAGTATATCTGTATAAAATGCATGTGACGTTTTTGTTTTAATAAGCCACAAAACACAAGGTGCACTGACCAATATGGCAAATATATTCCTTCCCACAAGTTCCTACATGCCCTGACCAACAATGGAAAGGGAAGTCTCAAGAAAAAGATGACCAGTGATCAGTTTTCCAAGCTGAGGCTGTGGAGTTAAGGTGGCTGTTAAGAGAAATGACAATGCCATCTGAGCCACACGTAAAGAGCAGACATGCATGACACTCTCTGATCCCTTGCACCAGGCCACTCCTTGAAAACTCTCCAAATACTGAAGTAACTTTAGAAGAATGTGAAGATTTAAAATGATGGATTTTTGACAAATTAAGGTATTTATGATCAGTACAAAAAAGTTATTTCCTTTTGAGAAAAACTAAAGGAATTGAGGGGGGCGAAGGGGGGG
>OU015743.1:5507176-5523425 GCA_907169655.1 Acomys percivali | reverse complement strand
TGTGTGTGTGTGTGTGTGTGTGTGTGTGTGTGTGTGTGTGTGTGTGTTGTCAAGCAGAACAGAGCCCAACTATTTACCATGGAATATGGAAGTAGAAATGTGGTCACAAATAATCAGGTTTTAAAAGGCTCATCAGATCAAATTCTCCAATAGGAGCCCAGAGACAAACTGCACAGAGCCTTACTGTGCATGGAGATGCTTCCACAGGGTGTGCTATCCAGAGTAAATGGAATCCCATCTGCTCAGGTAGGCCATGGTAAAACATCCCAATGAAACAAGAAGAAATTACATCTATATAGACCAGTGATCTCATGAGAGGTCCACTCCTGGGATTATTTTGAATCCTTCCTAGGAAGAATAACTCTCTCTTTCTCTCTCTCCTCCCTCTCTGTTTTCCATTCACTGTGAGAGGCCTCATGGAATGAGAAATTGGGCCTAGATATTGATAATAAACTTAATTTCAAATAAGTCTTCATGATGACTTTTTTCCTAATAATTTTGTTTCCCTTTAAAAAAATAACACAGTAAATATATACTTGAGAAATCGATCAATTTAAAAAAAACAACAACAGTCCATTTAAAGCTCAGGAAGCAATGTCCTCTATCCCTGGGAATCTGAACTGCAGTAAGCACTTATCATTTGAGAGTCAAGTCGCCTGGTTAAGAGACAGCAGCAGGGCCCCATCATCAAAAGGAACAAGTCTCTTTTATTAGAGAACATGGTATTTCTATACCTTCCATGGAGGCCCCTTCATCTCCCTCAGTCATTTCCTGTAAGGAGAGCTAATGAGGACCCAGCTTGGAAAAACCTAGAAAACACTCTGGAGGAATTAGTGAGTGTGACTGGAGCATCTTTCTCTTAGAGCCAGTGTGGTCCTCCCTGTGCCCCTTACCTGACGGGTGCCCCTCTGCTTTGGGCCGGCTTCAACATCACTGTCACCGTGTTGTCAGTCTGATTCAAAGGTGTCTCAAATTCATACGCTGGCATGGATGGTGCTAGGAAGAAGACCCGATGGGAGACTTGTTATTTATTTCTTGCTTCTTTGTCTTACAAAGGACAATAAGATAAAATAATAGCTGTCAATCAACCATGTCCAAGGTTTACATACATGTGTTTCTGACACAAAATAACAGGGACACTTGCTCAAGTCAGCTCTTGGCAAATGACCTCTCTGATCCTGAGCTGAGGTTGGAAAAGCGCAAAGGGGCTTATGATGTGTTAGTGATGTTCAGTTTTTCCATTTGTGTCCTAGCTCCTTGCTTGTAGTATTTTTTTTTTTTGACAACAAACCATTTTAGAACATGTATACTGTCATGGAAATAGACAATGTGCCTTAAAGGTGTATAAAAGTTGGGAAGTAATCACCAGCGCCATAAAACTGAATGCTGTGATTCTCCCACTAAAGTCAAATGTTTCAGGAGCTAAAGAGCCACCCAAGGGTTCGGAGAGGATGTCACAGCCGGAGAGATTGTTGCAGTGGGTTGGTGACAATGTGGGACTCGGTGGGGAAGCATGGGGTGGGAGGCACAAAGGGGATGGAGGAAGAACAAACAGCTTGAGGTCAATTTTCTCTCCTGTATAATTTTATTCAGCACAGGGTGTGGGTACATTAAGTCTGGGGGTGTGACAGAGCATGTAGGATGCTTGCCTATGGCACACACAGAGTCCTGAACTGAATCCCAGCATCACAGAAACTGGGCACAGGCCTACAGTCACAGCCTGTTGGAGCACAGCAGATGCAAGAGGAGGGCTCTAGGCCATCCCCAGCTACATGATGAGTCTGGGGCCAGCCTGGGCTACATGAGACTTTGAATTAAAAACAAAAATCCTTTCGGAGCCTCCAAATGGGAATCTCTTATGGTAGAGGCAACTAACGCCCACAGCTATGCCTGTTCAAAATGACAGCTCTCCAGACATATACAAACTTGAGTTCTCTTCCTAAAAGGGAAAAGGTATTTCTTTATTCTTGAGGATGTAATACTTTTATACACTGAAACCCGGTTATATCTACTTCCCTCTCCAGTTCCCCACAAATCCTTCCAACTTCTTGTCCTCTCTTTCCTTCCTCTTCCCTTCTCCTCCTTCCTCTTCAACAACCACCTAAGTCCAGTTATTGCTGGCCATATGTGTATGGGTATGGACCCAGCTACTGGAGCATATGAAATCTACCATCATCCACAGGCTTAAAAAATTATATATATATATATATATATATATATATATATATATATATATATATAATGAGTTTCTCTGCCCCAGCTATCAACTATCAACAATCCTCAGCAATGGATTTTCTTTAGTCATTCTGGCATTCTTTCTTCTCCAGAAAAGGTGTCTCACTACAGCACAGCAGCTGTGCACTTTGGTAATCCTTCTTTCCCTGGACAGGTTCAGACAGACTCCCCGTGGCACGGATCTGCGGCCACAAGTACGCAGAGATAACCGATGACAGCCAGAGACCACTTTCTGTGACCTCACTTCTCAACCGTCTTACACATGAGAAAGCTTTTATATGACAAACATGAGCCATTTATCAGTCACGTGTACTAAAGTTTTCTAAGCATTCAAATTAAATTCTAATCCCATCAAGAATTAATTCTATTTCACAGCATGAAACTGCATGCTGGATGCAAGCATAGCTCTGTCTCTTGGTCCAGGAAAACAAAGAACATAGGTCAGGAACTATAGCATAACCTCCCTTCCCTGAGCTGGGCTCCTGCTGTTTGCTCAGGCTGGCCCTGAAATCCTAGGCTTAAACAACCCTGCCAAGGCCTCCCAAGTAGCTGGCAGCCAACCCTTGAAATGTGGTTTTAATTCCATAAAAGTAAAATCATTACTTTTGATGAGCCTGTATAGGGCAATTGAAATGTCAAGTTTCTTTGCTTTTGGATAGAATTATATGAACTCGAGGTGGCCAGACTCATATTTTGTTGGAATTTTTATATAACATATGGAAAAGTTTAATCATTTTTCTAATGGAACATCTCCCTTCTGAAAATACTTACAGAAATATGCTCTCTACTGTGGAAAGTAAAACTTACTTGGAGGCAATACTCATTGGCATACGTTTCCTCTTTAAGTAATCACAACAAATAGATACAATAGGTAATATTCACTTAAGATCAGAGGAAATGCATTAAAAATCACCCCAGTGTGCAGGGTTCCATATTCAATTACATAACTGTTCCATACATGTGTTTTCCCATCTATGCTATTTTTTAACCTCTTAAGAAAAACTTATTTCCCAACTCTGCACTGTCCCCGTAGTCTAATGATGTATATTAAGTTTCAAGTCACATAAAAAAACCTCATGATGCATACAATACCCCTTAAGTTATAATCTCTTAAAAACCCTTTGCCCTCCAAATCTACATTTAAAATACTCTAATTTTGGACATTAACTTCCTTCTGTTTCAAACAAACTTTTTATAAAACCAGAGATAAAGGGTAATAAACATAAAAACCACGCTGGATGTTGCTGAACTGTCCCTGGGGGGGTGGCTAACTCTTCTCCTCGCCCCCTCCTTCTTCTTTGCAGCCTGATTTGGACATGGACATGTCACTGGAAAACTTGGTTCCAATTGGATGGCACTGCTGAGTCCTGGCCAGATCATGACACTACAAATCTTGCCAAAAGATCTATTGGCTGACGATTCATATCTGAGTGGGCTGTCAGGAGGCAAAGGTAACCATTTTCAAGTGGAGACATCAGAGGGAGAGGGCTTGAAGGGTGGATTTTGCCCAGGAATCTTTCCAGCCCACCAAGCATAGATGCCTGTGATCTGTTCATGAGCAGAGCCTTCTCAGACCCACAGTGATGGGGCTGAGCACCCATGGCCCGAGACCTCTTAACCCTAAAGCACAGCTCTCCTCTTTCAAGTTGCTCTTTTTCCCTCACTAGTATTTTGTCACAGCTGACAGAAGGATGAGTAACAAAACGCACTACAAAAAGTTCAAGCCCAAACCCAAATATTTCCCCACTCTTAGCCAAGGGAGGAAGAAAAAATAAAAATAAGAAAATGTCCGTGGAATTCTGTTTACTGTGGCGGCATATCTCACACCAGATGGCAACTTCGTTCCCTCCTGTCTGAGGAACACAGACATTTTCTGCACAGATGAATATGCCAGAATTATTCCTCAAGTTATATCTTCTGTTGGGTGATATAATTGGGTCTGTAAAAAGCTAGGGCCCCCGAGTGTTTGATGCCATCCTGTATGTCATCTTTTTGCAGGACAGAAAGAGACTAGCAGTGCAGAGCCTGAGGCCAGTAGAGCACAGGCGCTGCTTTTGCGCTGACTTAGCGGTTTTATGTCAGAGTCCCGGGGTCGCCACCACCCGGACTAGAGAACCTCATTGGAACCTTCTGCATCACAGTTAAGTCCTTCAAGGAAAACTGCTAAAACACTGGCCACGCCCTAGTAAAGGATGGCCACGCCCTCAAATGCTAAATACACATAGCATTTTATTTCATCCTTTGAGTCTGTTTTAGGAACAGACTTGTGCTGCTAATCAAACTTATTGTTGTGCTTTAACCTTTGCATTCTTGACAATAGCAATAAAGAGGCACAAAATGCCATTTCCCACAAAAGGCTTAACTCATCAATACGTACGATACCTGATATTTTGGTGGTCAATTGGTTTGTTGCCGGAGGTCCGAATCCCTTCGCTGTGCTGGCTCTGATGGTGAAGGAGTATGTGGTTCCAGGATACAGGCCAAAGAACAGAAAATGGGTTTCATTTCCCAGTTTTGAAACTCTTCCACTTTGGTTGGATAAATCTATTTCTGGATCAAAGGAACTGACTGCTTTGTAGGTGATCTGCAAAGGAATAAGAACGCGATGACGACCCTGGAGAAATGGATGTGCCCTCACCTTTATCCCACAGGCCTTCGGGTGCGAGTACTGCGTACTTGTCGGGGTAAGCTCTTTGCTGGAAGCTTCCAACCTCCAGTCCGCTGCCCAGACTAGGAACTCAGCCTGAGCTTGTTACCTTTCTCGAGGGAGGGACTTAAAGCCAGTAGATTAGAATGGGGAAGATGGGTTCACCATAACCTGATACAATGAAACTGTCTGATCTCAACAAGGCCTGAGAGCAGATTTAGAAATAGTTAACAAAAACAAACCAACCCTGAGTTGACAACTGGCTCAAAAGGACAGGCCCTGGTGAGAGCAGAGGCTTCAGCCCTAATCTTTAGCCATGATCTGATTTGGCCATGAATGGGATGCTTGTCTTTCCAAGCAAGGCTACCCTGAAGAATTTTCATCCATGTGGCTGACAATGTCTGCTCCAAAAATAAATGCGAGATGCCTGCCAGTAAGTCTTGGGGCTGCAAATGGACAGCTATTATGGGTCAGAGTCATTGACATTTTTTTTCAGAATATTGTCCAACAGAACTGTCTTTCATGCCAGAAAATGTCTATCCCGCATTAATCAACATGGGGCCACGTGCTATATGGGGCCACTGAGAATGTGAAATCTGGATAGCGAGATTAGGCACTGGATGTCTCATTTAATTTTAATCAAATAAAATTGAGATTTAAATTGCTACAAGTGACTGGGAGCTGTCTCCCACCCCCCATCCCCCATCCCCCCACCCTCCGCCACTAGAGAGTGTGACTCTACTATTTTCATGGTACTCACCACGAAAGAGACATTCTCATTTTACATGAAACCAGAATGTTTGAAAATAAACGAAACATAGGTGCCTTTAAATTTTACCTTTTCAAGTGATTTTTAAAAAGGATTTCAGTATGATAGTTCATCAGTTACCCAAGAGCACACTTGTTAGTGGTGATTACTAACTTCTACCGCTTATAATGACATAATTTTTTAAATGTGGCATATTCAAAAGTTTTAAATTGCAAAACTGAGCACTTTTCGTGCTTCTAAATAGGTAAACCTACTTGTAATTTATGTGCAAGAACACCAGCACTGTTATTATACAGGGTGATAATTGACATTCTTTTTTTTTTTCCTTATATTTACACCATGTCATTATAATTAAGAAGACCTCTCTGAAAGAGCATTTAGACGGAATCACCTGAGCTTTGGCAAGGGAATCACTGTGGTAGGTAGGTGGTGGCGGCACCAGAGCTGCGCAGATCTGTTAACTCTCTCACGGATGGCTCTTCTGAGGCTGAGGAGGTTTATGAAGACAACAAACCAGCTCCACTCCCAGCGGCCAAGGAGGACTGGGGTGGAGCCTCCTGTGTGTGCCCACTTCCTAGCTTAGCTTTTGACCTTGCCTCCCCGCCCCCCGGAGTGGAGTGTGGTGGTGTAACCGCTCCCCAACGTTCATTTGTTCGCTCATTCATACACCTGATCCATTTGCAGAGAGCCTCTGAACGTGCCCAGCACTGTGCTCCAAGGACCTGCTTGGTGTCTCTGATGCCGTTGCTGCCCTGGGGTGTGTAAGCAGGATGGTGGGAGAGTAGTGAGCGCAGCCCCTCAGCTACGACCAGTGTGACTATAGGGATGAGTGTAGTGCACGAAGGACAAGTCAGTCTTCCTGTCCACTTTACCACCTTGGCTCTTGACTTGAGCAGAGCGAATGTGGAAAAGCCCAGAGCCTTTGCTTCTTGCCTCAGACCTGTGGTCATCTGCTATCCAGCCGTGTTCCTGAATACACAGCACTGTATTATGCTAACTTCTGCTCTGTGAGGTGACATGTCTGCAGGGTCCTGTGGACACTTACGGGGCTTTTTTTTTTTTTTTCGTTTTTCAAGACAGGGTTTCTCTGTGTAGCTTTGACTGTCCTGGACTCACTTTGTAGTCCAGGCTGGCCTTGAACTCACAGTGATCCGCCTGCCTCTGCCTCCCGAGTGCTGGGATTAAAGGCGTGAGCCACCAAACCCTGCGCTTGTTCACCTGCCTTGAACAGGACTGAGTGGCCTTTGTGCTGGGTTCTCTACGCAGTCACACGTGGTGATTCCATTGACACACTGACCAAATGCTGGTACCTTGGCCAGCAGATGAACCAGACAGACACTGACTTTAGGGATGGAAGAATCTGGGCTGGGTGTGGTAGAACGGAGGGACTCAGCAGTAAATAAAACGTATCAGTTAAAAACCGTTAACTATGGAGGAAACAAACAAAATGGTAACATAAGAAGCTTTGTCAGGGAGAGAGGCCCACACCGCCATTCAAAACTCCTGAGGAAGGACATGGTGGCAAGCCTGGCACATCTTGAACTCCACAAAGGACCAGGCCAGGCAATGAACTTGGGGCTAGAAGCTGGATTAAGTCCTGCAGCAGAAGTGCCCTGGTCCCAAAGTACGGACGGACAGAGGACCTGTGAGGTCTCTGGAGGCTACAGGGATGTCACAGGCAACTGTGCACTTCATCTGTACATCGAGATGAAAGATTTGGACATACACAACAGGCAAACTCTGAATATTCTGAGTGTGAAAATAAGACAATTTTATTTGTTTAAAAAGAAAAAAACCCTCTTGGCTGCCAGGCGAAATTTTAATTTGCTTTGAGTGATTAATAAAGGGAGGGGCTCATAAAGAAAATATAAAAGCCACTGGGAATCTTGGTAGAACCCAGTGGCTAAAACTGTGGTATGGGTGATACAATATAGTTTGGCAGACTAAAGTAAGTTGTGGAGGCAGGTGGGCAGCAACAAAGGAACTATAAACGTTAGGAAGAAATTAGACAGCAGCCGGTGATGGAGCACCAGTACGGAGGAGTAATTTCAAAAAGATCATCCCCCTTATTGAAAGGAAAGGGAGTGGGTGAGGGTGCATTTAAAGATGGATGCCGACATTTGAATTTCTATGTGGACACGCACACATGACAGAAGTAAGGTCCAAGAAACGTCCAGGCTGGGAGTGAAGATTTGGAAATAGATATAAAGATGGTCCAGGGGAGGAAGATTTTGATGAGAACTCAGGTGATGTTAGGTAAAGATGTGTTTATCCATACCTCAGGCCAGAGTCTCAAATCTGCGTATTTGCTAACTGCCCTAAGTCTGGCTTTCCAGCCATAGCAGCCAAGGCCTCCTGCTGTGGTTGGGTCCCTGAGCTTTACTTGCTCATGGATGCTGGGAATCTACTGTTTAGCCTGAAATCATGATTTAAATATGTCAGAGACAGAGGACCTATCCTCTGGGTGCCAGCTGGCCCAAATGGAGTCTGACTGGAGATCTGTAACTGTGTTTTGTCTTTAACCCTTTAATAATTTGGTAAAAACTATAGACTCCACTCCTTTTTTCCTTGTTAAATACAAGGACATACTAATTCATGCCTTCCTCAAAGTTATGAATTCTCTCTTCTAAACCTACAGACAAATTTATCCACCTATACTTTAGGTGACGGAATGTCCAAAGCTCCATTCTCTAAATGCAGAGGAGTCAGAAAGTTAGAAAATTAAAATCTTCCTGGGACCAGGGGTGAGGTAGCTCTAACTGCCCCCGGCCACAGAAGCTGCAAGCCATGAGCAGCTCTTGTCCTTGGCAGCATAGTCCAAGGCTCCACAGTGTCCTGCTAGGCTCAGACCAGAATGCAGTGCTCACTTTGGGCACTTCCTACTTTGAGCTGGTCAAGCAACAAGCTTATTAAGTGCCCATTAAGCACTAGGCAGTAGAAAAAGCAGTGGGAGGCTCCCAGAAGAAAAGTTGGGGAAAGCTTTTACACCACTGCTACACTGCTAGCTGAGGGCAGAAAATGTTTTAATGAAGCCACTATAAAGAGTACCAATCGTCCAATGGTGGGTCCCAGTGATTTTACGGGGTGCCCCCAGACAAAAGCGAGGTGACACCTAGAATGGAGTGTTGGGGACGAAAGGTGTTAACTGGGGAGATGGAATAAGCACTTGCTTACATTGGATGATTTCTGATTGCAGTTAAGTGCCTGGAATCTTCTAAAATTATCCTCCCCCCTTTCTCCTTAAAGCCGCCCGTTCTACACTACGAGTTCCACAGAGAGCCCGGATGGAATAGCCTTTTAGGAGACTGAAATCTTGTAGGGAACGCAAGCTGATGGTAATTGCAGCCAGCATAAAATATAGGTCTTTAATTGAGGTCTGGGCAATTTACTCTGTGAACACAAGGGGATGGATAATTAAATTTGATTTCTGGGGTGAAAAGGGCCAAGGCACTTCACAAGAAACTATAGTATTTGAAGGAAATACTGAAAGAGCGGCATATATATATATATATATATATATATAAAATTTATAATTAACTTATAATTATTTTATATAATTATAAATAAATAAATAAATAAATAAAATAATTATAAATAAAAATACAAATAAAATAAAAACAAATAAAAATAGTTATAATATATAGTTAATATATATTAATTAGAGGAGGGCGTTGAGAGAGTGCCGTGGGAGGGCAGAGGCACATGAGTGAATGACAATGGTATGAAAAACTCAGAAGGCTCTTGGAGGGGCGAAAAACTCCAAAACACTGAGGACCCTGGCCCATTAAGTCCAGGAGAAAGACAACGGAAGAAGTACCTACTAATAAATAACAATCGGGTTGATACGCAGAGCTAACCTGATTTCCCTTGTTTTTGTTTTGCTTTGAGGTTTATTTTTATTTTAGGTTTACTGCATGCACGTTTGATTTTATATCCACGAACCACATGCATGCACTGCTCACAGAGTCCAGAAGGGGGCATCAGATCTGGGACGGGAGTGGGTGCCGGGAACTGAACCGGAGTCTAGAAGAGAAAGCAGCGCTCTTAACCACTGGGCTATCTCTAGAGCACCTAGCAGCTACCGCTGAAAAATAACCAGTGGGAGGGCTGCTTTACTCTGAATACTTTCCGACCTATTCTGGAAGCATTATTACAGCTACGGCTTGACAAGAGGTGCTGAACTGTGACCTAGCTCCTGACACCGCTGCCCAACCCCCACCGCTTCTTCAAGGTCACCAAGCTCAGATGGTGGTGGCTAAGTACACTCGGTCATCCAGGCTCGTGGCCTTGAGATATTTCAACTCCTAACATACAAACGGCCCCATCAGCAGGCAACTGGACCTGCTGACCTGCTTGGCCTTGCGTCAAACGGAACTTTGCGTGCTCGTCAAGCACGAGACTGAGTGCTTGGGTTCGGCACTGGTCTCCCCTCCTTCTACAGGCAGTGATGGCGCCGGTGCTTCTAGTAGAGGATGTGAGATTCATGTGTGGTTTCTGTCATCTTCCAATGTCTTACACATAGTACAAACGTGTAGGTGTATAGCTCTCACGGTCATAGCTCTAAAATTAACAATAGATGATTGAGAGATAAAATTAGTGAGATGAGTGAGATACGGTGCCTATGTGTAATAGACCTTGGAGTATTACTCATTGACAGGCCTCTAGAAATAGGTTCAACGTCAATGTTTAAATTGTTGTGGGTACTCTCAAATGGGCTAAGAGGTAACATATATTTCCCACCCAGCCGTCTGTACATGTATACATTTCTCCATGCCATCAGTTTTAAAAAAAAAATTATACAAATAATACAAATTTCAACAAATTTATTTCCTATTTAAAATTTTCTAATTTGTTTTTTAAAATTAGAAAGTGTGCTACCACACACTTCTAGGCCAGGTGGAGTTCTTTCCGAGTCACCTCCTCTTCTTACTCATTGCTCACCCCGCGCCCCCCGCCCCCGCCCCCTGCAATGGGCTGTTTGTACCATGCTTATTTTAATCTCTCTCAAGTCTGTGTATATCACAGCCATCAGCCTACTGACTGCCATGAGTGCTGAGAATCATCACTAAGCCTCCTGCTGATACGCAGGCAGTTTTTATGCCTTTCATCAGTGTGTAGTTCAGAAAGCGTATGAAAGAAAACCCACTGATCTTTCTCATGTGTCTTCCAGGGTTTTTTGGCCCATGCTTGGAGAGATGTAATATTAAAAAAAAAAATGTCCTGTAGATTTCTGTTAGAGGGTTCTCTCGGGGTTAACTTTGCATATCAGTCATGAAAGAGTCTTACATTTTCTTTTGCATTATGTAAGCTGGTGACCTCACAGGGTGTATGTAATTGTAATAAAATGTGCTTTTGCTCATATTAAATTGTATCCATCTATATTGATATAATAAATGGTAGTGTAGTTTCTGCCTTATGAAAATTTGGACTTGCATCTAGTTCTAACAATACTTAACTCCTAAGAGAAAAACTGAGCCGCACATCCTACTTTGACCACTCGCATACTTAACGGGTTCATGTGAAGAACAGCATTACATTTGTAAGTTGGCAGGGCTGTGCTGAGGGTGGTCACAGTCGCTATCCCTGGATTTTAGGAAGGCAACTGACAAAATGAAATGACAAAAGTGAGAAATGGTTATAGAAAGGGCAAGGACAGAAAGAATGATGGCATGAAAAACAGACAGGAAAAGGCCAACCAGTAAAAGGCTGAGGGTAGAAGTTACGATAAAGACAGAAGATTGGGAGAATATGTATTGCTGTAGAGTCTAAAAAAAACAGATGATGCCGTTAGCATTGTTCAAGCATCAATGCTTCAGTGTACTTTTTATAAGATACAAAGGAAAACTCAATAATCAAAACCCAGCGTACGTATTTATATCTACAGCAGTCGATCTATTTTATTTTATCATCCCCACATCATCTAAGCGTGCTACCAGCCTCAAGGGAACACATTTATTACAAAAGCAGCCACCAAGCACGGTAATCTTTACCCACAATCAACTGTGCCTCCATGGGTTCTTTAGGAGAAACCACTTAGCTTTGTTCCCATGGTACCTGCTCGCCAAGACTGTGCTCCTTCACAGAGGGGACATGGACTGCTGCTGCACTGATTGTCTGCTCCAGCAGGAGTCTGTGCACTCGTGCAAGACAAGTGAACCATGTGCACTCGTGCAAGACAAGTGAACCATGACTCGTGAACACTGAGGTCGCAGGAAAGGACGTGTCCCTCCTGAGATGCTGGCCAAGCCCTACTTTGAGGAGCCTGGAATTGCTCTCTTTCCTATGCTTAGAACCCAAGCAGGAATGGGGGGAGACTGATTTGGCATTCAGAAAACACATTCAGTCATTTAGACCCTATTCAAATATTTGATATTTCCCCTTTGGATCTGTAGAAAAATAAGCCAACCTGCTCTACTCGCAGATATCTGGTTGCTAGAGCCTTGATTTATGGCATCCCCACACATCCGCGCTGTAGCAGCGTTTAGATCAGTGTTCAACTGGGACAGTCTGGCTATTAAGTCTGAAAGATTAATGGAGTCTTCTTTTGAAATATTATTTTCCCTGTTGTTTTCATGCTGAAGTTACTTATCACACAAAGATAAATGTCTGGTGGGGTTAGAGGGAACGAATCTTGCTATTAGTTTCTGTCTCTCTAGAGAGCAACCTGTGGCTTTGGGGACAGGCGGACAGACTACTTGGGCCTTTCCAGGAAAACTTCCTGTTATCCTTAGATTAGAATCTATAAAATCGATGTCCAAATACCATTAGTGGGCCCAAAATATGAAGTATTTTCAATATGGAGGGAAAAAAAACCACCTTGCTTGACTTGATTATAAAACATCTCCATAAAAGCTGAGCTGTTTTTGTTTATGTTTTCACAATAAAACAGACAGTAAAAGCAAAACTTTTACCTTTCTTCACTTTGCTTTCAGTTATTGTTCTTATTATTGTTATTATTGTTTTTTGCATTTCAATAATGATTTTGAGAAGGTGTGAGGAAAATGGGCTGAGCCTGTGGGGTCAGGGAGAGGGCTGGTGGCAATCATTTCCGGGAGCTCACTGCTCCGGCTCCGGTCACCACCACTGGGGGTGTTCAGGCACATCCATATGCAGATCAGCCATAATTTTTTGAAATCTTACAACATATAATTTTGTTGAATTTGCATTCAAATAAATGCTAGTTTTAAAAATGCACCTGCTTGTTTCTATGACAATAGGCACAATGAAGCGATGCTCACAACGGTGTGAAAATGGCTGTCACCCATTACTGCTGCTATTTTTTCTTGGACAATTTATCAATTTCTCTTTTTGTTACCATCACTCAGCTATTTGATTCACCCCAGAAGACAAATGGTGTCAATGAAGTCTAGGGAGTGTGTGCTGATACGAAGTAACCAAAAAATATTATTCAGTGGTTACTGTAGAGATAATTTTTATTGACTTTTCTAATTGGTTAATCAGTGGAAAAATAGTTCATACCTAGGAAGGAACATGACTAATCAATGTATATTTCAAAATATTTATTACTTTCAATAACAGTGACTTTTAAAAAATGTTACGTTGTGTCTTAATATGTAACACACAATATACAATGATCCAACTTTTAAAAAAATATGTATCTTGAAATTATGCATAGTTGAAAAACTCACTTTTAATCTTCTGCTTCTATATAACAACTACCATGACTACAGAAAGCACTAAACGCTCCAAGGAAACATGAAATTGTGTTTTTACAATACCAGAGAGCTCAGATTATCGCAAGACATTATACTTAAAAAGTAAATTACCAAGGAACATGTGAGTTACCTCATATAACGTGATCACACCATATGTTTGTGTGGGCTCTCTCCACTGAAGGAATATCTTCTCCTCAAAGGCACTTCCTTGGATGGATTCCGTGGGGACAGCACCTGGGACTAAAGAGGATGCAAGAGATGAATGTGTAGGTCACAACCAACCCTCTCAAGGAGCTTGTAGATATTAATAATCTATAGATACATTTGCATCTCTTTACAAAATCTGGAACCCAAAGCCTGTGCTCGTGAAATGATTTAGTCAATTATTTTTATGTAAGGTGTGAGCCAGTTCCAGGAAGCTCAGTTATTTTCCTTTGGATGCGCAGTTTTCCATTCTTCCAGAAGGAAGGACGGAAGATGGATAGGCACGAGGGTTTGCAAATAGCGCTGGTGCGAGAGTGGCGGGTGGCAATGCTAGATTCAAAGTTGTCAGGACTGCTGCAGATGCAGAGAATGAAGAGAGTGACACAGCCCCGTAAACCAAGCACCGAGGAGGCTGAGGCAGGAGGATAGAGAGCTGAAAGCCAGCTAAGGCCATACATGAAAATGCCCTCAGCATCATTGAGTGGCTGAAAAGTGACAATCAAAATGTTGTTCTAAGCCAAATGCGGAGCTGGGGGAATGTAAAATTATACAGGGAGGTTGACAATCACGTGGCAATTCTTCAAATGAGTCATATATACAAAGGATACTCGGTGTGAGCCAGCTCTTCCACTATCTGTCATCTTATCATCTGTCTGTCTGTCTGTCTGTCTGTGTATCCACCTATCTATCATCATCTATTTGTCCTTCATTTGCTCCATCCATCCATCTAACCTATCTACTGATTGCCCAGGTCAAGTCGGAAGACCATATAAAATATTCACCGCAGTGTCATTCCTAACAGGAAACAAACCAAATGTTCATCGACACATGAATGGACAGACATTTCAATAAGAATTTGAAAAGGAGGCTGGAGGGATGGTTTAGGCTGTGCGAGGCTGTGAATATGTCTCTTAATCATCACCAAGTCTGTCTCAGACTGGACGGGTGCCTGGAATTTCAAAAGCCAGTGAAGGATTTCAAATTTTAAGCTAATTTTTATTTGAAGGTGCGTTTGTCGGTAGAGTGAGAGGCTTTGTATTTAATCCAAATGGAGCCAAGTGTTTAACAGGAAAGCATTTTATGGATGCACATGGGGCGGGGGCGAGCTCTAGTCAAGACTCTCCAGTAGTTGAAAAGATGCCGTTTAGGCAAGCTGCTGCTCCTACATGGACTCCACTTGCCTCATTTCTAAAATGAGTCAAGTCTATTTCTAACCTATAGTATGGGAACAGTATATAATATGAAAGTAACCATTCACCTGGGGATGAAGAAAGCAATGGAACATGATGTTGACACAAAGTAACCCACGGTATGAAGAAGGGAGCTGCTAGGTTTGTAGGACACTGGGATGTGAGGCACCAGCCTTACACAGCTTATCACAACTGGGAGCTGAAGCTCAGCAGGCCAGGCCTGAGGAAATGCTACAAATCCTTGCCTTCTTCGCCTCCAAAGCATTCCCTGTAGCATTGCCCCTTCCTCACAGCACGGCACAGCTATACTCGTGGGTACTTTATCTTATAGCCGTTGACATTCGAAAATATTTATGTAGGTTCAGGAATACAGAGAGGAAACAGAAAAAAATCAACCTAAAATTGACTGGGATACATTTAAGTTATATTGATTTGATGGACACCTTGGGGGAAAAAAAGCAAACTTTTAACATGTTTTAGAAGAGACGCAGTAGCTGAGGGTATTGTGGAAAGAGTACTTTAAGAGGCAGCTCCCTGGATGAAGGCACCTGCGGCCTGAGCTCTACAGGAGGCACCCGTGTAGTGGAACAATAGGACCTACTCCTGCCAGTTTGCATCAGAAATCTACATGGATACGACAGCATGTATGAAGCCACACATATACAGACACAGATCAACACAAAATAAGTAAGTAATGTAATACAAAGAATGCTTTAAGTGGGCTCACCAAAAAAATTATGAAAAATAAGTTATTTATTTATTTATTTATTTATTTATTTATTTATATTTTTATAAGAGGACTGACTAGAAAAAACAAAACCTCACATAGACTTAGCCTAAAGATTTGTGTTTAGCTGTTCGAGGATTCAGGATTTTAGGGCTGTAGCCAAAACACTTACACTGTCCACAATACTGCTAATGGTTATCAAGAGGTAATTTCCATAACTTCCTGGCAAAATAAACATTTCAATAGCGTGTGACTCCAGAACAAAATGGTGTTGGATAAGCCAGAGTCACAGTGAGCTGTTGCTTCCTTCCTCAAACTCCGTCTTATCTGACAATTATTCTATTTGTCTTTCTTCTCCTCATCTTCTTTAAAGTAGGTCTTTGGTTGGTTGGTTATTGAGAAAGCATAATTTGCAATAATAGTTCTTTTCTAATTAGCTGAATGCTGCAGAGCTACAAAACAATTGGTTTTTATTTGTAAACAGCATAGGGCTTACTTCCTGAGACTATTAAGATGATTTAAACAAGCAAACATCCGAAATTAGAGTCTCTGACATTTCTGACAGGATTCCAAAGAATTCCCAACTTATTATCAGTTCTCACTTTGAAACTCAAAGGAGGTGGGAGAGTTCTCATCTTTGCCAGTCCCATCTGGTCTGCATGAAGTGGCTACAATCCACTTCCTGTTGAGTCAGCAATAGTGTTAGTTAAATCAGGAGTAACATGTTTATTAAGAATATATTCTCATAGGACTGAATTTTATATTTTTGAATGTCTGTAAACATACTCCAAGTCATGCGTA
>OU015743.1:5465165-5497340 GCA_907169655.1 Acomys percivali | reverse complement strand
ACACACACACACACACACACACACACACACACACACACACACACACATATATATGAAGTTTGTGGTATAATTGGCACTGTATCTTTATTATACTTATGTCTTATGTTGGCTGTACCGCTGAATACGATATGAATCAGTGTGAACAGGTGCCATGTCTGTATGCTTTGAAAAACGCGCAAGTTACATTGATCAAAGAGGTGAATTGAGGCAGGTGGTGACGGCACACACTTTTAATCCCAGCACTCGGGAGGCAGAGGCAGGTGGATTGCTGTGAGTTCAAGGCAAGGCCAGCCTGGCCTACAAAGTGAGTTCAAGACAGGCAAGGCTACACAGGGAAACCCTGTCTTGAAACAACAATAAAAAAAAAAAGAGGTGAATTGACAAACGTGTACCTGTGGGGAAAACATACACACAACCTCTAATTGTAGAGATGGCTCCTATAGTTTATAGTTTCAGGGCATATGATAGAGCAGGCTTTCAGGAACAAAAGTGCTAAATGTTCTGCATGGGGATAGAAGTTTGTGGGTTTTTTTCCTCCAGGAAACTAGCAGCATTTATTTATTCAGTAAACCTTACTATTCCTATCTACCATAAAGTACTTAAGATGCATTTTTCTGAACATCCCAGTCTCACCATCAATCTTAGCTGTCCCCACTGCCACTGCCAGGTGCCTTCCCGATGACAGAAGGACTCCTAATTGATGATATTTTTAATCATGTGAACCAAATTTTTAAAAAAATTTCCATTAGAAAGCCATAAAAATTAACTGATCATAAAAACCTTATTTCACATGCCAGTAGCTGTGCTACAAGCACAGCTTTCTCTGGAAAATTCCTATCTCTGATCAGATAGATCTATACACACACAGAAAAGCCGCCTTTTAATGTAAGAAATAATAGCCTTCTGCCCTATTCCAGCTTCTCTGTGAGGACTGCTGGCTGCAACTGAAACTAGAGATGCTCATATACTTGCAATGTCCAGATCTCAAAGTGACTATGTCAACCATGGTTCTATGTATGCTCAATCATTTTCAAGAACAATTAAGTTACATATCTCACTCCACACCTAAGAACAAGCATTATCCTTGAAAACACCTACCTTGGTCAACTGACATAGTTTTCAAAAAAGCATCATCACACAATAATGAGTATATTGTTGCTTTTTGGTTTTAATGAGCTAATTTTGGAAATACCTCAATTTTTCCACATTTATTAGTTTCACTTTTATTGCTTGTCTCCTCATTGATAGGGTGCTGGCCACCTGGCCAGGCAGGTCTATATAGTTTAGGATGAATTCCAATTTGTGTTCCTTCTGCCTCAACCTCCTGAGTGTTTGGATTATAGGTACATGCCACCATACCTAGCATCCCGAAGGAAATGAACAATCCCCACATCAAAATCCATCTGCACCCCTGTGTTCTTCGAGGCACTAATTGCAGCAGGAAAAATAGGGAAGTTTCTTTTAAAAATTATTATTATTGTTTGTGAGTATGAGCTTGTGCATTCCAAGGACGAGCATGGAAGTCAGAGGAAAACTATTGGAAGTTGGTTTCCTTCATTTCACCTTGTCTGAGGCAAAGTGTCTCTTTAGTTTTGATGAGTAACACTTTTGGCTAACTGGCCCATTATCTCTGGCTGATTCTTCTGTATCTACTTTTCATGTTACCATTGCAGTATTAGAATGAAAGATGCAGGCCACGTGCCATGGCCACATGCCATATGCCACATACCATGTGTCACTGCATCTTGCTTTTGATGTGGGAGTTACTGAGGTTGTTCATTGATGGCCTGCAGGGCAGATAACTTAATGTGCTACAGGCTTCCTGGGATGTGACTCAGTCATAGAAACAAAATGCATCCCCATCATTGGCAGCAGCCAAGATGGAACCAGAGTATTTTCTACTTTCTGTGAAGACTCTCTCCATTTCTTTGTTGTGCCTCCGAGTCTGTTTTGCTAAGTGCTTGGAACTCAGTCCAGGCATAATATACATGGCTCCCACTATCCACATGGACCACTTTTTCTTAGCCTGAAATCCTTGGTGAGATTATCAAAGGCTACATTCATGGTATAAAAGGAACAGCTGAAGTTCTATTCAATGAAAATCTTGAATTGTTCCTGTGTGATGGGTGGATCAACCACACTGTATCCCATAGATAAACTTCACATGCAAACTGTTGTATGAAATAAAGCAAGACTCGGTAAAAGGCTTCCTGGGCATTTATTTCAGACTATATAACACAGGAGGAGGCAAAACGATTTTCAGAACTGTCAGAAATTGGTTCGGAATAGGTTTTGACCCTTTCTAACCCCCATAAAGCTGTGGTGCCTACAGAAAACCTTAGAAGTTTGGAACTGAGATTTAGCCGATGGCAAAAGTGGATAAAAAATACTCAGGTTTTCTGATCAAGTTAATGTGATTAGTGATAGAAAAAAAGACAGTCAAAGACAATTTCAGCTTTACTCAAGAAACCACTCTCTCTAGTTGCTTCTAAGCAGATAAGAGTTATTTAAATATTTTCCATGTTTAGAGCTTCCTGTGTTTGTATGTAAAATCTTTTTATGATCACACAGTGTTCAGTTTGAAGTTGTTTACATATTTGGACAAATGGGTTTGACAACAAACCACACTCAACTCTGCTAGATTGATGGCTATACTGTAATTAGTCTTCTGCGTTTTCATCAACAGTTTGTTTAAAAAAGACTTCTCAGTATCAACCAGAGAATGATTGATACATTGGTTCTTAGTTGAAACCCTGGTTTGAAGGCTGGGCCTACATCTTAGTGGGTGAGTATTAGCACACCCCATGCTCTGGGGTCAGTCTTAAGTTCATAAGCCCCCAAGACAAGAGCCTTCTAACTGCGTCTGTCTATCCTGCCCCACGTATCCTTCAGAGGAGCTTGAGAATGAGAAAAAGTAAGGCACAGAGTATCCAACTGAACACCATCCTCAGGAGGACAGAAGGGAAGGACCCTGGAGGAAACGAAGGCTCTGTTCTCTCAGATGAGGCAGGGAACAACCAGACATGGCTCTTCTCCTCCCAATAGGACATGAAAATCCCTCAAGCCCACCCCTGTAAAGACTAGTTGACTCTCTGCTGGACGGTCTCCATCTTTTACTGTCACTCTCCTCCTGAGACAGAAGACTGCACTGTTGCCCTTCCCTTTTAACATTAAGCTGAGGTGTGATGCGAGTCAATTTCCCAACTTCATATATAGAGGGGTAATGGAGAATTTTTGCCACTTGTTCCCTCAGAATCCCAGAAAACAAGCCATTATTTATTGAAGAAATACCCACGTTTCACAGTTATTTATTCCACTTACATTCTTGTCTTCTATTCCATATCCCTTTACGAGCGACCTGTTCTATTTACTTAGGAACGACAGCACCAAACTTATCCTTCAAACGAAAGCTCACAGCCTGACCTTGTACTTGAGGACGTGTGATGAACAGCGTGGCAAGTTTTGTTCTTGTATGATCCAACCTTTCTACCTCCTAGAGCCAAACACCTATGAAGCTGCCACACCTGAGCACCAGTGCACAGCTAATTCCTCACTGGAGTGCTGTACTCCTTTACTGTGCATCCCTTCTGTTTGTTAATTCTACTTATTTGGAAGTAGCTGAAGTCTGTGTAATGCACCACATATTCACTTGATGCCTACTGTTAACTCCTGCTTAAGACATCCATCATCCATTCAATGGCAAAAAGTTTAAACTTTCATGAATACACACAGATAGCAATTATATTGGGCTGCTGATACTATAAAAAAAAAACAACAACAACAATGTATCTTCCCAAACAAAATGGCTGCTTTCAGCCTTTGTGCTTCATTCTTAGTGAAGAGGTAGACGTCCCATCTTTCCTTGCCGTGGTGCAGCTGGAATGAATCTTCAGACACTCATTATAGACTTGGTGCCAAAGGCTTGTGGGGAGGTGCTGTAGTGAGCATTTTGGTTTCTTTGAAAACCTAGCTATGTTATGTGAAAGTTTTTGTTTTAGTCAGAGGTGTGGGATATGAGCCTGCTTCAGATTGTCCACAGTAGCTGACTATAATTTATCTCGTGTTCTGGCAAGGCCACGATTTATGCCAGCCACAGATAGTTTAATTCTGGGAACTCTCGGGAGGGTATAAATGGGAGAGCCCTGAGAGGGCCTGTGGTGGCTTCTGGTCCCTCGGCTGCTGCTGGTCCCTTTTGCTTCATTTGGCATTTCCGGATTGCTGGTTTTCTAGTTTGCTGGATACTCTGACAATGACTGGACTTGTCTCTAGGAGCCCAATGACCGTGACCAGCAGGTAGTAGTTTAAAGAGATCCATGTCACCTTTCTGCTTGAACCTTCTTTCTTGCCTACCTAACGTTGGGGCATTGGAAGGGATTGGGATGGAGAGGAACCCAATAAAGTATCAGAGAAAATGCCTACAAGGCAGACATGAGAAAGGGGTGCCACTCAGCTTTGACCTTGCTGTCTAGGAGCAGGAACTGTACAAAGCACTGACAGATATGGTCTGACTCATCCTTTTAATGCCCTCCCTGATGGACACTTCTCACCCACACTATGAATCCTGGGAGATGTCTTCTTACAGGGTGTGGGATGCAGAGAGATTAAATGGTGGCTTTAGTCAAGAATTAATGGATTCGCGCAAACAAGCCACATCCAAACCAACAGTCACAGAGAAGGCCTGGAGAGGGAAGTGGTGAAAAATTACCCACTTTATCCTCAACAGGTTCTCCTCTTAAGTTTGGAATAATTAATACCAATAAGCGCAATGGTGCTGATGTGGATAGAAACAGGAGAGAAAATACATGCAAGGTAGATGAGACTCAGGGTAAGCACTGCTATCTCTGCCCCAGTGGAAGGAGGCTTCAGCAGGCTGATGAGTGGTGGCTTGCTTCTCAACTGACAGTTGTTAGCACTGTTTAAGGATCTGTGAACATCAGACTTGCCACCAATAAAGGTGATGGACGAATATAAGGCTTGGATCTGTGGGGGCTTTCTATTACAATCATTTTCATCTTACAGACTGATATCCTTTTCAACATCACTTTGGGCTAGAGTTCTTTCGCTGCCAAATCTACTCTCTTAAAGTGCAAACAGAATTCTGTAGTGTTTGGTACATTCACCAGGTCATGTGCCCATCATCAAATCCTAAGTTCAAAATAATTCTAGGAGCTCAGAGAAAGACTCTACATCTGCCAGTACCTCTCCCATTTTCAGTGCCGCCCTCGCCCCCACCCCACCCCTAAGCTTCGACAACCACTAATTTATTTCCCTTTTCTATAGATTTGCCTGAGCGGGACAGTTCCTAAAACTGGGATCACACAGTACGTGGGCTGCTGTGACTGCCTTCCACAGGTTTAGCAGGCTTCTAAAGCTCGCTGTGCTGCAGCATGCCTCAGCCTCACTCCCTTTTACTGCCAGATAATATTGTGCTTGATAGATACACTGCATGGTTTTGTTTCATCTGTTCATCAGTAGGTGGGTTTCTGAGTTCTTCCCGTTTTTGGCTTTTGTAAACAGAGCTGCTATGAACACTCATGTGTCAGCCTTGTGTATACATATTTTTTAAAGTTGTGGGCATCTCCTCCCTCATCTGCCTCTGTGCTTCCTCTCCTACCTTGTTCCTTCTCTTCAACCACTACCTCCGTCTATTTTATTTCCCCTTCTGAGTGAGAGACTCCTAGCAGCAGGGGCCACAGAGACTGAAGAAGACGCCCTCTAACTAGACAAGATTCTTAGTAGAGGGAGGGGAACACCAATCCACCCACAAAAACTTTGACTCAAAATTCACCCTGCTTCCAAGATGTACAAGGATAAATATAGAGCAGACAGAGCAGAGATTGAGAGAATGTCCAACCAATGCCTGGCCCAACCCAAGACCACCCCATGGGAGAGAACCAACCCCTGACGCTACCGATTCTCTGCTATGCTTGCAGACAGGAGCCTAGCATGGCTGTCCTCTGACAGGCTCCACTCAGCAGTGCCTCGAAACAGATGCTGAGACTCACTGCCAAACATTAGGTGAAGCATAGGGAGTCTAGTAGAAAAAGTTAGGTGAGGTGTGTGGGGGTGGGGTGGGGTGGGGGTGGGGGCAGAAAAAAGGACTGGGAAGTAACAGGAGCTTCACAATAAGCCAAAAGAGCCAACTGACCAGGGCCCAGGGGGGCTTTCTGAGTCTGAGGCACCAACTAAAGACCTTGCATGAGCTGGACCTAGGCCCTCTACAAAGATGTAGCTGATGGATAGCTCAGGCTTCATGTGGGTCCTCTATTGAGGGGAGCAGGGGCTCTCTCTGGCATGGACTCTCTTGCCAGCTTTTTGATCACATCCCCCTAGTGGCACTGCCTTGCCAGACCACAGGGAATGAGGACACGCTCAGTCCTGATGTGACTTGATGAGCTGGGGTGGGTGGGTCAGGGGGCTCCTCTTTCCTGAGGAATAGGGGAGGAGGATAGGGGAGAGAGAGGGGGGGGGGGACTGGGAGGTGAGGAGAGATATGGCTACCACCAGGATGTAAAGTGAATAAATAAATTTAAATAAGAATTACACACTACAAAGGAAGAAATAGTGTGATCAATGATAGACTAGTTCTATAAAACACTTCTTTTTGGAATGTGATTTCCAATAAAAGGATACTGTCAGAACCATTTAATCTCATTTCATATATTTATGTGTATATAGATGCTTAACATCAAATGCTCATCACAGTAAAAATTTGTCAATTGTTCTTAGTAAAAGAATTCAAAAACTAAAAAAGGGACATTGTGGGTATATCACAAAGATTTATGCTTATATTTCCTTCTGATAACTGTGTGCTCACAGCTCTTGCCTTTAGCTCTTGCATCCGTTCTGTGTTTGGGTTTGCATGTGGTGTGGGGTTCAGCTGTTTTGCACCATTTTGCGTAAGACCACTCCTTCCCACTCGAAAGTTGGACATTCTAAATGAAAAAAAAAAAATCATTTGGACTGGAAAGAGGAAGGGGGGCACAGCAGAAATGACTCTCGGAGCTGTGTTTCAGTTTATCTTTGTTGTAGAGTTTTGTTTTGTTTTGTTTTTAGGTTCTCAGAGGTGTCTGTCCTCTCCTGAAGCTGAGAGTAGCAGAATGCTAAAGGTTATAACTTTAAGCCATTCCGTCTTTATATGCCACATACAATATAATATTTTCCAAGAGGTCTTACCTGAGTTTTAAAGGAAACTACGTAAATTTTAAATCAAGTGCAGGATTTTCTACTCTGAAATAAAGGCAACTGGTATTCATATTTTATGTCTGGTATGTACAACTAGTTTCATATTTCACAGACTCCTCATTTAAATTCTAATGTATTTTAATAAGGAATGAAAGAAAAATACCATCCAGTATATTTTTTCTTAAATTACCCCTGGTGCTTGATTACTCCTCCACAATCAAAATCACGTCTTAAATATGAATGATACAAAACAAGACTCCAGACTGCCTGTCTAATAGGGGGACTTCGGCTGCTTGTTTAAAATGACATACCTAGCTATTCAGTAATCACTTTATAATAACCCCCTTCATTTCCAAATCTACTTAGCCATCAGGCAGCAGCGAGGAAGGAGCTGGCAGCAGCTCCCCACAACTGCACATTAGTTTTACATTTCATGACAAGCTAATTCTAGAGAGTTCTGATGGGAGACGAGCATGGCTCCCTGTGATTTTCTTCCCTCTGCGTGGAAGAAACGTGTGTCTGGCTGATAAACGAAAAGATAAAAAGAATACAGGCACACACTTTTCACTTCATCCTGTGTCAGTGACAGCTGGCCCGGGTTGCACTCCAGGTGACAGAGAACACCTCTAAGTCAGGGACATGTCACAGCAGCTCCTCAGCAAGAAGTGGAGGCTCCTCCTGTGGCCTTTGGAACTCCACAGCTGACTTCACAGTCAGAAGCTCTAACTGCTACAGGACACAGTGTGGGACCCGGCTTCAGCAGCCCTTGGGGCAGGTGCTCCCACTGCACTGTATGGTAGATGACAGACCCACTTGGGCCTATCCCCTTCAGTGCAGACTAACTTGAGGCTAGGCCTTTAAAGACACATCTAATTAAATCTCAAACCTCAATAAATGCTGAGTGCCGAGTGTGTGCCCATTTAGCACCAAAGGGTTGAAAGAGTGAAACAGCTTTGAAGACATTGTTGCGTCCCACCCGTGATGTGCAGATAAGTAATTTATGTTTTTGGTGTAAGCTTATAAGATTGCCATGGAAATCACCTGGTAAAATGACAAAGTGTGGCTTAAATCTTTACAGAGCTCAGCAGCTCCATCCTTGCCAGGAAAGCACAGGCACCGATGTTGTTCATAATGTTGTACAGGGATAAATGGGGTATTTGATACACCAGTCAGAGGAAGTGGAAGGGGACTTCTGGCCATCGCTGCAATCTAACCCCCTGACAGACGGCATTAATCCGAGACCATCATCAGTGATGTCAGCTGAAACTCGGAGCTGAGACAAGGCTGCCCGCTCCGATCAGTCCACGCTGAGTAAGTGTTGCCAGGGAATGCAACATGGCTAGACAGCAAAGGCAGTTCTTCCCTGTAAATGGTCAGATTTAGGTAAACATAGTCAGCCTCAGCAAGGATTCGTAATGAAACCCATTTTGGCAAGTTCACTCTGGTGTGCAGGAAGGGATACGTGAATGGCCTTCTGTAGGACCACGAACATCAACCCTGAGCTGCTCCATGATGCAGCCCCTGCAGGACCACTAACATCAACAGTTAGCTGCTGCATGATGCATCCCCTGAGTGAATAGAAATTGCTATTTTACCAAGCAGCTATATATTGACCGTTTCTAAAATCTGGCAACAAGACAGATCACGGACACGAACACTGAAAATGTGAGGTTAGACAGCAATAGCACACAAAAAGTTCAAATCCTTCAAATTCACATTTGTCTAAACCTTTTCTAGCTTCCCACTTGGAAATCATACCACTCTTCTCAAACAAATCTGGGGTTCTTGCTCCTTAAAATGCCACCACTGGGAATGGGAGCTGACTCGTCAACGCTGTATCTTATTTAAGTGAGCATTGGTTGCCGTGCCACATGACACTGATAAATGTACATGGACCAGTAGCCCAGTGTCACACACCCTTCCTTCTACTCAACCATGTTATGGGCAGATAGACTAGCTGGCACTAGATCCTGGGTGATATCTCATGTACAGAAACAATGATGAATGCACAGATCACTTGAGGGAGAACAAATGCAGCAGGATTCTTGCCTTGCCGTACTAAAGCATGTGGTTCAGAGCCAGTCAGTGCGGCTCAGTGGTAGAACACTTGCCTAGCATGTCGGAGGTCATGGGTTCAATCCTAAAAACCACTGAACGGAAAAAAAAAAAACCCTAATATTAAAAATGCCAAACGGGTGGGTCATGTGCAAAGAAAACGTGTCAGCCAGCACCTGCCCCTCCTGCACATGCTGCTCTTGGCGACTGCAGAACCCGCAGGTGTGGACTCGGTCACCACGCAAACGAGCAGCAGTGGGTAGTAAAGACATGAAGTGCGCCGTCGTCTGCATCCCTCCCCCTCTTCCCCCCCCCCTCAGTTGTTCTTGTTTATGTCATAGAAATGACCCCTTTCTGGTAAGGCCAAGAGCGGGAAACCATGTTTAATGATGGACTCTCACTTGTTCTATCAAGTATGTGTCATTTGATTTTGATATTTCTGAAAGGTGTTGTTTGTTCTGTTGGTGTTTTTGTTTTTGTTTTGCAGTATAGAAAGACTAAACCCAGGCCTACGCAACACTGGGCAAGAACACTTCCCCTGGAGCGGCATCCAAACTGGAATGTTTTGTTTGTTTTCAGGTTGAGTCACACTACGGCACCCTTTCAACTCAAAGGCACTCAGTGATCGTCCTGCCTCAACCTCGTGAGTAGTTGTGATCATAACCAGACTCAATGCCTCGCTTCCATCCTTTAATACATTTTGTTTATTTTGTGTGAATGCATGAGTGCAAATGTGCCACAACGCGCATGCGAGGTCAGAGGTCAACTCTCAGAGGTCATTTCTCTCTACTATGTGAGTTCTGAGGACAAAACCCAGGTTATCAGGCATGGGGGGGAGGGGGAGATGCTTTTACCCACTAAGCCACCTCACCAGGCCTCCAGTTGTTTTTCAATTGGAAACTTTAATTTAAAAAAGTAAGAGAGCAAATTGTGCTACATGCCTCACCGGGTATCAAATAACATTAAAGATAGTATTATTTTTGAATAATTACATATTAAGTGTCATATTTGTATATACATACATATCAAACATTGTATACTTAACAAAGCTATTTCTTAAGCATACAAGTAATAATTCTAAGATTACAATGAGAACTTTGTTTAAATTGGGTGCTGAGGTTCCTGCCTCTTAGCACTTGGGAGGCAGACAGTAAGTTCAAGAGCGGCCTGAGCTACACACAGAAACCCCGTGCCAAGCCAAGAAAAAAGAAAATCATTCAAAACATTGTTTCACTACGTGATGAAGATGGAACCTCCTTCCATTGTTTAATTAATCAATACTGTGTGGAGGTAGGTGGAGCCAGGGCCTCACGCATGCCAAACACATGCTGCGTGCTAACACTAAGCCAGCAGCTCTCTTTCACTTTAAGTAGGAGTGCAGAAAGTGTCATATTGTTGGGGAGAGAAATGCAGTAATTGTGGAAGTTCTTGGAACTTCTGAGGTTCAACATCCTTGTGCATGCTTCCTGTGCGCGCACACACACACAATACTCAAGATTTAACAGGCATTTGCAGCACAGACAGCTGCATTTTATTAACTTCCAGGGCTGGTTTCTAGACCATAAATCTAGTGGGTTCTAATAATGGCAGTATTAGAAATCAACTGCACAGAGAAGAATGAATGTGGCAATTGCTTCCGAGCTGTACAAAACTGTGACATATGTCAGGTTTTCTCTAATCCTCCCAGAAAATAAAATAGAAGAAGGCCCTCGTTATTTAGAAATACGGAGAGCTGCTCAAGAGGTCAGAATGACGTGCTTCTCCATGGATGTTTCTAGAACTCACCCTATCAGATAGCTACATATGCAACACTGGTCATCCTGAAACTTCCCAGGATAGAAGAGAGAGGAGGCAGAGCCTTAAATAATGAAACTCAAGAAGCTAAGAGGCTACTGGAAATGTTATGTTATTATTGCCATCTATAATATGATTAAAAATATGGATGTCTGCTAAACCTTGAGGCACTAACCGAAGACCAAATTCCACAGAGTGAGGACCTATTTTTAAAGCCCTGTGGGCCTTTCTTTCCTCCTGTGTGTCAT
This sequence comes from Acomys percivali, assembly GCA_907169655.1. NCBI lineage: Eukaryota > Metazoa > Chordata > Mammalia > Rodentia > Muridae > Acomys > Acomys percivali. The sequence goes on along the minus strand of OU015743.1, from coordinate 5,486,058 downwards.
CTGTTTGCTTCCTGATGAACCCAAAGAAAACCTGATTACCCTGACATCATTCTCTAATCAGTGACATGCTCTGTCTCAAATCTACGCACGCCCCTGCTGGAGTGGAGCATGGTAACAATATCCAAGTCCAGTGGGCAAGCAAGCACGCATCCCAACAGAATAGGAAAAGCAGCATCGCGGAGCTTACGGCAGCCCTCCAACGGAAACAATCTCCAAAGGGGAGCCAAGTTCAAGGTCTGATGAAGACAGATAAAGAAGAGGAAAGGAAGAGTTAACAGAGAAATGTTGGTGAGCAGGGCTTGGCACACGCCAGTCTGGTTCTTGCCTCCACACCCTTTAAGGGGTTGGAGTGTGCACTCCTCAGAGTAGAGCTCACACTGTGATTACAACCTGGTCCCTAAAGAATGTTTCAGCATTAACTTACGGAAACTGCAAAAGGTGTGGCATAAGATGTCCCTCAAAGGCCTTAAAGCTTAGCCCTTACGGTGGCTGAGACACTATTGGGAGGTGGTGGCCCTACCCCGAGGAAGCTGGGGCATTGGCAGTGTTCTTTTTCTCACAAATGGATGGTCAACCAACACACCAAATACAGGTGTAACGAATGTGAGTTGGGTGTGAAAAGTCAGAGTAACCAGAAATGTAGAGCATAAATTTAGATTACTCCAAGGGTGGAATACTCACACCATTTTATTCATATACATTTACATATATTCATATACATATACATTTAATTTATTTCTCAAAATGAGTACCTCAAAGGAAATGGGTATTTTCCAATAATTGCATTTAACTAAATGTAGGCTTCTCAAACTTCAGATGTTGGGTCAGCAAGAGAAAAAAAAGTGGCATTCACTGCCTCAGAAATTAAATAGTAAAATCAAGACTGAAAAGCAAAGAGGGAACTTTTCAAACATCTAAAGAAACCATTATCTAAGGCATGAAATATTTTTCTTAATAAGTACGTTTCTGAGAGTTGGGAAAATTAGTAAAGATGTAAGATGCGTATTTCCTATGAAGTAGACGAGATAAGATGTGATAATTTCAACTAATGAAGGTATCTAAGAGGAAGGCATACGGAGCTCCCTGAGGAAGAAGCACGCGGACCTTGACGGAATCTGTATTCTAAGATGACAGCCTGAAGAGGGCGCTCTCTCACCCTGATGTTTTATTTAACAGCACGTAATACTTACACAGGACTTCCACATTTGCCCAGACTAGTTATTCCTTTGGCTGAAATATTCACTCTTTTGAATATTTATTTTATTTTATGGGAGTGAGTGTTTTGCCCGCATATGTATGTGGGTACCACATGCACGCCTGGCGCCTGAGGAGAAGATTGCCTTGAACCGGAGCTAGGACAGTCTGTGAAGCCGCTGGGTGGGCATGGGGAACAAATCTGGGTCCTGTACAAGAGCAACAAGTGCTCTTAACTGCAGTGCCATCTCTCTTGCCCCAAGTTTCACTCTTTTTATGGCAGGATATTTTCATAAAACCAGGAAGTCAATGTCCTAGTTCTGTGAAAGTACAGGCCATTCTTTAAGTACAAGTCTTAGCCAGCAGGGGGCAGCAGAGGTAGAGTGACAGTGCTCCAGATGGCGTTACCTTTATGCTAACCATCTAGTAGGGCAGTGTCCACTCTGCTAGTGTACAGATAGTTCATCAAGTCTACTCAGGGACAGCCCCACCGGGTCTGAAGCCCACCTAACAGTGGAGGAAGCTAGCAAAACTCTGGTGGTGCCTAAGAGGAAGCCTAGCAGTCATTACCAACATGTCTGACAGTCAAGTCTGTGCAAACTGCAGGCGAGTGGCAGCACCTCAGAAGCCACAATTGATAGGCTTACAGTCGCAAAGTCTAACGCAGTTTCCATTTTCCTTTTCTTTGTAACTTTGCTCCCAAGTCTATCTACCTCCCCTGAAGGTAAAAACAAAAAACGAGAACAAGAACAAACAAAAAAACCAGAAAAACCTAACCAAATCAAACCAACAACAAAAACCCAAACGAACAAAATACTCAACCAGAGGGCAAGATCTTCAAGTGAAAACTTGGATTTCCTCTGCTTAATATTAAAAAAAAAAAAAAAAAAAGTACAACTTACCCAACCCATATGTCTCTCTTTAAAGTCTCTGGATGGTTCTAAGACCTCAGGCAGCCAGTTTCTGTTTGCTGAAAACCTGGAGTTTTGAACGTTCTTTTTCCTTACTGCTTGACTCTTGCCTCAGGAAATCAACCCACTTTCCCTCCAAGGTAAGAAGAAGTGGTTTGTATTCTTCCTCATCCTGGCGCCATCTTGACATATGTTAAGAGCCACCTTTGCTCATTCTTGTAAAGTCTATTACTCCCGAGGCTAACACCCAGTGCTTAGTGCAAGCTTCAATGTGATCGGTGCTGTGGCTAGAAGACCTCTTTTTTTTTTTTTTAAATTTAAGTAATTTACTCAGATTACATCTCGCTTTTTATCTAGACCTCATTCTGTTTTTAGCAATATTTCATTAATAGTGGAATAATTCACCCCATTAGGTACCTCATTTTCACTAAGTCATGGAAACTGTCTTAAATACCCAACAGGATACACACACCAAGATGCTAAAATTCTCTCAAACCGCACAGGTTTCCCTTTACCTTGAACCCTGGTTTCCTTTTTATAACTAGTCATTTTGAGTTACGGCAATTTTTTATGTCTTATACAGTTTGATGAGTTTGAGGATGCAGGTGTGCACGCCCTCCCTCTGCCTCCCGGTGTTTCTTCTCTGCTCTCCTTCCTTTGTGTCTGTCCCTTTGTTGGAGGACGGAGGGAGGGCTAAGAACACTCGGTCCGAGAGCTACTCTTTTCATGGGCATTTTTCTCTGCATGATTCACACGTGCTTTTCTGTAATCAAGAAATTTAACAGTCTGACTCCTTTATTTTTTCTTCGATTTTTCATTTTTTGATATTTCACTGTTTATCCCACATTGTGACTCGTGTGCTCTTGTTTCTAATGCTATTTTTCTGGTGTCCCTAATTTAGAGAAAATAAGATAAACACCCCTCCCAGGAGAATTCTACTATTACAAAAAAGATCTAATTATTTGTAGATACATTTACTTTTCTATATAAAGATCATTCTGGGCAGTCAGAGGTCTTGGGAACTTTGTCAAGCAAAGCCTCTACAACTTGTCCTCATGTCTTTGACAACTTTCCTGCTTAGAAGTTTTAAAATGCTTTAGACGTTAACTCACATATTACAGCATCTAGTATGGTAATATGATACATTTATACAGTATGTGAGGATTATACCAGGCTAACTGGAATTTCTATGTTCTTAAACATTTACCATTTCTTTATATCAAGAGCCATGACTCTCCTTCTAGCTCTCTATAAAGCATACAATAAGCTGTAAACCCTGTACATCTTACTGTGCTGTGGCCCCTAAGAACTAATTTCTGTTTAACTAGATTTTGACACCCATTGCATTCAACCCCTCTAGTCCTCTCTCTTACTCACTGGAATTCTCTCCATTCACCTTTTTGGAGGGCTCAGCCTATCGTCACCTGGCCAGTGAGCTTAGGAAGAACAGCAAGTCATGAAGAGCTGTGTGAGTGCCAACAGTGTCAGCTATGTGTCTGGCACATTCATGTCCTCGGAGTTGTTAATGGGACCCGGTGGGTCGGCTTCTGGTGTGTAGAAGGACTTCATGCAGTTCATGGCTGTGATGGTCCAGCTCAGTTGTCAACTTGACTCTACCAGCTCAAAGCAAGCTGATGGGCTCATGTGTGAGGGATTTTTCTCGTTAGGTTATATGTTAATGGCAAAAGCCATAGGAGGCATGTAGGTGCTGGGGCTCCCAGATAAGCACCAGGGAAACCAGGAATGTTAAACATACCCAGAGAGCTGTGTAACCTGTTTTCAACCCAGAAGGCTGGGAATGTGGTTAATAGCCTGATGACCTCTGCACTATCAGTATGGCCTGGGCATACCCATTCGCCCAGATTCTTATGTCTATCTCAGTCCATCAATGGCTCTATTCACCCTCAGACCCTTATCAGGAGCATTGTTTAAGTTGAGCCTGCTTCCTTGGTTAATCTATAGAGCCTATCCTTATGGAAGATATTACTTGTCAGACTCTCAAAGTTTGAACCACCACCGGCTTCCAAGTTGTGCTGAACTGAATTTTCTTCTTGCCTCCCATGGGTTGACACTCTGCTGGCTGTGGTGTTTGCTGACCCCCACAAAGCACCTCACTAAATGTGGCACTCTCTAGTGGCAACCTAGAAAAAAGGAGGTAGAAGGAAGCTTTGACTTTGCCTGTTTGCCTTCATGCTGTGCTAGCAAGTTCATCCACCCTGCTGGTGTCTTGCTGTGCCTACTCCTGCTTTTCTTTGCTGGCATTGCCACCCTGCTTTTTTGCGCTGAAGAACTGTGGCTCTCCATGAATCCTCGAGCATCAGATAGACTGTAGAGGCATCTGGCCTCTTCAGAAGCCAATCTAATAAATGTCTATTTACTATCTATTCATTATCTATCTGCTCTATTCATCTAGAAAACCCTGAGTAATGGAACTGCTGATTAGGAAGCAGAGACTAGAAAATGCTGGCACTGAGCTGGCATTCTTTCTTTCCTCTTTTCCCTTCTGTCTCAGCCTCAGACCATGGGATGGTACAGCTGTTCAGGATGGATCACTCCCCACGGATACCTCAGTTAAAGCTCTTTGGGGAGTCTCCCACACACACACACATACATGGTGTATCACCACATTAAATTGGTCCAAGCCTATGATGAGGGTTATCTTACTTTGTCCCATCTCCAGCCTCTAGAGTAGACTCATCTAATACCTACATCTGTGAAATCAACGCTCTTGGCTGCCGGAAGTGAGTGAAACAATGGCGCCCTTGATGTTGCTATGCTTGGCTTTTTTCTTTCTTCTCCTTAACATGTTGTCCTTCTTTTGTATTCTTGATGCTAAAATGGAAGAAATATAAGACTTCTGACACTCCTGTCATTGAATAACATCCTACTGTTACGTCAGCCACATGCCCTTTGGTGAACAACCAGATTAACTTCACGTCTTGTTTACCAGGAATAGTGCAGAAGTAAATGATGGGTTGAGACTTGTAGGAATGTTCTCTTGGGGTGAGTGTACTTTGCATACAGAATGACCATGATGCCTTGGGGCTAGTTTATGGGCTCTGTGAACTAATTAGACGGCACCTAAATGTGTCTGTATGTCAGACTGATAATAGTGATGGGATTTAGAAAAGCAAGATTCACAGATGTAATTAACTTAAAAAATCTAAAGAGATCATCTTAGATTATATGGGCATCTGCTAAATCCAGTAATCTGTGCCTTTATAGAGTTTACAGAGGAGATTTGAAGTACAGATGAGGGAAAGGACACGTGAAGACAGAGGCGGAGATTCAAATGATGTTACAAGCTGAGGAATGTCTAAGGCAGCCTTAGACAAAATTTAAAGACAAAGGCTGAAATTCTCTCCTAGGTATCTGAAGAGGGCACAACCCTGCTAATGTCTTGATTTCAGACTACTAGTCCCTGGGTTGTGAGACAATAGCATCCCCTTGCATAAACATACAATTATAGATAAATATATGTATTCACGCGTATGTGCACATGCATATGGGGCTATCCTTGGAGTCCAGAAAACAGCAGTGGGTCTCTTGGAGCTGAAGCTACAAGTGCTGGGACATCTGCCCAGGTGTTGAGAACAGAAATCATGTCCTCATGTCCTCAGGGTTGAGCAGCAAGTGTCTGTAGTAGCTGAGGCATCTTCTGCCTCTTCCCGACCTACCTCAAGTATGTGTTGGCATAAGGAAGTAGAGCTCTAACTGTATTCATTCCAAGTGATAATTTTACTGCTCTCAAGCCATCTATTGAGGAATACATTTTTGTGTGCCTGGATTTGAAATATTTTTTATAAATCTCTTCTAGATGCTTTTGTCTCCATTTCTACATTGGTTTTTACAATACTATAGTCTATGAATACAGTTTAAAAATATTTAGATGTAATTGAAATTTTAATGGAAATTGTTTTACATTTATAGACATTTGGGAGAATTGACATCTTTAAATTGCAAAGATTGACATCATCTGTTGGACAACCCTTTATTATGTTCTGTCAAAAGTATGTATTTTCATTATGGGAATAGTGTATTGTATATGTTGTAAGTGGAATTTTCTTTTTTTTATGTGAAGTTATGGGAAAGCCAGCAATAACAACAGTTAGGCCAAAGCACCTACAGTGTGCTTAGCCACGCAGCTGGCACTTTTGTAAGTGGTTTGGCATACAGCAATTTGTTTTAATCTTGTAACACAGAAAGGGAAACTGAGGTACAATGGGGGTGGACTTGACTGTCTTCAGGCAGAGGATAGATAATAGAGTCATAATTTGAATCCAAGCCAGCCAAGCAGAGTGATTTCACCTTTGTTGATTTTTTAATATTTTAGTTTGTATCTGTGCATGCTCCTAGTAATAGTTTTAATTGATTTCCAGTGGCTTCTCCCAGAAAGAGAACACCATGGAAAATGTTGTTGGCCTTCCTCACTATTAGACTCACGTTCCCTCTAACTTCTTGAATTGACGATCAGATTGTCAATTCAATAATACAGATTGACTGGCAATCCGTTTTTCACTTTAGAACATAGATGGAAATTGTTCTCTTAAGTACTTCGCAAAGCATACACATGTCTTTGGTCATGTTTTTAGTCTGAGGCACAGCATCATTGTAACCACTCTACACATTCTCCAACCCTGCCAGACCCGTGGTAGGGTCTCTTTAAGCTAAGGGGCACCGCTATCCCCTCACCGTGGTCCATACACTCTGCCTCCCAGACAGGATAGTGTGGAAAATCACCTTTACTTGGTCTGCACATGGTCTTCCTGTAGGAAATTCACTGTGATGCAAGAGGAAGAAGCCATTTTGCCCTGAGTTTGTTCTTTTCTTTTCCCAAAATGAGCTTGCTGTCCAAACTGCTTTGTTTCTGGCATTTTCATTAATTCCCCACATATCACACCTGACAGAGCTACCGCTGTTTGTTGACAGGGCCCTCTGGCCGCCAAACATCAAATGCAAGATGTCCCTATCAAACTTGACACCTGTTTTTCATTCCCAGGCATTGATTTTCCACCCACTAGCCAGCATATTTCATGGGGGAGGGGCACGGGAAACGGTTAGCACTATCTGCAAAGTATTGATTGCAGGAACACCAAATTCCCTCCTGAAATTTTACAGCCTTAATTTCTAGTAGGTTCTGTCACTGCTCTTCAAGTGGGCGAAGATTTAAGAGACTGATCACTATGTGCCAACTAAAGTATTTGCAAGCAAACGGACTGCACGGCCTGCATCACAATCAGAAACAAGCAGTAGGGAGCTCTGTTTCTAAAGTTCTTAGGAGCTAAGTTTCTAAAGATCATATAAATAGCTCAAGGGTTTCCAAGGACAGAGTCAAAATTCACATCAAGTCCATGCTTTTAAGAAAAGGCTTCTATCAGAAACCTGTGGTTAGAGAGGTCATAGGCTCTAGCGAAGAACATACCACACTTGTTCTGATAAACGGACACAGTATCCACAGTACCAAACTGACTCCTAACGACGTCTATCCATAGCTCAGTGCTCTCAACCCTCGGTAGAGAACTTCTCTCTTTAGTAGGTGGTAATTAATCCAGAGACCCACAACTGGTCAGGGCACAAAGAACCAGACTGCGGGATGTTTAACCCGACATGGGCATCTTTATCATGTCACATCCTCCGAGGGCTCAGGGACCGTTCCAGCAGAGAGGGCAGAGTGTGCAGGAGCCATCGGCAGCTGACAACTGCAAGGAGATGGTGTCTCTAGACACAACTGGGCAGTAGCTGTACACAAGGACTCGTGGGGGTTGTGGCAGCATCTTTAAGACCTGAACTAGCTCAAGCCAACGTGGAGAACGGGAGGTGTGCATGAAGTCCCAGCCCAGGCTGGGGAGATAAATGATAGTTTTCTGTTTGCATTTTGAAAATGTACAAGGCTCATCACTGTGCCTAACCAATTACTTCCCTAGAGCTGTAGGAAACCTATTCATTCCTCTTTCATCTACTTTATCTTCAGGATGAATTTTAAAATGATGCTCTCCATGTGCAGTTAAATTTTCAGAGGCTTAGCTTCTTCCTGCTTCAAAAATCTTTCACCTAAAAATTCTGTTCTACATAGAAAGTCTCCTTAAAGTGCGATGGGTAAAGCAGGCATTCTTACGGACCTACAGATCTGGCTAGGGACGTTTGCAGAAACAGGCAGAATCTGATCTATTAAATAGAATCTTGAGGTGACTTAGCATGTTATTATCTTACTGATGCACACATTTCCATACAAAATAAATCTCTGAGGACTGTGACACCCTAATAACTTTCCTATGCCAAAGCTTCAAAGACTCCTGTTTTCTTAATAGGTACATCCCTCATTCCAGATTAGAATAAAAGAGGACTAATTGTCGGGCCTCTTCGCTCAGTAAAAATTGAATGCAACGGAGAACAGAAAACAGCTCCTCATCTAACTTATTTATTTAAGAGGATAAGAAGATTTGATTTCATTTCACTCAAGTTTTAAATGACTAATCTTTAAATGGATATATCAAGATTTAATTAGCTTTAGCAGTATTTTATATGCTTTGTTAAAAGCACATTTTGTTTTATGACGAGGAAATAAGCATTGCCAACTCCGGAAAATATTCTCTATTTCATATGCTTGGTACAGCAGAGCACACACACTGAGTCCAGTGAGTAACCATTTTTCACTAATGGGTGTCAATAATCTAGGCTCTTTGATGGCCATATTTCTAAAAATTCTCTGATAAGTGGAATAGCTTAGTTATGAGTATGACAGTCACCTCCAGAGGTCAGCACCCATAGTGTAAGGCCAGAGCAAATGAAGCAAATTTGAAATCCATGTGCTGCTGGGCAGTGGTGGCACATGCCTTTAATCCTAGCACTCGGGAGGCAGAGGCAGGCGGATCACGGTGAGTTCAAAGTCAGCCTGGTCTACAAAGTTAGTCCAGGACAGCCAAGGCTACACAGGGAAACCCTGTCTCAAAAAGCAGAAAACAAAAACAAACCAAACCAAACAAACAAAAACAAAAACAAAAAACAAAACAAAACAACAAAAAAGAAATCCATGTGCTTTGATCTATTTTAAGCACAGTGCTATTTAAGGACTGTAACAGCCGGACTCTGGAGCAATGCTATGGCACACGAGGGATACCACTATTCCTGTGCTTGCCCTCTGATGGTTAGTTCCATGTGTGATTTTTCTTAAATATCTCCCCATCTTTTCTTTGTATTCAACATTGATTTAGTTCAGGTCCTCAGATTAACAATATTTGGGAAATAATTTCATACATCCTGACTGGAAATATTTGGTTATCAAGTTGACATGAAGCAGGTTGTGCTGATCGGCTTTCATTGTCAACTTGACACCACAGAGTCACCTGTAAAGGGGGAACTTCATTGAGGAGTCACCTGATTACACTTTGCTGTGTCTGTTAGGAACTGTTTTGACTGATGTGGGAGGGTTCAGTCCACCATGGACATGACCATCTCTCCACAGGCTACCCTCTGTTTTGTGAGAAAACTGCCTGAGCATCAGCCAGAGAGCGGCCAGTAGGCAGCTTGCCTGCTTTCTGCTTTAGGTCTTGACCTGACTTCCCTCAATGGTGGATTATGACCTGGAAGTATAAACCAAAGAAAACTGCCTCTGTTCTAAGTTTTAGTACAAGTGTTTTGTCACAGCAGTGGGAATAAAACCGGAGCTCTTAGTTCTGAAAAGATAGTCTCTCTTATAACAAGTATTGCGGCTGACTGCGTTTGTTTTTGGTTCCTAGTATAACACGTGATTTTGAATGCCCCCCCTTCACTTTTCACTATTAAAGTCTAGTCAGTGTATGTCCCCAGATTCCACCATTATCAGATTGAAAATACGTGGGGAAACCCTGCATCCCTAGAGCTGTAAGGACCATTCTGAAGCCACCATTCCAAGAGCAGCACAGTATCACAGCTCCAGGGATCACAGGATCTCTTTGTTTTCTGTGCTCTCAGCACATCCATAGTTGTCTTAAAGTATTAAGGAGGATGTGCAAAGGTTTGATGTGAATACTACACCACTGTATGTGACAGTTTCATATATCTTCAGATTTAGGTAACCATGAGAGGACCTGTAATTGAAACCCAATGACACCAAAGGGGCAACTGCACTGTCATGTTTCTGTCCAGGACTCAACTCAAAAGTTTCATTTTAATTCCTCTTAGAATTTCTGGTCTACCTCAAAGGATTTGTGTTCCTGAATACATTTAAGGAAATGGATAAGGAAGCTGGCATTTGATATGTCTGTTCCTCTTTTCTACGTTTCCACTCAATGGTTAGAATATTATTTGGCCATTGACTTCTCATAAACTCGGAATCTGGAGATGGGTGGGAGACCCCGAATAAACAATATTCAGTGAACTCCCTCTGACCTGCGCTCTACTGACAGAAGCCTGTGTAGGCGCCTCACAGTGTCTCTATGGAAATTTGATTATATATGACTGTTTTGTCTCGTGGCTGTGAGTGCTGTCTATGTCCTCCCATTCATGAGCTAACTCTGTGACTGGAGACGCGTGCTAGGCCATTACAGTCCGCGACTGAAAGAGCTTCTCTCTCCACTTAGTTCTGTCACACTTTCTCTTCCGTGGCTGTTTATCTATGCTCTAGGGCTTAAAGAGGTTCCCAGGGGCTGTACCTGAAAGACTATATAACAGGTCCAGAGAAGAAGCTCTGCTGACCCCAAAGCCATGTCCTTCTCCTTCCTTCCATGATTAGATCCTTTCCTGGAATGACTCGGGTCACTCTGTTCCCTTATCATATAAAACCTTTGGCCTTGGGTTATATACCTCAGTATAAACAGTTTACCAAGATATGTTTTAAAATAATTTTATGTTATACATATCAGCATTTTGCCTGAAATTATGTCCGTTCACTATATAAGGGCCTGGTGCCCATGTTACCTAGAAGAAGGCATCAGATCCCCTGAAGCTAGAGTTACAGATAGTTGTACCCAGCCACCATGTGGGTGTTGGGTACTGAAACTGGGTCTTCCAGAAGAGCAGCCAGTGCTCTTAGCCACCTAGCCATCTCTCTATCCTGTACCAAGGTATTTTTAAAAAAGCAGATATAATTCTTTGTATGACCTGATGCCAACCACTGAAACAATTTTCCCCTGCATTTTATTGTTACAAAATACTCTATATTCCATGCACTACAGACAATAAGTAATGCCTTCCTTGAAGTTATTTACCATTTACAAGATGCTATACAAAGACAACACGATAAACCCAAAAAGGATCCTCTCAAGGTGCAGGTCAGACCGGCTCTCCAGAGTGACCAGGTCCTCCTTGTCCCTCCAGGCGTGACCTTTATGTTTCAATGAAAAGCAGGAAGAGTGACAGCCGGTTCCGATGTTTTCAGGGCTGAGATAATCAGCTTTTCTTGTCTTCGGAACTTAAGGTCACTTAAGTCAGCTCTTTTCAAACATTTTAGCAAAAGTCATCCTGGCAGCAGACTCGAGAGAGAACAAAGAAGCCCAGCATGCTATTTTAAGCAACTTACTGCAACCATGAAATTTCTCAGAAGATCCCAAATTTTATCATACAAAAATTATATGCTTTGAATTATGTTCCATAAAAAAGTTTGCCTAGTTTAAAAGAGCACTGCTCATTGTTTTTCATCTATTAAAACTGCTATGCTAGATAGTCCCCATGTTAGAAAATTCTAACATTTGAAATGGGACAAAGGCTGGATGTGGAGGTAGGATCTTAGGGAAAAGAATGATTTAGTGAAATATGAGCTGGAAGCGTTGAAGTACCTTGGGTTAGTGCAGACTGAACGCCTCTTACTGTGGTCTGCAAGGTGCGTTGTCATGGCACCATTATGATTAAGACACTCTACCCCTTTAGATGGAAAATCATGCATTAATTTTGCTGATAAGCCATGAAACTACCATGGCATTCTCAACCTAAAGACTTCTTTGCCAAACAAAACAAAACAAAACAAAACAAAAATAAAAACAAAACCACAACCTTGTGGCAACACAAATGCCACCCCAAACTACAAACAGTTCATTTGGCTACCGAGAAACTAATGGACAGATGTCAACAAACTAATAAGGTTGACAGCAACCTGGCTATTTAAATTACCAGTTGCCTCAGGGAAAATCAACTAATGAGATTCAAATCAAATAAGATCATTAAAAGAGACAGACATTATAAACAGAGAAAGCCAAACCAAACCAAACCATGGAGTTCATCTGCACACAGGTATGAAAAATTACCTCTGCCTTAATAACCCACAAACCAAACCAGCAGTGCCTAAGGGCTAGGAGAGTCCTGTCCATGACTGTCTGCCTGAGGCACGTCGGCGTCCATGGGGAGCAGGCATCAGCTCATGGCCAATGGCATGGGTAAGCCATGCCAGTCACTGCCTAAGCACTTCTACATTGACATTAGAGATTAGAATAAAGGATTTCATTTAAGTCAAGATGAACTCAAAGCCAGAAAATAGTTTGTGTAAAGGGATCATTTGTATGTGTACTCTGGTACTCTGATACTATACTTTATTAATGATCCACATGGTACATTATTCCTAGAAAAATTTTAAATGTTCAACTTTAGTTGGCTTCTGTAAACTGAAAGGTCCTTTCCCTGATTAAAAATAATGAGTCCCTCAAAAATGGCCCAATGCTGATTTTTTTCATTTAATTAAAAAAATAAAATAAAATAAAATAAAATAAAACAAAACAAAACAAAAATAATAATTCTTTACCTCTTTTGGAGTCATTGGCCAGTAGGGCCTCATGGACTATTGAACATTATAAATCATCACCATTGCTCTTAGCTATCCTCCAGAACTCAGTGGTAAGACCCTGATGCTGAAGACACCACAACCTGAGTCATAGAACATGGAGAAATCAAGCTGGTACCAGTCTCGAAACTTCATCCTCGCTGGCTAGCTGTCACAAGTGCTAGAAGTTATCACTCATGGTACCGGGGGCGGGTGGCAGGGCATCATCAATATTATCTATAGTTGGACACTGATAAAATAGTGGCATTAATGTTATAAGGGTAAGCACCTCTTAATTAGATTTGAGGACCACTCCACAAGATGGAACTGATGTCTGACATCGCTAACGGGGCCAAGAGGCCATGGCGATCTAGATCACAGGCCCTAGAATACTGTTCTTCTGCTAAGTGGATATAGTATTAAAACAATTCCTAATGACTTATTACTAAGTCCATCACTGGATGCATCTCCTAACTCTTGCCTTTTTGCAGTAGATGATGATTAACACAGAAACTCACAACTGGTCAACATATAGAGAACGAGAGACTTTGGGACATCTATAACACATGCCACCACCAACAGCAACAGCAATACTACAACCAGCCACCAGCACTACCATCGCTCAAGGAACCTTGTGGAAGAAGGGGAGAAAGACTGTAAGAGCCAGAGGCTGTGAAGGACTACAGTAAAACAGTATTTTATGGATACAACAGCCAACTAGCAAATACGAACCCATAGTGGTTGTGACAGCATGCACTAAATTAAAAAAAAAAAAAGAAAGAAAGAAAAAGAAAAAGAAAAACCCACCATGAAGGAGAAAAATGGCTCCTAGTTGAGACGTTACTGATGCCTGATGGCTGCCAGGAAAAGGAGAGCCATCTTTCTTCAAGATGTGCCCCTGAGAGGCTACCTATGGTTCAGCAGGTGGCCCTACACTAAGGCACATTCCAGCATCACTAAGCAGATGCGGTGGATCTGTAAGGAGAGAATATTAAGAAGAAAGAGTGGTGGGCGAAGGCTAGAGGGGAGGATTGGGAATGGACCTGACCAAAACATATTCTATTGAGTCCTCAAACAACAACAAAGAATATTCAAATATATTCAAATGCATTTGAAATATATGTATCACAATTCAGCATATCTTTAGTTGTTCTCTTTCTTTTCTTTTTCAAAAATAATCTCTTATCACTTAGTCCAGTTATAGGAAAACAGTGGGACGTTCTAGAATTACCTATCTAACTTTGACAATCAAATTAGTAGTAAGTTCTTGAGACAGGATTCTTATGTAGAGTAATATATGCAAACTTAAACATACCAGTGTTGCTTGAAAACTATACCTAGTGACTCTCAGTCAAATATGGACAATACGACACAGCACAGTCACTTAGATACCTAAGTTTAAATGGAGACTCTATAATGCTGTGTAGGTACAGTGTCAACATGTCACCCCGCCCCATCACCTCTTAGTCGCCTGTAGTTCACCGTGTAAGACACAGGCTTCCTGAACTTTCCCCTGTGGGCAAGCTTCTAATCCCCATACCCTCAGGAACCAAGGGGCAGAAGAAAACCCATAAAACGAAGAAGACAGCATCGGAATGCGAGATGGAGAGAAGTGGGTTAGGTTCCACAACCAAGGTGGCCCCTCCCCAGGCAGGCCCTGATCTCATTTCCAATCCATTTTCTCTACTTAAGCTCGTGTCACTTGGTTCAGGTTATTAGGAACCGAAGAAGAAGCTTAACTTAAAAACAGCAGAGCTACAATTGGACAGCTTGAAGCTGCCACCAAATGCTAACACCCCGGCCTGAGTGTTGCGGAAAGGCTTGATGATCACCAAGTCATTAGTTATGTTCATATGTGTGTATTTGTTGTACGGATACATACACACACCCATTTGCACACGGTGCTGTACTAGTGTCCGTCAAAGGACAACTTAGTGGAGTTAAGGCTGTCTTCCACCTCGTTGGGACAGACCGCAGGTTGCAAGGCTCATATAGCAAGCACATCTTGCTGGCCCCTACTAAGTATTTTATAGCACAGATTTCCAAATTAGTACGTGGAAGGACAGTCACTAGATGTTGTTGCTCTGACGGCCCCAAGATTTTACAGTGTATCTCGGAGGCCCTCTAAAAGTGTTTGTAGGCACGAACCCAGCCACCAGTCATCTGAGCTTTCCTGGATAAAGCCACGTCCCATTTTTGCAGTAACAAAAGGCTCTGTGGATGCCAATAGACTAGGGCTAGGAAGTTCCTGAAAGTTCTGAGTGTTTGAAATGTACAAATAATAGACCTATTCAGAACTCTCCCAGTGGTGTCTCAGTGAACACACTCAGATTCCACGTTTGTCTCCGAGGCGCAGGACAATATCTGAGACGTGTTATTGCCCAGGTGATTGTCACTTCTGTTTTCTTCAAATGCTCCCAACAAACAAAACCACCAAACAAAAGTGGAAGAAAAAGATTCTAAAACAATAATGCACACAAGTCAACATAAATGTGCCGTAACTGAGCCACTAATGGAACAAATACATGCCGTGACCCCAAGAAATGTTCTGTTGATTAAGCAGACACCACTTCCAAATGCTGTAAAAATCCTTGTGGGTTTACACACAGTTTTGCTTTATTTGAGAGGTCTCCTTTGTTTGCTTTTTGCAATAGTATTTTGCTGAGATTATAGGCATACACCATGATGCCTGGTCATCAATCTTTTGAAAAGTATTTTTACCTCAGTAGAAAAATCTTATGGGGAAGAATCCTGGAACACAAGAATGTAGGCTTTTCCCACCCCTGAGCTTTTGAATAGTCACAAGATCTAAACAATTTTTTTGTTCCCATGCATTCAGATGCACAACTGACAACAATATTGAGAAATCCTGGCCCTAAACCATTCAACTCCCCCGCAGATGTGATGCAAATGAAATAAGTGATCACTTAGACAAAGAAACGCGGGTGCCTCTTAATCTCTGCTCTGTGCATGAAGGATGGGCAGGAGTGTAGATTTTCTCAGGAGCAGAAGAACTGACATAGAACCTTCTGATACTGTTTGCCATATAAAGATTAATAAAAAAAATTTTTTTAAGCTATTTGTCATACAGAGTTTAATAGAAAATAACTACTTGGGATTGTTGCCAACAGCTAATTATAAGTGACATTAAAATTCGACTGGATGAGACTTTTTACATGTCAATCAATCCTTGTTACCCTAGGTTCCAGAGAGAAAATGGCAACGTCTGAACTGCCACCTTTTAAGGTAGAATCAAGGGTAGTCCATGAGAACCATGGAGGTCAACATTTCTAGCCGCCATGACCTTGAAGCCTGTGCTATGGAAGAGAGGCCTGGCCTGCAGTCAGCCACGCTGGCTTCTGCAACAAGAGCAGGGCTAGAGGTCTGTTCGACAGCAGCACACCGTCAGCAATGCTACCTAAGGACTGCAGCAAATGGGCAAGTTTCTAGAAATCATGACCTATAAGAGAAGCATGATCAATGCATGCAGGGTCTAAAAAGTCTCAGAGGTCGAAGTTATGTACACTGCCTGCTATTGGATGTAACAGGCAGATTTAGACACATTAAATAGCATGCCCAAAGTTGCAGAAACAATAAATGACAAGGTTAGCCCACTTAGCTAATTAGCCAGCTTGGCACACCTGGGGAGAAGGAGCCTCAGCTGAGGAGCTGTCTCCATCAGATTGGCCCGTGGGCGTGTCTGTGGGGGCATTTTCCTGATGGCTAATTGATGTAGGGGGCACAGTCTACTGTGTACATTGCCATCTTTGGGCAGGTGGTCCTGAGTTGCGTGTAAAAGTTGGCTGAGCATGAGTGTGAGGCAGAGGAATAAACCAGTAAGGAGCAGATCTCCATGGGCTGTGTTTCAGTTCCTGCCTCTGGGTTCCTGCCTTGAGTTCTGACCCCGGCTTCTTGCAATGGTGGACAGACCACAGAAGCCAAATAAGTCATTTCTTTCTCCAAGTTGTTTTTTGTTCAGTGCTTTATCACACCACCAGGAAAGCGAGACAAACAGTCGCCAACCACCTTGACAAAGGGTTCAGAGGATGGTGAGGCCCACCAGGGGCACAAGGAGGGATGGGATGGGTTCCCTGGTGGGCCCTTATGCTACTCTGTGCTTCTTAAGAACCCCAAAGCCTCTCAGGAATATGATCTTACTAATCTTCACTGTCTATGTGAGCAGAGCCATTTGAGGATGTTATTATCATTGCTGTGACGGATAGAAAAATTAGCATGAGCACCGGTGAGCACAAATGTCATCAGTGAGTGGCAGTTAGGGCTAGAAGCCTTGCCACCTAACACACAGTCCACAGCCCCAGCCGCTAAATCTTGCTTTTTTGTGATGTGGTAGCACTCAGGAGACTGGGCTGCTATTACTCTTTAATGAAACTAAATGTCAACTATACTGGTCTGAGTCACCACTCGGTCGCAAGGACAATGTTCAGTATATATCCGATCTCAAGACCACGCACTCGTATATGAAGGCTGAAACAAACGCAATTTCCTTTCTATAATTGCATAAGTTATTTTTAATGTGCCGCAACAATTTTACATGTGAAAGGAAAATTAATTTTCCTACCAATGTGTGCTTGGATGGTCCCCCTTTCTTTCAGGACTAGTCCCTTACGATTGTGGATTATTCTTTCCTTAAAGAATTCTTACAAATCATGATGTCATCCTGATAAATGTTTTATTGCCTACCTATCGGGAACAGATGTCTCCTCCTGCCAGAGGACAATTCTAATGCTTTGTGACAAGGAGGGGAAGGAGACAGACAGCCACCAGGCAATTTGAGTTGACTCAGACTGGCTCAGCGGGCTGCTTCCTCCTTCTGTAATCACAGACAGAACAATTTCTATGCAAAGTGTTTCTTAGAGGTTTTTTTTTCTTTTTTTTCCAGATCCATCATATTAACACTAATCAGGCTACTTTTTTACTGGGATCTCGGCAAAAAAGGTATGCTGCACTGTTCCTTAGCAAAACTAAACACACAAATTTGGGCTATAGCCCCTCCTCACTCATGACTTTGTGTATGTCTTTCTGACAGCCTGGGATAGGTTTTTGTTTTGACCTTTGTCAGGCACAATATTTAGTTGCCCTCCAAGGTTGGGCTGGAAGACGATGTTTACACCTGCCTCCTCTCAAGTCAGGTGGCTTTTACTGACACCTCTGTTAATCAGTGCTTTCCACACACCATCCTGTCCGCTCTTTGCCCATCCATCCTAATGCTGTGAGCTCTACAGAGCGGGGTGAGTGTGGGGGTTGGGGGCGGAGGGGATGGAGGGGCAGCTTCTGTCTCAGGATTCCACCACGAGTGTCTGGTGGACAGCGCAGAGATCTTTAACTAGACAGGCCGTGGATCCAAGCAAAGTGCAAGGGGCCTTAATAATAGGGGCCACCTGTCTCCTCAGCTCCCTGGCCTGGGCCACCTGCTCCTGGGGACACATTTGCCTAAGCTCAAAGCATGTTACAGAGGTTGCTTTTTCCTCTATAAGTATAAGATGCTGCTGTGGTTTAGACAAGAGCCCCCTCCAAAGATTCAGATGAAAGCCTAGTTTCCAGTGTTCAACATGGCCAGCAACCTCCTTTTATTTTATTGTTTTAGATAGGGTCTCGCTACGTAGACCAGGTTGGTCCAGAATGCACATGAAAACTGCCTGCCTCTGCCTCCTGAGTGCCGGGATTACAGGCATGTGGCATGCCCAGCTGTGTACAGACTTTAAGAAATGAGACATGGCAGGATGCTCAAGTCACTGGAGCCGTGGACAGCTCTGGCCTCTTAACCTCTTCCTTTTAGCTTTCTGCTTGCCATGACGCAACACAGGGCCAAGCAATAAGGTCAATTGTTCATGGGTTAAACCCTCAGAGAGTAGAGATACGAAGGAACCTTTTCCCCCTACAAGTTGATTATTCCAAGTACTCTGTTCCGGAAGAACAGAAAGGTGATCAATATAGACCTAATGATGTACCCATATGTTTCTAAGAATAAATATAAAACATCTGAAACAACAAATCTATGGGCCACAGAACAACATCTTGATCTACCTCAACTAAGAACATGATGAGTCCTCAATAAAGAAGTCTCTTTCAGAAAGCTGTTTGCACGTCTATTAATGTGTAGATGAACATAGCAGCACACAATCTGTTCTAACTTTACTCGGTATTTTATTTTTGCTAGTACAGATCCACAGAGGTGGAGAGAGCAGAGAAGGTCGATAAGTCTCTCCTTCCACAGTGGTCACCAACGTAAGGCGGTACAGGAAATGGAAAATAATCAGAATCGTTACTCAGAGCCCACAGTGGTGCTCTGGGTAAAGTCCACCACCGTTGTTTTCTGGTTATTGGCAGGGGTGCCCATGTATTCCTGAGAATGAGCGCTGGACTTCCAGTGACAAAATGGCATTCCACAGGTACATCGGTTATTATATTTTTATTTCTAAAGACCCTGTGTTCAACTCTCTTGGCCCCCACTCCCATGACCACATGTTTAGTTTCTGTTTGGCCCTAGGCTGACCTGCCTGCAAATCTCAGCTCCTCTCTGGTATACCAGCAAGAACGTGTCTGTATTAGAAATGGCTGGCCTTCCAATGCTGTTCTTATTTTTTTTTTTTTCAGGTGAAGTGATTAAAATGCTTCCAGGGAATGTTGAAGGACAAACAGTAGCCCTCTGTCCAGGTGAGGACTGGGAGCTCCAGCTCCCTCTGTCCACTCACACACTGCTTCCATCTCCTGTGTCTTTTCTTACCACCAAGTATCTCAGGCCTGGCTCCTCTACTCCTGAAATTCACTCTAGTATCTGCACAGAGGCTACACTTCTTAGATAGCATCTTAAGTACTATTGCACATTACTGAGAGATCATCTACCATAAGATTTTCCACCAATTTAGAATTCACTCAAAGATTAATTCTGGTAAACCCATTTTCTCTATGTCTAAGCACCCAAAATTCTGTTTATTTTATGGGAGGATGTGACATGGCATTCACCATTATAAAGTTCCTATTTTAAAATAATACAAAAATGGCGAATGCTGAATTCTATACTTTGAAGAGTGATAATACCATTTCAAGGCTTGAGAAAATCCACAAAAATATTTTTTTATAATTTTAAATTTTAAATATTTGACACTGATCCCTAGGAAAGGTATTTTTTAATCTAAAGTAATTTTAAAACTTCCCCCACTAAGTGACATACACCTGACCAAAATACCCAGGCTGTTGACTAAAAGTGCCTATTTTGCCAGAGATTCTCATCCCAAAGAGTTATTTAACGTTCAAAGATTTAGAGAATTTCTCTTTATTGGGTTTGGTGCTGGGTTTCATATTCTGATTGAGTATAAAGATCTATAATATGAAGTTCTGGGTTTGACCCGCAGAACCATTAAAGATACATAACCAGACATGCTTGGTTTATACATAGGTGGACAGGTACATAGAATGAAACATGAAACAGCTTCAAACGAGAGGATGACAATGCAATGCGTGAATGCTAGAGATCTGTGAGGCATTAGCCTTTGTTCTCCTAAAAAGAAATGCTGAGCAGCCATTTCTTCCAATCTGTGGAGATAGACTCTGTGCTGAAGAGGACAGAATCCATGCTGCCTGCACTGCGTTCTTCATTGTTGTGGACACAAAGGAACATGATGCCCTTTCTCACTATAACTCCTCAGTTCCTGGAGCCTCTAGTTGCCATGTGAACTTACTTAAAGGAGGTCAGCTCTGCAGTGCAGTGAACTGGTCAGAGTGAGATCTGCTGCTAAGTCCTGGCTGACTTGAGAAGCGATAGGCAGCGATGAGCTCCGAGGTGCCAGGTAAGCACCAGGCATGAAAAGGTTCTGCCCATTGTGGCACATTTGCCAGAAGCATCGATGAACAAATGCAGCAAAGGGCGGAGCCCTTTGCTCTTCATACAGCTTCATCACTAGGTACAGAGAAGCTTCTGCCTGTGGTGTATAGGTCAGTGTGCACACATGGATGTGTGTGTACAGCATAGGCATGCACACATGGGTGTGTGTACAATGGGCATGCACACATGGGTGTGTGTACAACACAGGCATGCACACAT
>OU015743.1:5441809-5462104 GCA_907169655.1 Acomys percivali | reverse complement strand
GGAGAGGAGGGAGAGGGCTATGACTGGGATGTAAAGTGAATAAATAAATAAATTAGTTTAAACAGAACAAAGCGAGCAAACGAAAAACAAAAGAAGATGTCTCTATAAGATAGTGCTGTATGTAGGCAAGCCTCTCGGCATTTTCTTAATTGGTGATTAAGGAAGGAGCACCCAGCCCATCATGGGTGGGGCCATCCCTGGGTTGGTGGTCCTGAGTTCTATTAGAAAGCAGGCTGAGCAAGCCATGGGAAGCAGGCCAGTTAGGGGTCCCCCCACAATGGCCTCCGCCTCCTGCCTCCAGGTTCCTGCCCTGCGTGAGTTCCTGCCCTCACTGCTTTTGATGATCAACTGTTACACCAACCGTGAGCAGAAATAAACCATTTCCTCCCCAAGTTGCTTTTTGCTGTGGTGCCTCATCACAGCTATTGTGGCCCTGACTAAGGCAGGTGGGAAACCTGAGCAGGGAATCCCTCACAGAGTGTTCCCTGTTTCCAGAGCTCTGTCCACGGAGTGGAGAATCAGTGATGAACTCCGTGAAAACTCTCCAGTTTTTCACATGACTCTAAAACTGGCCTAGTACAGAGGGGAATGATGTAGGAAAGTGGGAAATCTTGCCATGGCGTAAAGCCAAGTTAGGAGACATCCCAGCCACTCTTGCCTCTCAGAGATACCCTGCTGTCTCCCGTTGTCCTGGGAGAGAGGTCTCCTGGCTCCAGAAGTTTGGGACCTCAGTACTTCCGGCTGTGTTTTCTACCATCAACCTCTGCACCCGCTCCGTCCCCAGCCTGAGTCACCCATGACTAGACTTCTCCTTCTCTTCCTGCATAACCTCAAGCCAAACCAAGCCCCTTCCTGCTGCTCAGTCTCCATTTTCCCCCGAGTGAGCCCACTGTGCTAGGAGAGGACCCTCATGTTCATTCAGATTTAACCTATGTCAAAGTAATATTCATATTCTGAGTGACCAGAAAGGACTCCATCTTGCTTGGGCTCTTCAGAGATGCCCTCTGCCTTCCATCCTTTTCTACTTACTTCCTTAGTTTTTTTAAAAACTATATTTTATTAATTTATTCATATTACATCTAAATTGTTATCCCATCCCTTGTATCCTCCCATTCCTCCCTCCCTCCCATTTTCCCTTTACTCCCCTCCCCTATGACTGTGCCTGAGGGGGACTTCCTCCCCCTGTATATGCTCATAGGGTATCAAGTCTCTTCTTGGTTGCCTGCTATCCTTCCTCTGAGTGCCACCAGGTCTCCGTATCCAGGGGACGTGGTCAAATATGGGGCACCAGAGTTCGTGTGAAAGTCAGACCCCACTCTCCACTCAACTGTGGGAGAATTGGGAAATAGAAGGATCCAGAGGGTCCTAGAAACCTATAAGAAGATCATTATGATGGGCAGATCTGGGCCCAGGGGTCCTGTTTAAACTATGGCACCAGCCAAGGACAATACGTGCAATGAACTTCGAACCCCTACCCAGACCTACCCAATGGACAGCGCTTCCTTAGTTTTAAACCAGGTGCCCGTACTGACATGCTGTGGTAAGGCTGAAGATGCCGCTCGGAGGCCCAGTGTTTGTCCAGCACACCGAAGGCCCTAGGTTCCGCATCCAGCACCGAACTCCCCTGAAGATGCTGTTGTTATATTTCTTCCCTGACATCCAGTCTTCCCAAGGAGTCTGACCTCTCTCTTGCACCTTTCTTTTCCTAGAGTCTATATATAGCCTTTTTCTCTACAAGGCTGTAAAGAGATCACCACTCATCGCAAGCCTTTGTGTGCCTCCTCCCTTGACCCTGGGTTTTAAGGACATCTTCATCCTCAGGGTTCCTGCCTTGGGAATCAAGACCTTCGTGACCGCGGCTGACCTTAACCTCCTTTCTTTAAATACCCACTCCTGCTCAGCCGGCGTCACTGAGCCCAGCGTCCCAGACAGACCCTCCCCCAGATGTCTCCTGTCACCACTCTGCCCAGGTGGAGGCCCAGAGTGAGGTCTTGACCTTCTTTTCCACCTCTGTCCTTTTAAATGCGCCACAGCTCTTCTTCTTGAACTGGGTCCTTGAGAGTGACAAGGGGCTCTGGGAGGGAGTGGGACCGATGACAACATAACTAGAGCGCATGGGGGAGCACGGCATGTCTGACATCTCTGTACCACTGTTGGTGGGGGAAATTCATATAGAACGTGGTAAGGGTGGGCGATACTAAAATCGAGGAAACAGGAAGTTGATGAACAGTTTTGAGTAGGAAATGATATGGTTGAAGTTTTGGGGGGAAAGCAGCTTCATGAGGACGTTTTAAAAGAAGAGGAATTAACAGAAGTCGCCTTCTTCTAAATTATAAAGGGACCTTTAAAAGTCATTTATTTTCGATCATTCTGTCTCCACTAATCACATCATTCTGGGGAGTTGTGTCTAAAATTTGCCCAACACAGCCAGTTCAGGATTCCCAATACTATTTATTTCAGATTGGAAAAGAAAAGCTGCATGAAGGAAAGTCCCCACCCCCTTCTAACCTGGCCCCAAATAATGTATGTTTTGCTCTTAGCAGGAACATAAAATAGGTTCACGTTCCGCTAGAGATTACAGGTTCATTGAAAAAAATGTAAGTCAGGAAAAGTCCTGGGAAGTGCGTTAAGTATTCTCATTCATCCCAGCAAAATAAATGAACTGCCCTTCAAAATGGGAGGGATGCAAAGTGTCATTCCCATGCCATGTGTCACAGGAAAGAAAAGGGAGGCACGAAAGAAGAGCTAAAGGTAATTTATTTAGTGTCTTAACTACTTGGTCACAAAAACAAGATTCTGACTTTAGTAGGCAAGGTTCTTTGTGGCATTAAAAGAAAAAAGTTAGAGAAGTCAACAGATTCGAGAGGGCTCGTTGATGTGTAGCCACGCGCCATCTCACCGCCACATCCTTCAGGAGAACGGACTTTAAGAGCCCCTAACGCCAGGCCATAAACTGCCCTGCAAATGCCAGGCTACTGCAGACACACTGTCCTGTGAAACATCCTCCCCCACTCTGCCCTGCGGGCCCCTCAAGGCTCACGCTAAGTTCCCAGCTTGCTAGGCCCGAGACAGTTAGGACATTTCTGCTGAGTAACTTGAGCATCAGCCGGTTCGCTGTTCAGGATCCTTCATTCAGTCTCCATTCTTGTCTCCTTGCACTGTTCTCAAGCATTTCCTAGACTCCAACCTCCGAGTGGCAGGTTGAGCTCTTGGATCTTTTTATATTCCTTGTGAGCGTTATCTGCAGAAACACTGTGGTGGTAGAACGCAGTGAGGTCAGCTGGCTCTGTGCGCATGCGCGTTGCCATGGAGTTTATACCACAGAGACAAGCAGGGCCTCCAGCGTCATCACTTTCCCCCAAAGCCTGCAAAACTTTGGAGCCAGGGAAAGCAGCATCCTCAGCCAGAGCCACAGGAAGTCAAAGAGGACAATTCTCTATTTTCCCCCTGTCAACCAACCGCATTATTAAACCCCAAAATACAAAGAAATGACATGGCTAATTACTGAAGTGTGGAGCCAGCGCATTTGTGGCGCTGGGATGGGGAACGTTTTTTTTTTCCCCTTTGTTCTTTAACTGTTTATTTCCCCAAACACTAAGTAAAAGCCTTTGATTTAAAGCGCGCTTTTTTTTTTCTTTTAAGACTTCTAAGCTGAAAGATCAAATCTTTCACTCACTTCCTTCATCAAAATGAATGGAAGATTTGATCCTTTAGCTAACCCCTAGTTTGCCTTGTAGGCTACGGATGGATGCTGGTTTCCTAAGACGCCACAGATGCTGGTGTCTGTCCCACACAGGTCTCAGTTGCCAATCTCCCACCACGAGTGTCTAATCTCCTGCAGTAGTGGCAGAGGGCGGGAGGAGGGAGAAAGAGGAAGCACAGGACAGGCTCGTGGGTGTTGCTGGTGGACCCTGGGTATCCTTCCTCAACTGCTGGGCCCCGCCAGTTGATTCTCCGTGGTCCAAAAAGTATCCAAACTGCAAACACTGCTTATGTATTCCAAAAATTATTTCCATGGAAACACACCCCAGGTCCCTAACGGGCAGGCACATAAGAGCTGTCACCGTCACCAAGAATGGAAGATGGTTTCACATGCAGGAAGGCACTCCCTAGCCGATACACAGTGAGGCAACCACTGACATAAACCCAAGTAAACAAAATGGATTGAGTTTTCGCCCAACACTTTTAGCAGTGAGACAGGATTCAAGCAGTAGAAACAAGTTCAATGGCCGGGATAATATAACATGCAGCTTCCCCTCAATGCAAGCGTTTTAACTTCCAGAGTTAGACCCTCTGCCCACCGACAGATCATTACTGAACCCACTCTGCTCTGACGAACTGTTTACTTCTTCCTTAGCATCAGTGGGCCTGGACTGGAGATCTCAGACGTTTGATCAACGCTGCTCGCTTTTGTTTGAGTTTTGGTTTGATGCCATGCATTGAATCCTTGCGCCGCTCATTCTGCCACTGAGCGATATCCCCAGAGCCAGCTCCAGCTTCTTTCTATTAGTTAAGCCGGGCACAACTGAGATGTCTTGGTTTGATCTACCCCATGATGGCTTGCTGCGCACTGTGGGGAAAGTCACTTGACTTTGCTGTTTCATTTACTTGAAAGAGAACTCAATGATTCAGTTTTTTTTTTTTTTTCAAAAATCCCTACAAAAGGCTTTGGCAAATATTTGAGAGTTTCTGGGTTGTTTTATAGTTTCCTGGATGGGATTAAATGGTTCTCTTAATTTCCTGCTCAATGGCAGTTTCTAAGATGAGGTAGAATGCAGGTGGCTAGTTACTTGGGGAAGTACGCATATGTCAGAGGGCTAAAGGCAGTATTTACCCAATAAATATTTGCTCAATAAATACTCTCATTATCTAAGCTCCTTTGGCCCCAGAATCACCAGCAAAAGTGCAGAATCTCTCACTTGTGCTCTGAAACAGGCGTGTGCATGTGTGCATGCGTGTTTGTTGTGTGTGTGTATGCATGTGTGTGTGTGTGTGTGTGTGTGTGTGTGTGTGTGTGTACGTAACTGTACAGGGATGGTCACGGAGCTGGAGCGATGTGTTCAATAATGGGGAAGAAGGGCTGGCTAGACCCAGTCCGCCCTTTAGCTAAAGTTGACAATTACTCTCAGGAGAAGTGCAACACTTTGTGAATATCACAATATTTATTTGTTATGCAGCTAGTAGCTAACCTTAAAGATAATATTTCGGAGACTTCTGAAAAGTCAAATGGCTTCTTAGAGGTGATACATGTCAAGGCTCACACAAAGGGCTGGGCATGGGTCTGCAATCCCCAGCAGCAATGCCCCATTTTAACTAAACAGAACAGAGGCTGGAAACAGAACAGAGTACTGCTGGCTCTTTCAGAGGACTCAAGTTTGGATCCCAGCACCCATCTGAAGCAGCTCACAACTGCCGACACCTGTAGCTCATGGGATGTACCTAACGCCCTCTTCTGGCCTCTACAAGTACCTATACAACAGGACAGACAAAAAGACACAGACACATATACATATATCAACAATAAAAGAAATCTTTAAAACTTATTTAGAAAGACTCCACCCAGCAGGGGATCCAAGCAGATGCTGAGACTCACAGCCAAACTTCAGGGAGGAGCACAGGGAGTCTTACGGAAGAGTTGGGGCATAAAAGGACCTGAAGCGTGGAGGGGACAGGAACTCCACAAGGAGACCAATGGAGCCAACAAATCCAGGCCTGGGGGGTGGGGTGCTGCAGAGACTGATGCACCAACCAAGGACCATACATGGTGAGGGCCTAGGCCCTCTGCTCAGGTGTAGTAGGTAGGCAACAGTTTCCTTGTGGGTCCCATAATAAGGGGAGTAGGGGCCACTGCTGACAGGGACTCTAGTGTCTGCTCATTGATCACTTTCCCTGGGCAGGGTGGCCTTTCCAAGCCACAGAGGAGTAGGATACAGGCAGTCCAGATGAGACCTGATAGGCTGAGGTCAGATGGTTTGGGAGGAGGGCTCCCCATTTCTGAGGACCAGGGAAGAAGGGCAGGGGTGAAAAGGGAGGGAGGGCGAGACTGAGAGGTGATGAGGGAGGGACCAATCGGGATGTAAAGTGAGCAAATTAAAAATATGAGTAAATAAGCAAAGGAAAAATTATTTAGAAAAGCAAAATAAAACCAGAAATAAACAAAAAGCCACCCACAACGAGAAGCAAGAACTGACAGAGGGTACATTCCATTGCCCGTGGCTCGCATCCACGCACGGGGGCTCTGGATAAGAAAAGTACAAACAGTGGCCCTTGCAATGGAAACCAAGAAACTTAGTGGGCTCAGAGACTGAGACTGTACATGCTGCAGTATTTCTGTCTTGGGTTCTCCATTTTTTTTTTTAAGCAGATACCCCCTACCCTCCTCCCAACTAAAACATGCAGTTCTAACCCCACTCACTGGACAAATAGCCAGAAACAAGCCATCACCCTGATCCAGGAAGAGCGGAGAACTGAGCGTGAGCAGCAGGAAGCCTATGTACCCATGAGCTAAGGGGCTGGCATGTCCAACACACTCTGTAACCGATCATTCAAGAAGGCCAGAAGAGGGCCTCTCGATAGAACAAGTAAATATTCAAATGTTCTCTGCTAATCATTGGTTTTGTCGACAGGACTGTGTGGAATGTGTGTGTCTTACTCACAGGACCAGGAGCTGAGGCCGGGACTTCCCGAATGACACGCATGTTCATATGTTTTATGAGGGAATTCAATCCCACTGAGATCACTTGCTCATGGGAAAAAACCACGGAGAAGTGGCACACACAGTAGGTGCTACCAGCCTTACAAAAGGAGAGATCCCTAATTAGTAATAAAACACACAGTCTGTGTGGGAGCCAGCTGGCCTGGCAGAGCTGCTTAGGAAGAGGCCAGGTTATCTGTGCCAGCCCCTCCCTCCAGGGTCCAGCAGCTGCAGACAACCATGAGAGGAGGGAGAGATGAGAGCCCACTCTCACACTCAGCTAAGTCATCCTAAAAACCAAGTAAATTAGGCTCCTGCCTAAACATCAAACTCCACAAAGCCACTGTGATGTAGGAGATTTTCTGAAAGATGACCCCCATCTCTGATATGACTCCTGAAAGTACCTTTAATAAAAGAAGAGGCCGCTTAGCCAGTCATTAGCGATTAAAGAGGCATACCTGACCAAAGATTGAAGCAAAAATTGACGCTTAGCTGTATGATGATAACAGCCCAGAACTCCTGGGCCGGTGACCAAAAGAGGAAGAGAAAGGGATGTGCAGCCCTGGTTGAGGCTGACAGCAACAATAAGAGCAACACCAGGAAGGGAGGGTTTATCTGGACTCACGGCTCAAGGGAATAGTCTCACTGTAGATGAGGAGCAGGAGATGGCTGGTCACGGTTCACCAACAGTCAGAAGACAGGGAGTATTGTGCGTCCCTTCCCACCTGTCCTTTTCCCTCTGTCCTGAGCCTATGGAATAGTGCCACTCCCACTCGGGGCGAGGTTTCCCATCCCAGTTGTCTTAATCTAGAAAAATCTTTCTTGGACATGCCCCAGGGGTGTTGTTTACATGAAAACTCTTAATCTTTTGAGTTAACAGTTGAGGTTTAACCATCACACCTGGATGGTGTGAATCCTGCCCAAAGTGGAGGTGTGCTGTGGTTTGATGCAAGGTCTCTATGGTCTCTGGCAGGATCCCGAGGTGACAAAGCCTTGGATAGCCTTGGAGAACCGGGCTTACGCAGAAGTTCTCTGATCTTATTTGGATGTGTCCTTTGAGGTGTGATTAAGACAACTTCATTCTGTGCTTCTGTGAGATAAGCAGTGCCCACTGTGGCATGATCTCGTTGGGATATACTGCACTTACCACAGGCCCTAAGGCAATGGGCCAGCCAACCACAAGCCAGAATGTCAAAACCTTTTCTCAAGTGCCTCTGGTAATCTGTTGCAGTAACAGAAAGGGGAATAACAGAAGAGTCTTGGTCCTGAATCTGTGCTCTCCTGCTCACTGGCTACGCAATTTAGGGAGAGATCTTTGTTGTGTTGAACCATCCACCGGTAACAGCAACCATGCTGAATGCAACCACAGGCAACCATAGGATCGCCTACGTGAATGGATACCTACACACAAAAATAAAGCAGTATTCCTGCACCAGAGGGCTGGGGGCAGACAACAGAAACTTCCCCGAGAGAGGACAACATGTGAGGTGAGCCTGCTTGCTTTCAAGGCATGAAAAGACTTGAGGACTCAAGCTCAGGCAAGAAGCTTGAAAGTTCTGATGAACAATCCAGTTCCATTTTATCAAGGTGGACCTGATCATCACTGGGCTGGGCCGTGAGTCATTCACAGCTTTACTGGCCCGCCTTCTGTGTGGTGCCATGGAGGCGTTCTCTAGCCATGCCCAAAGGACCATCCTTTCACAAGCTCTGGAATAAATTTAGCACTTAGCTATATAGGCAGCCAACACCCCTTTGGAAAACACAATATAGCATATGCTCATCATTTGCCTAGCCAGACAGCTGGAGTCTACAGAAATGCAAATTCTGTCATCACTTAAATGCAGAGGGAAAAAACACCCTTCCCCCGATATGCAAGGGAAAGGACAACTATGTGAGGGGAAAGAGTGATCAACAAATTCAACCCTGAAGCAAATAGAACATAAATTCCAATTTCCTGCAAAGGTATGTATGGCACGTGCACATGTGACTCTACTCCTAGCTTCTTGGGCTTCTGCCTGGAGTCATGTGACTCCTGGGGAGTCTCCAGCCAGGTTTCCACATGCCAGGGTACACTCCATTGAACTGTGTTCTGGAATGCTCTGTCTTCCTCCTGCCTTAAGCTTTTATTTGTTCTGCCTTTCTTCTCTCACGGCAGCAGTTGGTTATTTGATGAACTAAATTACTGGGAATTATAAGCAATATTAACTCAGTCCAGCCTTATCTTTGCAACTCAGTTCAGGGTCTATAAGCCCCTCCACCCTCCATAGGCAGGCAAACAGCCAGTCAAAATATGCTAACTTGTGCCAAATGCTACCAATATGATTTGCCTGAGCAATTTTTCTACCCAATTTTCTATCAGAAAGACAGTCCTCACAAGGTGCACACACAGATACTGATCCAGAAACACATAATTTGCATAAAAGCAAAAAGGAAAATCCAGTAACTGCAAAATTACTGTTTCCGTGAGTCCTTTTTATTTTAAAACAAAGGGTTTATCCAACATGCAACCTCTTGGTCCCTACTCTAAATGAGTGGCTGCTTCCA
The DNA here is from genome assembly GCA_907169655.1 of Acomys percivali. Lineage (NCBI taxonomy): Eukaryota > Metazoa > Chordata > Mammalia > Rodentia > Muridae > Acomys > Acomys percivali. Next base: position 5,452,866 of record OU015743.1, on the reverse strand, counting down.
ATTCAAAGCCCAAGTCACTTCCAGCCCTCAGAACAGACCCTTAATTCACTCTCAAATCTCAGAAAGCGATTTAGATTCTAGAATGTTCTGTGCACAGCTGCGATATCCCCTCTGTCATGTTCTCTGGGGGCCATATTAGGCTCATGAAGGTTAATCAATCAGTCTGCAAAGAAAGGATTTCTATTTCTGTGGAGAGCCATGTGTCCTCTGCACAGGCAACACTGGCCCAGTGTTGAGTGAGTGCCTCTCAAGGCCGGAAGATGCACGCGGCTCCCATCTGAAGAACTGTTATTGTATTCCCCGAACCTCAGACAGGAAATGAGTGACTGGACTTGGAGCTCCTACAGGGAAGAAAAACTGAGTATTTCCCTTCTTTCTTCCCCAAATTTCTTTAAATAGAAGGGTCGCAAGAGAAGGACTAAGAGGTAGGCACAAACAGCCTAACTGAGGTACACATCTTGCATGTGTATTCAGAGAAGCTGTTGAGCAAACGCTTCAGTTATATTGGTGCAAAGAAAAGTACACTCTCTTAAAAGCTTTAATGAACACGTATGATGTGATTAACTCTCAGAACTTAGTTTGGGGATTTGAGCATCTATGGTCACATTTCACAGAGCTAAACGCTATGGCTTTGACTAGTAACCGCCAAAGCGACATGGCAGGCTGGGAGCTGCTTCACACTCATGCAGCAGATACCTGAAACCACCTTCTGCGGGCAGGGAAGCCAGGAGCTTGGAACACAGCCTCTCCTTTGCTTTTCACAAAGGGGACACTGGCCCTGCAGTGCCAAACCATTTTCTTAGCCTTGGTAAAATAAGAAATATTATGTTTCTGGTAGTGTCAATTGTTAAGTTGACAGAAGGTGCAACCACTTGGGAGATGGGCCTCTGGGAAGTTGTTTTGATTATGTTAACTGAGGTGGGAAGATCTGCCCACTGTGGGCCGTGCCATTCCCTATATTATGAGTAGAGAAATTCTTACCCCTCATCAAGGAAGTTTCTCTTTGCAACAGTTAGAAAACTAATCAAGCCAACCAATCAAAATGCAGTGTTATGGAGCCCAGTCCTAACTGACATATCTATAACACAACTCTTGAACCTAAGGCTCAGGGACCATGTGGAAGATAGAGTGTACATATTCTGAGAGCCGGAGGAACGGGGAGCTTACTGTGAGACTGTGTCTCTTAGGAACATCAGAAGCCACATCCATAAAGTCTTACCACGATGGCCTAAACATCAGCTTAATGAGGGCAACACAAATAGACATGTTAACATGGATGGGGGACATGGCTCACACGGTCTCAAGTAGACACAGAACTACAGGCAACCAAGGGGTGCTCAGAGTGGAAGAAAGCCTTCCTAAGGAAAAAGCATGGTATTTGGTTATTTAACACCAAATGGTCAACCCTGGAATCATATACATAAAAGTAACATTGCCAGGTGGTGGCACACGCCTTTAATCCCAGCCCTCAAGAAGCACAGGCAGGTGGGTTTCTTCAGACCAGCCTGGTCTACAAAACTAGTTCCAGGACAGCCAGGGCTACACAGAGAAACCCTGTCTTGAAAAGCCCACTACGCCTCTCAAAGTAAAATTGTATGTATGTACAGATACACAGAGACATACATATAGACACACACAGAGAGACAAATACATACAGATATGTGTCATTGTTTATTTAATTTTCATTTTGTTTCTAGTACAAATTTTTAGAGAAATTTGATATTTCATATTTTAATAAAGACGTTTCATATTGTAGTAGAGAAAAATACTCAGTTAAAGCAATACACTTAAGGTTGATCATGGTAGACCATACCTGGAATCCCAGCATTTCAGAGGCAGAGGCAGTTGGCTCCCTGGGAGTTCCACACCATCCTGGTCTATATAGCAATTTCCAGGGTAGACAGAGCTACCTAGAAAGACCCTGGGAGGGGTTGAGTTAGCGGATAAAAACTACTTCCAAGATTCAGCACTGTTGCAGGATATTTGATCCCACTGTGAAACCTGAGATCGTGAACTGGAATAATCTGGTTCTAGTTGTGGTGTGCCTCAGCCCTACCACACACCTTTAATCCAAGAGCTTTATTGCTTAGCAGGATTAAATAAAGTTAACTGTAAGTGGAGAAAGCAACCAGTTGACAGGGAGTGAGGGTAGGGGAAAAAAACATAGTAAGACGAAGTCCAGAGGATGGATAGCAAGACGCACAGGAAGTAGAAAGAAGGGACGTTCAGTTTGAAGGGTTTTTAAGGCAGTGTAGAGAAGAAAGGGCTTTTTTTTTCTTTTGAGAAATCAGCTGAGTAGGAAGGTCAGCTGGGTTCTTTCTCTGCCTTTTTGAGCTAGCAGGCTTTCACCCCAGCATCTGGCTCCTGAGTCTTTACGTGTAAAATGGAACCTTTGGGATTTTGCTTAACAACAACGCAGCACTTCCTTGAACTGCCTGTCAAATGGGCAGGTAGAAGGTGGCTACCATTTTTCTTACTGCCTGTTCTGGCCTGAGGCTCCCCAGTCATAGAGCACTGGCCCTGTGCTGGATAACAGTTCTCAGGCCATCTCCAGCTGCAGAGTGCATTGCAGCTGTATGTCCTTGCACAAACTTCCTTATTTGATCCTCAGGAGCTAGGGTCTGGGGATTTGAATTTCTGGCCACACGTTTAGGCCGCTGAGCTGTCTAGAGCTGGGCTGGGAGACTATCAGACACAGCAGAACACACAGGCTTGCTCCTCACAAAGACTGCGGCAGGAATTCCCAGCTTCCCCCAGGCTCACTGGTCTTTCTTGACGTAATGACCTCACAGTTTCAGGGGTGTCAATCCATCACATGGTAAGGAGAGCAGGGTAGAAGAGCTCATGTCAAGTCAGGCCAGGAAGCAGAGACAGGTGAACACCATCTATCCTGAGCATCACTCTGCATACCCTTTTATTCCATCTGTGCCCCTAATCCATGGGCTGGTGCCGCGGAGCTAGCTTCTGCTCAGGACAGATCATATCAGGAAGGAATTCTTTCTTCTACTCCCCATGTGTGTCTCCCTGACAGCAGACTAGCTGGTGGCCTCTTTTGGATGTCAGCTCTTCAGTGTTTTCTGGGTGCTCAGAAGCCAAAATCGGGCAGAAAAAGAACCCAGGCGGCACGCAGACACACAGACATCTTTACTCGGCATGCAAACACCTAAATGTGTACTTGCCACAATTTTCAGGTATATGATTCCATGCCCCCCGCTCCCCGCTTTTGGCAAGGGATTCACAAATCTCAATCTGTCACGAGTGTGAAAGGATCAATTACCTACAGTTTTTGTATGATCTCATCTGAGATGGCCATGCACAATCAAAATAATCAGAAGCAGCTTTTAACAGTAACTCCTTTTTTTTTTTTAATTCTGAAACTTAATGACATTAACTGAGGCAGAACGGTTTAAGAAAATGTCAATTATAACACACAGCAGGTGCTGACAGGCTGGAAACGATTCGTCTGTCTTGGAGTGTTATTTGTTCAAGAAAAAAAATGTGTGTGTGTGTTTGTATGTGTGTGTCTGTAGTTCTGTGTTTTTATGCATGTTTGCAGGTGCACATCCACTGTGAGTGCACATGTGTGAGAGTGCATGTGGGGAGGTGTACACACATGTGCAAACAGCAGAGGACAACGTCAGATGTCCCTCCACAGATGCAGTTTACCAGTCTTTTACCTTAGAACTCACCAAGTGGGCTAGGCAGCAGGCCAGAGGGCCCTAGCTCCCTGCCTACCTCTGCCTCTCAGCATTAAGATTACAAACGCATGCCATCTTTCTTTTATCTATGTGGGTCTTGGGTACTGAACTCAGCTGCCAGTAAAGTGCTTATAAACACCTATCTCCCCAGCCCCCCAGGAAGGTGAATCTTAAAGCTTAGCTGTATGTACTGCAGGCTCTTCAAATGCCTGACACTGGTACCTTATATTATATAGCCTCGCCTGGCTACAGTTTAGGAAAGAAATAACCCATGGAACCACATCCTGACCTTCATCGAGAATTCCAGTGAAGACAGCGGAACACAGGTCCCAGGAGCCACGTGTTCCTGGTATCACCTCACGAGTTTCCCTGATTTTGAAATGGGTATGTGAAGGCCACCTTACACACCGCGAAACAGAGCATATACCTGCCCAGACATGCCAGCTTTCACTTTTCAGAATGAAATGTCAAAGTCTTAGCTCATACTCACCTGAAAGGTGCTAGTCACGGTTCTCTCTAGGTTCTGGCAGTCTCGGTCCTGAACCTACAAAATCAACCACTGTTCCAAAATGGAGTGTGTGGAAGGCCAAGTGTCCCTTCTAGCAGAGGGTACAGGAGTGCCAAGGGCCAGCCCAGGAGAGACTCATAACCTGTTCCATCGCTAGCAACAGTCCAGGACACAGAGAGATGCCTGCACTGCCAGCAGGTTAGTCTAGTCACCTGCTAAACACGGCACCTTTTTTTTCTCCTCCAGTTTCCAAATGTGCACCTCATGCCTCCCCTATTTATTTATGTTCCTCTACAGTATCATTTTTCACTCAACACTCTGGAACTAGCGCCCACTTTCCTGGGTGCCCACAATATCATACCAATACACCCCACAACCATTGTTCATGATGTGTCTTGAAGTTCATTTGCTGTGCTCCAGTTAAGGTGTTCCACTCAAGTGCCTGCCTGTGCAGAGGCAGGTGAGTAAGTCTTTGGAAAGGCACAAAGAAATATGAGCAACTGGAAAAGCAGCTTGGCTGGGCCCCACAAGGACCACAGAGCCCCCACCGCTTCCCAGAACCAGTTGCTCCTTCCTTCTCCTGATGCCTTTGTGACATATGGTTTGCAAGGAGGCAGCCTGGAACAGCTCCATTTTTATCAAATTTTATCTGGAAATCTATGTCGCAAGATGCCACTGTACCCACAGTACAGAAGTGGATTAAGGGTTCTGCTTGCACCTTGATTATGGAAGGCAATTGCTTCCTTGTTAAACTAAAAACACTGTGCCACAACAATTATCTGTGCCTATACAGATAGGAAGCACAGTTCTTCCGGAAGAGGCAAAATTAATGCCACATCCTATATGTAATTTATATTCTGCATTTAAAACCATGTTCTGTATGAGAACTTGTCTCCAGGTGATTTCACCACTTCTTGCATTTCGAGAATGGCCACGCACTGCCATAAACTAGACCTGTTAAGCAGTTTCTAGAAACTCCACCAGAGCGATTAGCTGAGATAAAACAACTTCCCTAGAGACTCAGTCTGCACCCAACCTGCCTGAGGAACTGTGAAGTTTCCCTCCGCTCTAGGAACTGTGACCAAAATCTGCCCAGCCTAAGAACATAAAAACCCTAAAATTCTTCTGTTCAGGGTCGCCTCACTCCTGTGTGCAGGTGGACCCCAGCGCGCTGGAACAATAATGCCTCTTGCTTGTTCATCGACTCATTCTCCTCTCTCATTTATTGCTTCTCAATATAGACTCTCTCGATCAGAGTCTTACTGGAGCACACTGCCTCTTTTCCAACTATGCCTATAGAAAGGCAAATATATTACCTTTTATGGACATACAGTAAAACACCTATCAGAACTTATAAACTATCATGTGCAAACTGATTTTAATGAGATACATATGCCCTTAAATGAATACACTTACTGATAGTTTGCTTCATTGGGGAGCTTTGTCTCCATACAGCATGCATTTTCAGCTCTCTGTATCCCTGATGGTGGTTTTATGTATCAGTTTGACTGGACCTGTAAGCCTCCAGATACTGAGTGAAACCTTTTACGGGAGTTTGTAGGAGCCCTGCATGTAAGAATCTGTGATGGAGCAACAGGCTCTGCTTTTCATCCTGAGGTGGAGGAGCCTTGCCCAACCACAGGAAGGTTGGAACAGAGCAAAGGCTGAGCCTCCCACTGCCTGGGGGACTGACCTTGAGCCTGACCTTGAGCTGGAATGTGTTTCTGGCCTTTGGGCTTGAACTGAAATGTCAGCTTTTTGCTGGCTCCTGCCCTCTTGCCTCCTCAGGCAGGAATGCTGCTGCTAGATGCGAGACTTAGCTCTTCTACCGTCTCAGCCACGTCCCTCTAGCAGAGGCTACTCCATGCCCACACCGTTGCTTCTGTTTCCCTAGATAACAACAGCAGGTCTTTTCTTGGAGCCTTCTCTGTCCCTCCTTGCCTACAGAAAGAGTCTATGTGAATTAACACAGGGCGTTGATCTACTGTCTTCCAAGCTGGCTCACGCTCACAACATATATTTTATTCATTCTACTCCTGTGCTGAAAATCCCACCAAGCCCCCATTCAGCTGAGAGAAGGTTCTGCTTTCCTTCTGGAAACCCAGCTGCGGAGTGCTCCCTCCTGGGAACCTCTCATCCTGGCCAGCCTGCACCGACACTACCATCTACACCGTGAAAGTGCAAGTGCCCTAAATTCTTGTCAGCTACGTTATGGCTGTACTCTGTTTCTCCGATGGACTGCAAATCCCCAGGCGACCACCACACTCCCTGTGCTCATAGAACGTGGCACTCTGCCCATCGGTGTCTAGTGATGAGAGTCTGCAGGTGTTTGCAGCTGCCTGTCACGGTGGCCTTGGGTTTCTGGCTGCTTATTTAACCACACAAAGAGAAGAAAGCTCTCGCCACCTTCACAAAGCACTGGGGTGAAACATCAGAACTTCAGCTCACTGTCCACAGCTGGTAAGCCTGCCCCAGCAGAACATCCATCGGCTCCCGTGAAGAGGCAATCCTACAACTGAAGAGGCTAAAGGCAAGGGGCATTAGTACAGAGCCAGCCTTGTCTACGTCACAGAACTGTAGTCTTGAGACAACAAACATGGCAAGCAAAGAAACTTCCCGTTGTTTCCTTATTTATAAACAAACAAACTAATAGGGCTGGAGAGAAGGCTCAGCAGCGTAACAGCACTGGCTGCTCTTGCAGAGGACCTGAGTTCAATTCCCAGCACCTACAGGGAAGCTCACAACTGTCGCTAACTCTAGTTTCAGGGGACCTGATGCCCTCTTCTGGCCTCTGCAAGCACCAGGCATGTCTATACGAACAAGGAGTCCATATGTACATGCAGGCAAAAGACACTTAGGCACATAAAAATAAGAATAAACAAATCTTCAAAAACAAATTACCCTTTGTTTCACAAGATCGTTTGTAGAATGCCTAAAGAGCAACCGGTAGGGCCATGCCTGGGGGAGCTGAGTCAGAAGAGTGAAGGGGAAGGCCTGAGGAAACCCACAGAAGGTCTGAGCTCCTGGTAAAGGACTTGGGGCTCCTCCCTGCTGCGTCTGGGGTGTAGCTGAGTTGGAATGCTCTCATGGTGCGTCCATGCGGATTCCACTCCTAGGACTGAAAAATAAGTGGCTTTCTCTTTTTATTAAACTCCTTTCCAATATCAGATTCTTTCTAATCATTCCGTTTTTCAAGCTTTGACTACCTATAATATTTTGATTTCCATAGACTCTGAGCTACACCTGTAGTTACCTGATATGTCACACAATGGACTCTATCCTTAGGCAATACCTAGAGGCTATGGGCTTCCTACACATACCATACAAGCCATAAACCTTACAGTAATGCCTCGTTTTTTGCTAGGAACTGAGAACCACATGGACCGTGAGTGGAACCCTTTGTGTTGAACAATTACACACACACACACACACACACACACACACACACAAAGCCAGCTGGGTCAGTAGCTAACACTGTAAAACTTTAAAAGTAAATTACACAACGATGTGCCACAGAAGTTCGTACGTGGGGTGACTTGCAAAAAATATAAATCTGCTTAAATAGCTTGTTCTTATCTTTCAGAAAAATTGCTTGCTGCAAGGATGCTAATGAAATTAGATGCTAGGCTTCTATCGAGTTGGGCTGCCCAGCAAACAAATACATCTGTTTTGCTTTAATGATGACCTGATGGCTGCCTCAGCTCTGCTCTGCTTCCTTCCCTTTTCTTCCTCCCTCCCTCATTTTCTTTCCAGTCTTGAGCCATTTTCCAGTCACAAAGAACAGTAATTTCATTCCCATTACTGTTAAAGTCACCATAATCCTCAAGTGGCTGAAAGTGCTGTGCACCCCCTAATTTGCACAGTCCCACACTTGTAGCCTAGTTACCACCAGACACAGTGTTTATATTTAACAGTGGGTGGGGGAGAAGGATTTTTAAAGCGGATTGTGTTTTCCCTTTTAATTTCTGCAAGGCTTAAACAAATGCCTCTCCTGGAGGCCAGGGCACAGGAAGAAAAAAAAAAAAAAAGACAAATTAGGAACCTTGCTTGTGGTTCCTCCATTCTCAGAACACACTGATTGGGACTGGAAGGATTTGAACTCATCAATTCCACTGAATCACACTCAGTTACACCCGATTTTTATAATTAATATATAAGGCAGTGAGATGTAAGATAAGGTAATAAGGTATAAAAAGGTACCAGATACCAGATCTCATGTTATAGAGTTTATTAAGTGAACATGGGGAGAGAAGGGGAGGAGGAGGGGTACCCCAGAGAGAAACAGAGACAGAGACAGGAAGAATAAGAAGAGAGAAAGTAGAGAGAGACCATGAGGAGGGTCTATTCTTTTATAGGGCCCTGGGCAGGGCCCTGCCCCTCCCCCCATGGCAGGTAAGCAATAACATCACAGGCAGGCAGACTGATGCAGAATCCTAACATTCCTACCTTTTCCTATAATTAAAAAAATGAGGAATGTTGGGCTGTTTTTATATAAGGTAAGTTAAAGTTTATAAATGTAGGTAAGGGAGAAAAGACAGAGAGAGAAAAAGCAATAGCAACAAAATGTCCAAATTATATAGTGAAGGGGAAGGAAAAGTTCTGCCTGAAAGTTTAAGGTGGGCTCTGTAAGCCATGTTCTGTAGCAGACACGGACATTTTGTTGCTATTGCTTTCCTCTCTCTCTCTTTTCTCCCTTACCTACATTTATATACTTTAACCTACCTTATAGAAAAACAATTCAACATTCTTCACTTTTAATTATAGGAAAGGTAGGAATGTTAGGATTCTGCTTCAGTTTGTCTATCTGTGAACATCAGGCAAAACCAGTGATGTCTTACGAACCCTTCACAAAGCCTTCCCCAGCTACAACGACTGCTTGTGTAAGAAACCGCGCACGTGCCTGCAGCCCGCACAACTCCCACACCACCTCCCCACAGCCCACGTGTCCACCACTCCCTGGCCACTCAGCCACGTTTACACAGGATGTGTGGCAGCTGCTGCGAGCAAAGAACGTGTTCCTAGGGAGGAGGAAGAGAACCTTAAGGCGGCCATGGGGAGAAGGAAGTAACCCTCGGTGTAGGTAGTGGTATCAGTCTTGTGTCATCCCCGAGAGCAGATGGAGGGCGGAGCCTTTATTTATGTAAATAACCCAGCTTGGCTTTTATTTATTTTTAATTGGCTTGTCTATTTTACGTGTACTGAGGTTTTGCCTTCCTGTCTGTGTGAGGGTGTCGGATTCCCTGGAGCCAGAGCCACAAACAGTTGTGAGCTGCCATGTGGGTGATGGGAATTGAACCCAGGTCCTCTGGAAGAGCAGCCCGTGCTCTTAACCACTGACCACTTAACCACTGTTCAAATATTTTGACAGACTACTGAGTGACTTATACCTGATAGTTTTTCTTATTTTGGTACAGGCTTTCACGTTGCTCCTGCTGGCCTTTCCTGGCTGTGCAGCTGAAAATGCCCTTCAGTTCCTGGCCCCTTGGGTACCTCTGGGATTACAGGTATGTGTGGTATCATGTACCTCCTGGCGTACTTCTTCTTATTAATTTTTATATAGTTGTCACTCTGCCTCCACAAGTTATGCTTCTATAGATTCAGTCACCTCTGCATGGATTTTGAGGGAGTTTACACCTCTATTGAATATTTACAGATTACTTTCTCTCTTGTCACCACTCCATATACAGTTCATATACAGTAATGTGAACTTATGCAGTGTACTCCACATACAGTATGTAAAGTATGTACATGGTACTCACCTTCTAAAACATATAGGTCATCCAGAGATGATTTCAACTATGCAGCATTAATGTAAACAGGGGGGCATCCTGTCATTAACATCTGATCATCCAGGATTTTGGAAACTAAGAGGGGTCTCCATGAGAGTAACTGAGGGTTGGCTGTTAGTAATTATCACAGTAAATCTCATCACAGTAAATGTGGCAATGTGTACGTGCCATTATCAACTCCATAGACTCCATATAAATAGAAAACAGCCTTAGGTAATCTAGCTGCAACGAAAGGGAATTGGACAGTGAAAACATGCTTAGCACACATGCATATATATACATATATATATATATATGCATACACACACGTGTGTGTGCACACATACAATTCTACGAATTGCAGAACGCAAAGCATTGCTGTACGGCTGATGATGTTAGAACATAGAGGCTCCTTATTCAGTTAAGTTAGATGTAGGAAAACATCCTTCTGAAAAGGAAAGAAAGCTTTGAAGGGGCAGGGAGGAAAGTGGGAATAAAACAACTGGAAGGCAGTTCTGAAATGTAGGGCATTAAAAAAAAAACACGGAAGTAAGAAAGCATGTAAAAGTGTTTGAATCTCAAAGTAAAAAATGCTGACTGGCATAGACTGAGCAGATGCGCGGGGTTAGGAGTCAGCAAGAGGAGAGGCAGCGTCCCCACAGGAGGCTGCAGCGTGTTTTGTGGGCATCGTAAGTGAAGAGGAGGCCGTGTCTTCTAGCTTAGACGGAATATGCAGGGACGTCACTGTGTCTGGATGATGTCTCACACCCAGTCCCTGAGATTAGTGTTATGGCCTCTGGTACTTTTTTATCAACTAGAAAAAAGAACTGTGTTGACATGAGTGAAGAGGGGAGGAGCCTCAGAGATAAAGGCGACAATAGGAGCAAGAAGATTTGGGCTGACGTGGCAAGCCTCTGGCACCCTGCCCACGTTTTGGTGTGGTGGTGCCAGTTGGAAGCGGGCATTTCTTGTTAATTTTGCTTCAAATTAGGGTAAGAAACACCCATCAATAGTGCTTTCTCAAGTAATAATAATAAATAATAATAATAATAATAATAATAATAATAATAATAATAATAATAA
>OU015743.1:5403550-5441799 GCA_907169655.1 Acomys percivali | reverse complement strand
AATAATAATAATAATAATAATAATAATAATAATAATAATAATAATAATATCATTTCATCATCAGCAAAACAGTTAACTTTCAGGTCACTTAGACCTAACAAATAATAATTAAACATATATTCACAAAATAGGCAAAGCTTATGTACATGCATACGTAACATAGCATGCATGTTCTGCGGCCCTGGGTAATTAATCTGCGTATAAGTCTGGGTATGAGTTTCCCCTTGCTTTCGTGAGCGTGGTCCATGACCTGACATGGTGTGCTGCAGGTGTCAGCAGCGTTCTTCACTATAGAAAAGCCACACAAAATGTATCTATACACCCATCAGAATGGCTAAGATCAAAACTCAAGTGACACCACATGCTGGTAAGGATGTGGAGAGAGAGGAACACTCCTTCATTGCTGCTGGGAATGCAAACTAGTACAGCCACTTTGGAAATCTATCTGGTGCTATCTCAGAAAACTGGGAATAGGGCTTACTCAAGACCCAGCTATTCCACTCCTTGGAATATACCCAGAAGAAGCTCCAGCACACAACAGGGACATATGCTCTACCATGTTCACCACGGCCTTATGCATAATAGCCAGAACCTGGAAACAGCCTAAGTGTCCCTCAGTAGAAGAATGGATAAAGAAATTGTGGTACATTTACACCATGGAAAACTACTCAGCTATTAAAAACAAGGAATTCCTGAAATTTGTGGAAAAATGGATTGAACTAGAAATGATCATAATGAGTGAGTTAACCCAGAAGCAGAAAGAGTCAAATGGTATATACTCACTTATATCTGCATACTAGCCCAAGGGGCATGTCCCATGAAAGTCTTCACTTATCAGGAAAGTGGGACAGAGGGGAGGACATCCTGTTGGGACTTTAGGTGAGAGAAGTATGGGAGAATGGGGAAATAGAAGGATCCAGAGGGTCCTAGAAACCTACAAGAAGAACATTATGATGGGCAGATCTGGGCCCAAGGGTCCTGCTCAAACTATGACACCAGGCAAGGAATATATGTGCAGTAAACATTGAACCCCAACCCAGATCTAGCCAATGGACAGGACATTCTCCACAGTTAAGCGGAGAGTGGGGACTGACTTTCACACAAACCCTGGTGCCCTATATTTGACCACGTTCCCCTGGATGGGGAGGCCTGGTGGCACTCAGAGGAAGGATAGCAGGCTACCAAGAAGAGACTTGATACCCTATGAGCATATACAGGGGGAGGAGGTCCCCCTCAGTCACAGCCATAGGGGAGGGGAGTAAGGGGAAAATGGGAGGGAGGGAGGAATGGGAGAATACAAGGGATGGGATAACAATTGAGATGTAAAATGAATGAATTAATAAAAAATTTTTTAAAAATGTATCTATACACATACTGGATCACAACAAAGAGGAACGAAATTTCAACACATGCTACAGTATCATCGGACCTTAACAAGATCATGCCTACTGAAATAAACCAGACAGAGAAAGAGGAATATTGCACGCTAGGGACCTAGCATAAAAGATTTGCAGGGCCATAAGGTCAAGGTTTCTGGGGCCAGGGGAAGGAAAAAATGAGGGTTGGTGCTTAGTGAATACAGCATCACTGTTGAGAAGGATGAGATTAAACATATTTCCAGAATAGACAAGTGATGTTTACATAACACTGGGCGTGTAGTTAATGCCCCAGACGGTACATTTAGAAGTTACTATGGCAAGTACCATACATTCTACCACAGTAAGCACTGGAGTAGCCATTCATTTCTTTACATCGAAACTAGAAAAGGCTTATTTATTTTATTTAAAGCATAACTAACGAATAAATTATGTTTACCTCAGATCATTGAAAGTTTGTCTAAACCATTTTAATCTTCAAGTCCATGTGTGTTTTTAATGGCACCAGTGACGAATGTTGCTCATTAAAAATGTTAAAACTGATAACGAGAGTGATCAAACATTAATATTGGCTCTGTAAAGCATCCTTCAGGCTGGGGATATGGCTTTAGTGGATAAAGTTTTTGCTGTGAAAGCATTAGATCCTGAGTGTGAATCTCAGGCACTCAAGGAAAGTCAGTGCGACAGGTACCCGCCCTCTGTGCTCATGTGGTAAACAGGAAGTAGGCAGAAGGCATCTCTGCAAGCGCACAGGCTCGCCATAGTGTTCTTTTTAAGGCTAGGTACAGCACTCCCTGCCTCTTTCACATGGGATATTTTCAGCCCACGATGGGCTCATTAGCAAATAACCTCATCACAAGACGTGGAAATTCTGTCTCAAGAGATATGACACAGTGGCGATCAGGAGAGTTAAAAGTACATTTTGTAGTTCAGTTGCTGTGGGCTGGAGTTTCCTGTCCATGCTCTCTTGTTTTCTATGTTGTCATCTCTCTGCTGTTCTCAGTTCTTCAACCCTTTGCTTGCTGGCTGTGCCCTAAACCTTCTCCTAAGGACACTGGCCCCATCATATTGGGACCTTTCAATTTAATCATTGTTTTATAGACTCTGAAATGGAGACACAATGCGAGGCAGCAGAGTTAAGACGTCAACACCCGAGTTTGAAGGCACACAGTTCAGGCTAGAGCACCAACTCAGAACAGTGGCATAGAGGGACATCGCCCACGGCTTCATTTGAACCATCTCAGTTTGCAACCTGTTTATGCAGCTGTGCCCTGACACTAAGGTACCACAGCACCAGCCACTGCTTCTGGGCTATCACAAGCTGGACATCTCCAATTGATGGCTTCGGCTGTGGACACAGGCCTGCTGCTCCTAAGGATGCAGACAGGAGCTTCCAACTGCTTAGCACATCAATGCTGGCTTTCTGGCACGGAGAGGGGCTGGATGCACTGTCTGGGAACTGCTGGAAGTCACAGATTTGAATAAGGCCCATTGTGCTGCTCAAAGAGTAGCCTGGGACCACAGGCTAGAAAATATTCCTAGGTGACCAGGTACATAAAAGTACAGAATCTGCTTTCCTCTTTCCTGAGAAAATGAAACACATTTCAAAACCCTCTAGAAGGCTTTGATTGCCGTGTGTGTTAGGCAGAGCTAAGCAGCTTTAAATCGGGCAGAGGACTTCAGCTGTAGGAGATCTGCTATTCACATTCATTCTGAATTCTGTTAAGCTCTCTAGACTTAAAAAAAAAAAACCTGTCTCTAGTCTATCCATCTGAGCACTGGGCCTCCGACAGCCTTCCTTTTATCTTCCAACTTCAAAGTCTAATTTTGAAATGAAGGTTTACTTTGCTACAGGATTCTGAAAGTTTGATACCATCAGGGACAATGGACAGAAGCTTCTAGAATTGTATTTCACATTCTGGAAGAGCTTGTATTTGCAAGGCACGGCCTCCCCCTCTCCCATCCCCTCCTCCTTCCCCTCCCCCTCCTCCTTCCCCTCCCCCTCCTTCTTTCCCTCCCCCCCTCCCCCTCCCCCCTGGCAGGAAGTTAGGATTCCTGAAAGAAGGCATTGTGTTCTCTGGGCTCACAAGATCCTAGGGCCTCCTGCCCAGGGGCAGACCATCAAGTCAATTCTTTGATTTTTAATCTCCATGGCAAGTTTTCCAAGGACTTTACATAGTTGTGTCAATCTGAGATGAGTAGTTCCTTTGCAGCAATAGAAAGAACCCAATTTGGCACCAGGCACATTCAGAATGAAATCTTGAATTTGAGGTGACAGCTGAAGGTCACCTAACTTCTGGGAACCGCTGATTCCTGATTTGGAAAGGAGGGTAGTGTTATTTACCCCGCCACCATCTGGGCGGCTTGCAGGGTGAAATGTTGCTTATCCAGAGGTGCTGGAGGCAATTCTAGGTGTTTCTGTGTTTTCAAACACAATCTTGAAACTGCATTAGAATGTATATGAAAACTACACTGCCCTACTACATCCACAGAGCTTTTATGATATTTGATATCATAATCATAATACCTCAACAGAGACATTTTAATCATTAAAGCTGATGTCTACCAGTATGTTACAAGGGTCACAGCCGGGAGTGGTGGTGCACGCCTTTAATCCCAGCACTTGGGAGGTAGAGGCAGGCAGATCGCTGTGAGTTCGAGGCCAGCCTGGTCTACAAAGTGAATATAGGATGGAGAAAAAAGAAAAAACAAAACAAAACAAAAAACAAAACAAAATAACAATAACAACAAAAAACCCAAGGGTCACGTACATATTCTATTGATGGAATACAGAACAACAGTGGCAGGTTCACAGAACCATAGAGCATTCCTTCTGAAAAAGGAAAAGGATGCATGCTAACACTTCAGGAGTCTCAAGGTATACCTCCTGAGTACAGGAAGAGTTGACAGGAGGGAGTTCAACTACAGAGGCCAGAAAACTGACTGCTCTGCTGAGGCTGTGGAGCCTTTGAGCCAGAGGTCAAGCAGACTTGGAAAATTAAAATAAATGGCTATGAGCCCTCAATGGGCATAGCAACAAACAAACAACTGGCCACAAAGGAGAGGCTTATAACCTTCCAGCCGCCTCTTAGGACAGACACTGTGAATGGCCCTGGCAGATACAATACCCAGTCAAGCAGAAGGTCCCTGCCTGGTGCTCTGAACAACTAATAACCCCACTTGGTGCCTGTGGATGTTTGTCTGGGTCTGGCTTGACACAAGAGATTCATTTTGTCCAGCCATGTTCCTGAATCAGTTCCAAAGCAGGGCTGTACAGTCTTTTCTTCATAGTGAGGCGAAAGGCCGAGGGTGTAGATCAGCGGTTCTCACCTGTGGGTCCTGCGGCCCCTGGCCAAACTCCTGTCTCCAAAAATATGTGTATTACCATTCATACCAACAGCAACATGACAGTTATGAAGAAGCAACAAAATAATTTTATGGCTGGAGGTCACTACGACATGAAGAACTGCAGTGTTAGGACAGGTGAGAACCACTCGTGTAAAGAGTTGCCAGACAAGAGGCCTCTGCAGAAGGACTCACTGAACACCAGTGCAGACAGACTGCTGTGCAACCAGGCACGTCACTCCAGTTAACCAGACTCTTGCTTCCCAGCTACCAGAACGTATGCCTCAGAATAAGCTATAAAGATCCCTATGTTAGCCAACTGTGGTGGCGCATGCTTGTAATCCCAGCACTCAGGAAGCGGAGGCTTGGTGGTTATGAGTTAAATGCCAGTTACCACTACCTACACCCATGTTTTTTTCTTTTCTTTCAAGTCAACACGTGGGCCTGTTCATTCTATAGATAATGGCTGAAGACATGAGATGCCTGCATCAGAGACACGGCTTCAATTCTGACAGCACAGCAGAGGGTAGGAGCTTCAGTTCCTGTCTCTTTCCCTGGATCCAACTACCGAAAGGAGCATCATTGAGAGGTCTATGTAGATAGAAGATATCATCTGTGTTGCAGCAGCCCAGATAGTTACAGAGGAGGGCAAATCTGCTTGCCTCTGCTGCAGAAGGAGCCAGCAACTTACCATGGGCAGAATGAAAACTCCCCTGTGCTTTAGAGAGACACACTGTGTCTGCTTCCCAAAACTGTTCACCATAAGAAATACTCCTGAAAACTGGCCGGCACCAAGGCCATTAGTCTCTGATTGCAAGATGTGCCCAAGTATGCAGGAATAACAGATACTTGCATTCCATGTTCTTATGAATTTCGCACTGTAACTAGACTCGTGAGGAAACCGCAGAGTGTGAGGAATGGGCTTCTAACTGACCTCTGTTGTTAAATACCCCACACCCTTTCTAAAGCCAACCTTTCTGAGTTAGAGGGAAACAAAGGTCTTTGTAGATCTCAGCTCCGACTCTCACAGCGCTTAGCAAATGCAGACACCCTCAACAAGAGCAGAAGTAAATCACATCCCATATTCTCCGTAGTCATTTGACTTTACACATGGCATTTATCCACAGTCCAGATCCCAGCACACTGGACGCCATTGGTTGCTTTCTCCAAAATATTTTCCCTTCTCTTCATCAAGAGGGAGTCATTTTTCTTTTCCTTTTTGTTTTCACAGATGTTGTCAGGATGGTTTTAAGTTCTCAGCAGAATGGATGAGGAGGAGGAAGAGGAGGAAGAGGAGGAAGGGGAGGAGGAGGAGGAGGAGGAGGCGACATGTAGAGTTCCCTGTGCTAGCCACACCAACCCCATTCCGAGTCCTCCAGCACCATGTGATGTAACCCAGGTGCCTTTGCCATACGCTGATGCACCTAGTAGCCTGGTCTACTGTTCAGATCAGGGCTTGGGCTTGTCGGGGAACATTTTGGGAGTTGTCATAAAAGTACAGAGACCCACGGCCATCACTTCAGTTTCACGTGTAATATTCGACTGCCACGGATATCCTCTGTGCTTTTCCAACTTTTCCTCCCTACCCCTTAATCCCTGGCTACCCTGCACATTTGTGTTGGTTCCTCTTTTCCAGCACAGCACCGAGGAGTCAGAACCAGCTATCCTGGAATTTTCAAGTGAGCCTCCGTCCCTTAGTCATGTACTTCTAAGTCTCCCACGTCTCCATGGCTCGATTGCTTACTTCTTAGGTCCTGTAGAAAAATGCCACACAACATACTTGTGTGTGTGTGTGTGGGGGGGGTGGTACCAGCAGTCCACCCTCCACAATGGCTATACACTTTGTCTTCTGATTGGCAGCAAATGAGCGCTGATATCATATGCTGTTGCACAGCTGGTGTGTCTCATCCTCCAGATTCCCCATTCTGGAAAATGTCTGTGGTACATAGATATGAGCTCAGTGACCACTGCAAAGTTCTCCGCCAGCAACAGCAGCAGCACCCTGGAGTTTATACATCTTCTGTTCCAGGCAGATCCCTACCTTTCTTACCTTGCCTCAAGTGTTGATGCCTGAGAATAAACATTATGTTAAACACCTCCAAACGATTATGGTTGCCATGACTTTAAAGGGCCTAAGTTTATTCTACACCCAGGAAAGCCATCTTTAGTTCCCTCTGCTAAATATTAAAACGTTTGTGTCCCAGGCTGCCCCTGAGGCCACCTCACCACCATGAACAGGACCAGCCCTGTTTGTGGTAGAAGCCTGTGGAAACTCCATCCCTGGACAGTCACTGGAAGCACTAAATAAGCCAAAGCCTATTAACGCTCTCCTTACCAATGAGCTCATTTGAATTGAGTTGTTGTTATTAATTGCAGCTCAAACATCTTAACTCATCTGTAAACTTCCTGTCTATTCACTCATGGTTGCTTTAAATCTACCTTGTCTTCCCCAGCAGTGTTAAGGGAGGTGGAGGTGGTGAGCAACAGAAACGTCAACTCCTTTAAGTTGCTTCTGTCAAGTGTTTGTTACACAGTGTGGGGGGTGGGGTGGGCGGTGAAGGGGGCAAGAGCAGGGAGGGGACCCCTGAGGGTTGGAGCTCAGCTGTGATAGCTCCTCTGCCTTCCCAGGGGCTGATGCTGGAGTTGGGGGAACCACTGTGCTCCTATCTTCTTGCATATCACCAAGAAGGAAAGCCATCTCCCCAGAAGTCCTCTCAAACCCACAGCAGTTTCAGCAATTAAATGTTATTTAATTGATTATTGCATAATTAATATATTTAACTAAGTATCACATGATTTAGCATGTTATATATAATATTTAAGTACAAATGTCCAATGAAAATTTGGAAAAAAAAAAACCTAAGTAGAAACTAAAAATGTATTACAAATTTTAAGAATTTTAGGGATTCCATTGGCAATCATAACTGCCTTTCTGGTTATTTAGGCAAAATACATTAATATTTACTAGGATAGTTTAGCATTCAGTGATTGCTCACTAACCCTAAATTATATAACTGCTATATTTAACTACATGAAGTGTGAATATTTTTCTGTTATAAGGAGACACAAATAAAGTAAAGGGTAAGTGGCCGGGTTGGTGACGCGTTATTCAGAAAATATCACTTACATTCTAAGACTAGAACTTTTGCTGGACCTCACAGCCAGCGTTTATAACACATCCGCATGTCACTTAGGACTTAAGGCTGCCGTCCTACTGTGTGCCCAGCCTGTTTGTTTGACCTGCCTTTGAGAGAACAATGCAGCAATCAACCTGACTAGGCTTGCCTGCCTCTCCCCTTTTTTACAACCTGAGCTAATACATGGCTGTAATCTTAAATTACGGTCTCTGGTCTCTTCCACGCCCCCAACTCCTGGCCCAGATAATGTGTATATATCATTTCCTGAAAGCAACAAATACAGAAGTTGAAAGCAATTTCCTAAAATCCACCATAAAGGTTGAAAGCGGTCAATTATGAATATTGATGACAAACAGTGATGCTTGTTGTCTGGGTCAGAGGGGATCAGCGCAGCCAATGACTTGCTTCCTTGTAGAACTCTGTTAAAGGTTTCAGCAAAGCATCCCATTCCTTCCTCAGGTGACGCTTTCAGTGCTGGTCAATAAATACAGAGTGAAGCCCTTTGTTAGGGACAGACAACAGACACAAGGACACAGACAGACAAAACCGGACAGCTACACACAGGGCAGATATAGACATAGGGACAAACAGATTCACAGGACAGCCTCCCACTGTGTGCATGAAGTAGAGAATGCAAATCTGGATTCACTCTTGGGTGAACAGCTCCAAGGAGAACTGTGTGTTTCTTTCCTTAATACAATGCAGATGCATTAGTGGTAGCGTAGAGTTAATCACTAATGTGTATAATCTGCACAACTTGGTGAGGCAATCTATTTAGAAAACAGCAGACAAATGACTAATAACCCTACTGTGAAATATGAAGAGGAAAGGATTAGAAAAGCATTGCCAGGGCAGAAACAGACAACTTGAAGAAGAAATAAAAACAGCTGATACACATATGAAAAAAAAGTGAAATGCAAATTAATTTTTTTTTTTCAATACAGAGTTTCTCTTTATAGCCCTAGCTGTCTTGGAATTTACTCTTTTGACCAGGCTGGCCTCAAACTCAGAGATCCACCTGCCTCTGCTTCCCTACTATTTTTTAAACCAATGAACAAATGAAAAAGGCTTTGAAATGCATGAAGAATCAACACTCACAATATAACAGAAGCCTGGCCCTGCATCTGATCCCTGAACCTGTATGATGGAAAGAAAGAACAAACTCCTCAAAGTTATCCTCTGACACACTCATGCACTGTGGCATGCATACACACACATCATGTACACACACACAAATGCACATGTACACACATACACACCAATAATAGTAAATAGATTTTAATAAATAAAGAACCCAATGCTGTAAAGTACACCTAGAACCCAACAGTCTCCCACCTTGCATGCAAAGCATAACTGTAAAGCCTTCTGGGATATAATCTGAGAGCTTCTTCTAAAATTGTAAATGTGTGTATTGCAGGCCTAGTAATTTGATATTAGAACTGTAATCTATTGAAATGAAACTCATGTTAAGATATACCTACAGATATTTATGGGAATATTCCTTTAACATTAAACAACAATGACTGTCAAGGAAGAAATATAAAAGGAATAAGTTAGGATACATTTAAAGTAAGTTAAACAGAATATTGATGGAATAAAATTGAGTTAAATCTATGTTAACACAACTTTTTAATTATCAAAATGCTTAGAACACACTTTTCCTTTATGACAACCATGACTTCAGTGGTTACAGAGAACTGCTGATGAGAAATAAACTTTCATATTATAATAAGTTCGTAATTCACATCAGGAATAATATAGTCCAGGCAAAAGATAATGAAATGTCAATACATACTATGCAACAGGAAGATGTTTTCATATTTATGCCTATTATAAAAGTTCCTTATGCTAGAAAGCATTTTCAAGGGCAAATATAAATAATGTCTCCAGTCATTCATCTACATCTGTAAGAAAGAAATACTGCCATTTGGTCAATAAATGCATTGCCTGGATGGTTATATGGCTTACGTCACTCACTAAGTACAGTAATGACAAGGCTGGAAGATTTTGATCAAACAGTTCTGTTACTCTTCTCGCGTTAACAACAGACATAAGCATGCTTTCTCATAAAATTTCTTGTATTTGCAGATTTAAATTCATTTATATGCATTATTTATTTTAAGGCTATTCATTTACTTCCAATTTAACCCAATATGTACTATAATTAGTTCTTTGTGTCCTTAAATTTAATTTGTAAAAAGTGTTACACAAACAAAGGACCAAGGACACTTCTGACAGGTCATCGTTGTCTGTTGTGGAAACTTCAGTTCTCATTTATTCTATTTTTCTGTTAACTTAGTATTGGAAAAGACCAACAGCACTATACTTGCAGCTGAAGTGGGGGGGCATTCTAGCAGAAGATGAGACACTGCAGAATTCGTTATAATAAGGGGCACACCCATGTGGACAAGGACACAGACCTCAGGATCTGGTTCATCTGGCGAGCTATCGGAGCATGGGCAGAGCACGCAAGACAGAGGAGCTGAAAAAACAACCTGTTTGCTCTTCAGCACGGGCTCTTGGCTTTGGCTCTGCTGTACCTGCTGCTCCAGAAATAACACCTAAGCTTACTAACTCCCATGACCTCCATGACACCTGTAAGTCAGATAGAGTGAACGTTCCCTAAATACTATTAGGACACAAACATATCCTGAGATGACCTGGTTTTGGTCCTGGCCTAGGGGCATACAATAAAGGAAAGTGTTAGTGGGTCTTGACATTGCTTTGACCAAATACATGACAAGAAACACCTTCAGGGGGACATTTGTTTTGGCTTGTGTCGTGTTCCTCTGGCTTTCTCTCTCTCCCTTGTATCTGGTCTGGACCTTGAGCTCCCGCAGTAGAGCACTTGCATTTAAGGTGGGTTTTCCCTCCGCATTCACACCTGTCGAGCAATGTCCCCACAGCTGTGTGCAAGCGGGTCAGTGTATCCTGTATCTCTCAGGTGAGTCTAGACACATCGCGCTCTCAGTGAAGAGTAACCATGCCCGGTGGCTGGGATGAGAAACAGCTCTCACTGTGAGGGGGCTTTTCTGTATGCTCCAGTGTCTGAGAGCCCCAGTATTGGAGGCTGAATCCTACACAACGCCTCCCTACCATCCAGATGTCTGTGCATAAATAAACAAAAGGGCCCCCCTAAGATACCCAAATCTTACGGCTCTAATCAAACTGGCACTGTTTGATTTCATGGGGTGAAGATTGTTGTGGAGGTATTAAAACTGGACAATGAACAGAGCCAGTACGATTCATCATATGCTGATAGTGAAATAAGTTCACTGGCACAGAACAGAGACAGCACACACATAAAGAAAGCGCTCCCACACTCCCACTCCTTTGCTACCCTGAGAAGTGATTCAGAGTCCATGAGCTGTTTTCTGGCCTGATAGAAATGGACATTACACAAACAGCGTGTTATCCCAGATTCCAGGGAACATGTGGCCATTTCTTGGATTTTGCTTGAGGACATATATTTATGCATTATTTTTGTTAAAGTAAAATTAAATCTAATATATGTACATCAAATAAACCCTGTCACTCAGCTTCCTAGTTTTTAAAGGCTTTACTGGAACAGTATGTGACCTCAGTCACAGCATGTAACAATTCTATTTACCGAGCAGAATCTGGCAGCAGGTCTATGCTGGACTCACCAGGTCACTAGGATACATAGTCAAGTATTTCTGGGCATCAGTGAGTGAAATGTTCCCACTCTTGATGAGAAGCGCCTGGTACTGGTACAGACCAGCAGTAACAGGAGGCAGGCTCAGGAATGGGGAAACAGTTAGCTCTTAGGGTCAGAGGCAGGCCTCACATCCAGTCAACCAGACTGAAACGACAGTCCCCCAGCAGAACACGGTCCTTCCTAGATGTTCACAAAGGCCATGGCAGAATTAAAAAAAAAAACAAAAACCCTGTGACAATTCATAATGGTGAATTATGTTCCCAGGTCCACCCAAAACCACAAGTATGCAGCAAAAATAGTTATGCGTGGACGCCCAATATAGTAAAAGGCTTACAAACAGCCTAAGCATTTGCTCTGACCTGAACATGAAGCGTTTGGTTGCAGTCTTCCTCTTGCTAAATGTATGGTTTAGAAACGATGTAGATGGCCCAAAAACCTCACAGACAGAACTCGTCTTGAGGACGTCCTTATAGTTTAGCTCTGAATTAGTCACCAATGGCCTGTGTGTTCACGGCTTGGTCCCCAGTCCCAGGCGTTACTGAGGGGGTAGTGGAACCTTGAATAGGGAGACCCAGTGGAGGGAAGTCAGGTCGCCAGCTCCCCTCTTCCCTGCCACCATCCATTGTGAGGTGTAGGAGTGCATGAGGTGTGAGTGTACCGTGTTCTCCAACAAGAGCCATCAAGTGCTGCTGCTTAGTCTTGGTGAAAGTGAACTCTGGGATAGGGAGGGCTCTCTTGTCCCAGACTCCAACATATTGATCTCAAATGTCTTTAAAACTCCTTGTCCTAAACTGAGATGCGCCCCCCCCCCCCCCCCCCCCCCCCCGCCTCTGTGACAGGGAGAAATAAAAACACTGCATCACTGCAAAGGGCTTCTGGCGGCCGGGCTCACCACAGTTGGCAATGGCAGCAGGACTGCCGGGGCTCCCCAACAGTTCACGGCATTGATCAGCTGTTCCCGTCAACCTTCTACATGCCGTTTGTTATTTGACCTTTGCTTGCTACATGCCAATTAAAGTCACTCATCTATAAGCAAAAGCAACACTCTCTTACGTCATTCCCTGGACAGACCGGGAGGTAAAGGGCTAACCAGCCACTGTCCAAATCCAAACCTTCTTTTTTTAGACAACATTACTACAGAAAATGGAACCACTCTCAAACATCCTGCTCGCCTTAGGCCCCACACTCACCACACTACAGCTGCTCCTCAGCGAAGGACCACTGTCACAGCAGCCTGTCAGAATCTAACCACCAGCAGACATCTGGGCAAGGACGGCTCCAACAGATGGACATTATTCAAGGCCAGCCTGTGAGAGCTTTGTGGTTTCCTCTGGTGTCACACTACCCAACCCAGAAGCATCATGCCTCGGGAACCCCTGCCTGTGCCCGGCTCCTCCGTTTTCTCTAACCCTTCAGTTTATTCTAAGCTACGTAGGAAGCAGTTTTCTGGGGCTTTGAGACCAGCACAGAGGGAGCTCAGGAGTGTACTGTGCTCACTGTGGGGAGGCAAGAGGTCTGTTGACACCTGCAGAGACCTGACGTGGCCTTTGCAGAGTAACTCCGAGAGTAACCACCAAGTACGTCTACACTTGTGCGAGGAGCACCCACGCCTCTCCTACAGAGTCACTATGGTTGGCCCATTGCTCCACTGCGCTGGCATCAGATGGAAGGAAGTGTTAGTGCAAGTCTCTGGGACAGAAGCAACTGTAAGGAAGGGTCTGGTCCATCCCGCATCATGAATCTCGGCCCGACCTGCCATCCAAAGCAGAGTGTTTACAACTGCATTCTAATAGAGAGATTCCTCCTAATGCTCCTTTAATGCTGATTATTTAAAAAGGTCCTTAATGGTTTAATGTGTTATAAATGCACTAAAAACATGTTGCCCTTTGGCAGAGCCATTTAAGAATTAGAACACCTTTAATTTCTTTTCCCCTGGCAAATAAACTCAAATTAAAAATAAATTCTGTTCTGTTCAATTAGGTTATTGGCCTTTATCTGTCCTGTGCAACAGCCATAAGTAAATCAGCTCTTATCTGCCCCCACATCCTAAGGGGTCAGGAGTACAGGGCCCCAAAACACACTGTAATGGGGGTGACAACTGATAACAGCAAACAAGCCAGCCGTTCTTCATTTGGGGAAGACAAATCTAATTTTTACAGGGGCTTAACTGAAGATCAGCTTTTCTCCCCCAAGGAAGGGCTAAGGACGATGAGCAGAGAGAGGCCTGCAGGGGGACTACAGCAAAGTGAAGTTTGACTTTTGCTGATGTCACTGCCTGCTGGAAACCCACTGTGACTCGTTTCCATCATGCAAATTTCACCGTGTGTATTTTAACAGTTGCCCTAGTGTCAGGACAACACAGGGCACGAATTCAAAACTAGCATTACCAAATCTCCTGACACACAGAGGAGGGCCAGTAAGGGAGACCGTGTCACCACACGAGGCACACTGATGAAAACACTGATGAGACCACACAAGAGAAGTCACTAGGCTCTCACATGGTATGTAGCAAGAGCAAACTTGCCAGTGTTGGAATGCTGAGTCCGGCCCTGAAGGGATACTGTCCTCTTGCTTGTGGTTTGTCCATCAGAAGACATGTCAAGGGCTCAAAACAACTATACAGAAATTGACAAGTATGTATGTAGTCAAGCTAGGTAGCACCGTGTTGCCAAAGAAACCAACTTCAATGTAGCAAGTCCAGAGTTCTCATTGCAATTATATGAAAACTTGAACCAACCCTATATAAGGAAAAAAAACCCGTATGTATATCTATGCAAGGAAGTATGAAAATTCACACTCCCCTTCACACACTCCCCTTACTAGTATAGAATAACAGATTAGGAAGAGAAGAAATGCTCTCCTTTTGCATGCATCACCCTTAACTCTCCGCAAGGAGCCTCTCACATGGCGACACAGCACTTCTAGCACTCATGCCTGCGTTTCCACTCCACTCAGACACTAGTCCGTGCTTGACCCATTGACATTTATCTAAGTCATGAAGGTATACTTTTAAACTAAGAATGATTAACTTAATTAAAAGCCAAAGTCAGTGCTTAACAACTTGGGAATGGTTCATAAAAAATCCCATAGGAGGAAAAATAAATCCATAATGATCAGAGAGCCTGAGAGGCACAACCAATGCATGTGACAGGGTGGCTAGAGCAGGGAGCTATGCTGAGTGGATAAGTCAGAGACAAAGGCAGAATGGCAGGCTGCAGGCACAGCAGGGGCCAGTGTGGACCACATGTAAGCAGGGGCCAGTGTAAGTATGAGCGATGAAGAACTCGAGAGCTTAGTTGAATGGACTCAACTGGACAGGAGCAAAGTGGACATCAGACCTAGTTGAGATGGCAAGTGTTACATTTTGTGTATTTTACTACCATGAACAAGAAAAACTGCCCTCTTCCTGTGTCTTTACAGCAATTCTTGCTACCTGATGCTATATTTTACTATATATGCAGTTAAATGTATTTGCGTTTACCCCATTCCTCCAGCACCCCAACTATATGACCCTAAAATGAACAACCTTTTCTCTCTGTGTTTGCCACAATGCGTGACACTCAAAGAAACGGGAGTGCTTTTAAAGCTGTGATTATTTTTTTCAAATATGTGTAGTTATATTGATCCCAAGGACTCTAGAGTGCAGCTTTCTTCCACCCTACCAATCATAACTGTGCCTTTGTCACTTGACTATCATCCCCTAACTTCTGGGGTGAGTTATTAGCAAGTCACTTAGCCACAGTCAGCCAATAACTGGGACATATCAAAAGTGATATCCTCAAATAAAACACCCACAAAGTCTGCTGTGATCTCACAATGTCCCCCATTTCACTCTCCCAAGTACCTATTACTGAGTGGCCTGGGGCAAAAAGGAAGCTCCCAATCCTACAAGTATAATATGCTCTAGCAGAAATAACAAACTAAAATCCACCCTGTTTGACTGGATGCTGAAGTGATTCTAAGTCTCTGAAGTTATCCAACTATGGATGAGCTGCAGAGCAGGGAAACAACTGGGAGTGTAAAGTTATAACGAAGCCAGCTGTCGACTCTGCTTGTCTTTGAAGATGTGACGCACACAGGTAGGACACTTTGTTATTCTGAAAGAGCCTTACAGATAAGGACATAAGCTGATTGACACACACACACTTCTGATCGTCTGGAGCAAGACCCGGGGTCCCTGTTTGGGGATGAAGAAATGGGTGGTAGCAGAGGAACCGAGTGGCTGGACACACGCACATGGAGAGCCTGTGCCTCTGCTTGGGAGTAACTGCCAGAAATATAAAAAGCCAACACTCTGGAGAGACGCTACACAGATCTGTGCAGAGCTGTGACTTGGTGATGACCATGTTTCTGTACGCCATGGGGAGCAGGGTGGACACAAAGCGGGGATCAAGTTAAATACAGTTTCATGAGTGTCAACACGACAGGTGCCATGACAGGGCAGAGCTCAACACATCACAGGCACTGAAACACAGGGATTGGCTAAAGCAAATGGTTTTCTACCATGACAGATGCTATCCGTAAATTATATAATACTCAACTCCAGGCAGTCCTGTGAGCCCCTGACGCCAGACAGTAGTCCTCAGGTTTTAGATGCCTCATGAGGGAAACACGTCTGTAAGATCTCAGGTAACAAATTCAGGTCCTTAACATCAAAGTCTTTTGAGTGAGAAAGTTAAGGAGTGGCCTGGTGGTGCAGGCCTGTAATCCCAGCGTCCGAGGAAGCTGAAGCAAGAAGGTGGCAAGTTCAAGACCAGCCTGGGCAACTTAATGAAACTATGCATCAAGATAAAAGTAAAAAGGGAGCAGGGTATAGAGCCCAGTGATCAACACTTACCAAATGTGTATAAGGCCCCGGGTTCAGTGGCCAGTGTCTCTCTCTCTCTCTCTCTCTCTCTCTCTCTCTCTCTCTCTCTCTCTCACACACACACACACACACACACACAGTCAGGTGGTTAAAACAAATAGCAGTGCACTTTGATTGAATGGTTGCTACGGTAACAGCTCTGTTCTATGCACCTGATCCGCATCAGAAAGCAACCGCTTTGCAGTACCACGGGAGGATGTGTAACACAGTTGCCAACCAGCCTTTTACCTTGTGGGGTACAATGGCTTTCCTATGACTACAGGTCCAGCTGCAGCCCTGCCAGCTCAACACAGCCAGATGGCAACGAATGAGGTAGGCTGTGGTAAACACTCACATTGTGGGTTCACCCACAAAGTGCAAGGGTCACACAAAATTCAGGTAGCGAATCCCAGGGTAGGAGACAGCCTTCAAATGCTACCCATGTGGTCATGATAAAATGTACCGTGTCACCCCCCCCCCGACCTCGAGCTTTTGGGAAGGTCACTATGGACCGTCACTAGTGTTCAGAGCTTGACAAGTACGCTCAGGAGGCTCTTGGGCAAGAATAAAGTAAAAATGGAATCGGAAGATCTAAAGGATGGAAACAGATGATGGATCACTTCCCGAGACACAGAGTAACAAGTCGGTGAATTGCAGGATTAGTTTGGTGAAATCAAGGTGAGGCCAGCTCTGTCATTTTGAACTTGGGACCCACGCTCTACAATGTCAGGTTCTGGATGAACAAACCAGCCCCACGAAACTCTCTGTGACACAGTCTTAGCCCACCGTGTAAGGTACCTTGTCTTGTCACCCTTGTCAGCCTTGGGTCTGTAACCCTCCGGGCATTAGTGCCTTCGTGCTGTCTTTGAAAATGCAGGGATCAGAAACAATCGCACTGAATATTGGGGTCCCAACTCAATAAATATAGATGGTATAAAGTGCCACACCCCCAAAAGCCCCTTCATATAAGCTTCTCTTCAGCACTGTCCTCATTGTACATTAATATGCTTGCCTATTTCAACCAGATGAGCCAATGCCCTTCCGTCCCTTCTATTCCTCACTCTGTCAGTTTCTCCACTCCCCCCACCCCCCGCAAGCTGTCCCAGTGCGTTTCCATACACCACTGGGGAAGGCTGTCAGGCTCAAGGTTCCAGAAGGCCCGTGACTCTCTTCGTAAACGCTGTTAGTGCCCACAAGCCACATGAATGCTACTCTGCGTCAATATCAAGCTTTGAGTCTATAACTGTGACACCGGTCGTCTTCTCCCCTTGGTCTTTTTCTAGAACACCACGCAGATCACCCTATAGCTCCACCAGTCTAAATTGTGCATTTGCTCAAAAGCCTCGGGTCAAGAACGGGTGAGCTGTCTTGCTTCTTACAGCAAAGAGTCTCGTGACTTCAATTTCTTCACCCACCTAACATGCCTCCTCTCTTATTTCTAACTTCAACTCTCTCACCTAACATACTTCTTTCTATTTTCTCAGGTCGACTCGCTCAATTGCAGCCTTTTCAAAAGCATTCTCTGTCAGCGCTTGACACACTAGGAGCCCACACCAGGCAGAGCCTCATGGGCAGGCAGCAGGCAGAGCAGATGAGGTTGCTTGTTATTAAACTGCCTTCCCCAGCTGAGGATTAATTCTTTTGGAGACCTGTGCCAGCGTGGAAATACCAGTTGAAAATGGGTTTTCATTTCTTCAAAGGGATTGCCAATCTACTGCAGAAGGCGCCCTGTCTCTCTGAAAGCTATACATTTACACACCCCGCAGAGCCATCAAAGGCTTCCTGAAAATATACGCACGCGTTATAATCAGGGGACACACATGCAGAGATGTGTCAATAGCCGAGTGTTCTGGTACAATGCCAAGAGGGAAAAAAAGGGTGCCTGAAATGTTCAGTGGGCGGGGCCACGAGGCAATGAGACAAATCAGGTGTCTTCTTCCATCTTAAGGAGAGGGAGATGGTGCATTCTGTGCTTTAAACAGATCTGCTTCAAATAAGGATGACGTTATTTCTTAGAGAGCATCCTTGGAAGCGGACAGGGTATCATGAGGGATGCCAACAGGGGATCTACTTTGGATACTTCAGAAGACACATGTAAAACAGACAACAGCTCTGAAAGCAAGCCCGCTTTTGAAAAACAATACCAACCAATATAAAATAGCATTACTCCTTGATGTTTTTTTTTTTCAAACAGCCTTATCTGTCCTTCCTTCTCCCACGGCACTGGCCTATCTACCTCCTTCCCAGTTACAGTCCCTCTTATTCTATTGCTCACTTCATATCACCTGTATCCCGCAGCTCCTCTCTAAAGCCTCCCTTCCCACGGCTCCTTTAGACTTCGCTGGCTTCTGTGGTCATTTCCTGTTGTCTGCTCACATCTGAGAAACTAGGAAGTGTGGATGAAAATATGTTTGCCTTTCTTTTCTAGATTGCCTCATGCAATACGATCATTTCTAGTCCCATCCGTTTACATGCAAATCTCGTGATTTCATTCTTTACAGCTGAGTAGTATTCCATCGACTACACAGTACCACGTGTTTGTTAACCATTCCTCTGTTGGAGGACGTTTTAGACCACTTCCATTTCTTAGCTGTTGTCCATAGAGCAGCAATGATGATGGCTGACCAAGTACCTGGAGGAGAATGTTGAGTCCTTTGGGTGTTTGCTGAGGAGTAATGTAGCTGGGTCACCTGGTCATTTTACTTTTGGCCTTTAGAGGCATCTCTGCTCTGATTTCCATAGTGGCGGCCCCGATTTTCTCTCCCACCAACAGTGACGAGGGTTCCTTTCTCCTCACATCTGTTTGTCATCAGTAGCTTTGTGATCTTAGCCATTCTGACTGGGTAAAATAAAATCTCAAAGTTGTTTTAGTTTGCTTTTCTCTGCTGGCCAAGGACGATGGGCAGTTCCTGATGTGCTTCTTGGCATTTTATGTCTTCTGCGAAGCATTCTGACTAGATTCCCTAGTCCTAGTCCAGTTTTTTTAAAGTGGGTCATTTGTTTCCTTGGCTTTGTTCTCTGAGTTGTTTTGTCTATTCTGGAAGCTAAGCCTCTGCCAGATATGTAGCTGGCAAGCACATTCTGTGGCCCTTTCCTTCACTCAACTGATTGTTTTCTTGGCTGTATAGAAGTTTTATGAGGTCCCAGCTGTTAGTTATTGGCCTTAAATCCTTGGGAAATATCCCTGTTCACAAAGTCCCTTTCCTCACCTATATCTTGTAGGGTACTATCTATGGGTTTTTTTCCTAGCAGTTTTGGTGCTTCAGGTTTCAAATTGAAGTATTTGATCTACTTGGATCTAATTTTTGTGGAGGACAATAGATATGGGTTAAGTTTCACTCTGCATATAGACATCCAGTTTCCCTAGCACCATTTATTGGAGATGCTGTCTCTCCTCCAGTGTTTTTGTCTTTGTCAAATATCAGGTTGCAGTAGTTATGAGTACTAATGTCTGGGTCTTCTATTGTATACCATTTATCTATATGTTTCTTCTGTGTTGATACCATATTGATTTTATAATTAAAGTTCTATAATATTTCTTGAAGTCTGGAATTATATTCCCCCTAGAATTATTCTTTTCTGGTCAGGATTGCTTCGTCTGTTCACGATCTTGTCTGGTTCCATAAGAACTTTAGGATTTTTTTTTCTATTTCTGTGAGGAATGTTGTAGGTAGGATTGCATTAAGTCTGTAAATGGTCTTTGTGGGCTAGCCATTTTCATAACCTTAACTCTACCCATCCATGAACACATGATGTCTTTCCATTTTTTACTTTTAAACGGCTGGTGTGGGTGGTCTAAATGACTCCCTAATAATACAGATTATCAATGTGGCCTCTGTTTGCCCTTCCAGAGAATGAGGGTGAACCCCAGTTGCTGAAGACACCACACACTTAGACACATGTGTTGGGAGACTCCAGCTGGTCCTGACCCCAAAGTTCCTTTCCCATGGTCCAGCTGTCATGGTTCCAGGAAGTACTGTGTAAGGTGCCAAGAGAAGAAAATAATCAAACACCCCTACCATATGCAACATCTTTGAACCACAACAATTACCAGCATGGCAAGATATTTACAAAGGTGCAAGATTTGGCACTCACAAGTCATCTGCAACAGCTGTCTAAATGGACTTAGTGCTCACCCTACAGGAGGGAAACCTAGCCAGGCTCTTGGTCCAGTGAGGTCATGGGATGCCTTGGAGAATAATCCACTACCACCACTTTTCTGGAGCAGCATGATTCCTTACCACAGTTTCAATCTTATCCTTATGACCCCAGATAAGAGTGGCTACACCTTTCATCAAAGAAACCTCTTCTCACAGCAAATGGGATTGTCACTGAAAACCACAGCTCCGGAAATCAGTGGATTGGTGGAGAACCCATCCCCACTATGTACATCTATATCACAGCTCCAGAGTCTATATTGAAGGGATATTCTGGAAGAGAGGGTGGAGAGATGGGAGGAGCTCGCGTACCACGTGGTCTGCTCCTAATTCTTCTCGCTCAGAAATGGCTGTGCAAACAAGGCTAGAACAATGGCAGCACCAATGGACATGGTAGTGTGGAAGGGAGAGACTTTCATGGAGTGACTAGTGCCTACTGGGAGAGGGGAATTAGCTTCTCTTAGGGCTGAGACCCAGGCTGGCGGTCCACTGCAGAGCGGTCAGCCTGGAAACCGTATACACTCATACAATGAAAACAGACCTAAAAGTTATATTTATCGTATATTAGTATTGTATATGTACCATAATACATACATACACACAGTACATATATTTAATACTAATATATAACATATATTAGTGCACACATACACTTAAGAAAAAGGGACTTTCAACTTGAGAATGGGGGCATGGGAGAAGTTTGAGGGAGGAGGAGGGGCTGAAGGAAGGAAAGAGGCGGTATGATATAATTCTATTTCAATTAATAAAAATTACAAAATGTGAAGTGTTGCACAAATGTAAAATCATGTCACCACGTCTATGAATCATTAAAATATTACCATTTGTACTGCAAAAAGCCCCACCATTGGCAATGCTATGCAAAGCCAGTGTCTCCATTACAGCATATGATATGATGAGCATTTCATAAAAGTAAAATCATGTACAGAGCAAGTGACTGGGGTGGGGAGGGTAGGCAAGAGAAGCCAAGCTGAGAAAGAATTAGGAAATCTCTAGAACTGATGGCCAAGCCTCCGGAAGGACTAGTCTGAACAAACAGGTCCCATTTTAACACAGATGCCTGAAGGAAGCGGATGGAGCAAGGTCTTCAGAAGGTCCAGATGCAGGTCCCGCAGAAGCAGGGCCATCCCAGAGCCCTCAGCTGACATCCTGGGACGAGCACTGTACTGGCCCTGCTGCCTAATACAAACTGCCTTTCTTTTTCTTTTCTGAGTCAAGGTCTCACCACGTAGCCCTGGAATTCACTATGTACAAAAGAGGCTGTTCTCAAACTCACAGTGACCTGCTTACCTCTGCCTCCCTCCCAAGTGCTAGGATTAGAAGCGTGTGCCACCATTAATTTTTAAAGAAAAAATTCCTGTGAGTACTGCCGTTATCCAACTAGGATTATCCAAATTACGAATAAAACTATAAACAGGCGCAACCATTAAAGTTCACCGACTTGGTGGGCCTGAGAGGACAGCTCAACTGGTAAAGCACCTGTTGCACAAGATGAGGACCCAGCTCAGTCCCACACCCACTGGGGGGAAAACAGCCACGGTGACACATGACCAGATGTGGCTTATGAGCCAAACACACACACACACACACACACACACACACACACACACACACACCTGTGTACACACAAACACACAGAGCAACTGCATATACACACAACAACTGTGAATGTACAAACACACAACTATATATATACAAATACACACACAATTGCATATTGATATAGAACTGCATATACACCAATCATGCACACATAATTGTACACACATTCAACTGTGTACACACACACACACACACACACACATATTTCTACTATTAACAGATAGTCAGATGATATAGCTTCAGTGGGCTTTTTTGGGGGGCTGCTCCTCTAGGATCCGCAAAAACAAGAAAATCCTCAGATGACCCTCAGAATACATGATATCCGTTTTCTACCGCACATAATATCCACCATAATGTAAATAACGTGCAAATGGCTGATAGAAACTATTGTTCAGAGATTGAAGTGCAGGAAATGTTTGTACACATTTACCACGGATATAATTTTTATCTGAATGTTTAGGATCCAAGGCTTCTTAACTGGTGCTATCAAAAGCATTAAGTGACTCCATCCAACTCCACGGTCTCTCCTGCTCCCAGCACACCATTCAACCAAGGCCTCGTGCCCACTGTGAAGAGTGCTGGGCAATGTCTACAAAGCATTTCCTGTCGTCCCTGACAGGCATCACTCACAAGCCACTGTGTGAATACTATGTTTGCTGCCCATCAGCCTTCTTCTACATAACTTTCAGAACGGCTTTGGCACAATCGAGACTTTGTAATTCAAGAGTCCAGGAATATACACAGTCTGCAAATCTCTCTCTCTTACCAACTCCCAGTCACTGGCCAACAGCCACGCTTCACACACCCATCAATAAAAACAGCTTTCAAACTCTATGAGAGAATCCGTCACTCTGTGGCACTGCCCTTGGGTGATGAAAACATTAGCTGCAAACATAAAACAGAGGTACCAGAAGAAGTGCCCGACCATTAGCAGACATCAGTGATGTAGCTGGCCTCTGTGAGCCCTAGGGACCATTGCAGTATCATGTGGGACCCAGAGCAAGATGTAAATCACGAACAGGAAGAGAGGTAGAGACAATTGAGAGAGAGTAGGTCTTGAGGTCACAGGTGCTAATGTTCACAGTTAACTTATGATTTACCTTTAGGAGTATTTTAATTTTTATCCCCACGCGGAATACAGGCAGCGCTGTAAAAACATGTGATCCAGCTGTGGGATCCAGCACTGATGCCAGCACCATGAGAGACCACAACCACAAGTGGAATGCCGCCAGGTAGCCAGGTACTCACCAGCACACTTGGTTCTCGTCCTCAGAGCTGGCCCAGGGGACCCGGTACCGCCCTCCCCCGGCCTGGTGAGGAGCACGCTGATCTCATACTCCGTGTCTGGGTCAAGGTGCCCAATTTTGTAACTCGTGGAATCCACCGGCTGCCTGTCGTTCCAGCTCCCACTGGCTGTGCAGTACTCGACCTCACGGGCCACAATGGGTCCATCCCCATTGATGGAGTTGGCATTGAGCTGTATCCACAGATAGGTTGCTCCAACGGAGGCCAGCTGGGGTGGGGCGATGGGAACAGGTGGTTCTGAAAGCACACCAGAGAGCGATCTTTTAGTTGCTTTGGTATTTGGTGGAAACACGCACCCATGATGACAGAGCAGACGATATTAAAGATTCACCATTGATCTGATGAGAGGGAATTTGTGCTGTTAAATAGGCATATGCAGAGAGCGTTAATGATTTAAACAACATTCAAGCCTTATGACTCAGTGTTTACAGGTACTTATTACTCCTCTTATAGTACTCACGTGGTGGCTCACAACCATCTATGATACCATTTCCAGGAGATCTGGGGACCTAATGCCTTCTGATCGTCCATGGTGTACATATACACATGTGAGAAAAAAACACTAACACACATAAAATAAATAAATAAAAACAAAGCTAACCTGAGCTGGACACCTGTATTCTCAGCTACTTGGGAAAGAGGCAGGAGGCTCCCTTGAACCTGAATGTTCGAGAACAAGACACTGTCTCAAGGGAGAAATGGAACAAAAAAGAGGCAAGGATGTGGCTCAGTTGGTGGAGAGGCTTCCTAACATGCAAAGGGCCCTGGGTTTGAACCCTAGCATGTCGCACAGAGGCTGTAGTGGTGCACATCTAGAATTTCGGCACTCTGAAGCCACAGGTTAGAGGATTGGAAGTTGGAAGCTGAAAGCAATCTTCAGAGTTATCAGCGAGTTTGAAGTTAGCCTGGACTATGTGAGTTACCATCTTTAAAAAAAAAAAGTCCCCAAAACAACGAAGACAAACCCTACCTAACTTGTTCAAGTAAGTGTGTCTATAACCTGCCTCAGAACACAATGTCTACAAATATTTTATATCGAAGGTTTTTTCTTCCTGTCACTAAAATCACCACTGAAACCCTCTTGAGAAGCAGATCTTAAACAGCAGGGCAGCCCCATCGCTGGCCTTGCCACTGGAGTGCTTTTCAACATCATCAAAGGCATCAGAGTTTTCCACATTATTAAACTGAGTTGGCACATGCCTGTAATCCCAGCACGTGGAATTGGTGGGGGCAGGGGGGGTCAGTAGGCCAAGACTAGTCATGGCTACTTAGGGAGCTCACAGCCAAATTCGCTTCTGTTTATATTCCCAATTGTTTCAGAACAAGGAAGAAAGGATGGTTCCTCCCTTCAGGATCTACTTCTGACGTGACTCGTTTTTGCCCAAAGATGTCACGATGAGCTCATCTCACAGGGAGGCACTGAGCATTAAGGCCCACTGCTGTTGTCCATAAGGTCCATAAGGCTTTACTAAAGCCATAGCAGCGAAGGAGGCTCTGAACCAAAGGACACACCACACCCAGCTTGATAAAGGTCAAATAAATCAATAGCAAACACTCCTCGTAACTGGAGAGTTTCCTGCACTGGGCTGGCTATTTTCATCTTTGTCTAAGAAGGGGAAGGCTGGCCATCTTACCTATAAATCATCTTTCACCTTATTAGTTAGATGCTAGTTGAATGACCCTCTGGGCACCCAGTGAAGGAATTCTGCATGTCATCAACACTGTAAACGGTACCCACATGATGGATGATGTTATGTAAAACATTGCATATATATCATCTGAGAAAACCATGAAATCTAGTGGGTGTTTTCTAAAGGTACTTTGTGTCTTCTTGGTCCTTTCTTGTTATTTTCCTGTTTCACTTGCTGCTACTGAAATACGGGCAGGTGAGTATGCTGATTTGCCTGCCACAATTTCCCTTGCCATCTCAGAGGGCAGACATGACCAATCAATCTCAGCTTTGTTTCCTGCTGAATGAGACCCCCCCCCCCCCGTAGGAAAGCTAGTATCGTCTGAGGCCGGTGCCTGCGATAGCAGCAGGTGGATCCCACTCCACCAACCCCACCCCTCCCCCCTCACCACTGCCAAAGAAACTAACGTTGGTTCTCTGCTCTTTCTGTAAAGATGGCGTGTCCTTGATTGTCTCCATATTTGAAATATGATAAATGTCACATTGACTATAAAATATCTCATTAGAACAGGTCATACATACTAAGACATATTTTGACTGTGTTTTATTTAAGGGACTACAAATGTGACGTAAACACACTAAAACATTTTTTTCATTGTTTAGTCAATGGCAGCTTTCCAGTTTAAACAGTTCTCACTTAACTTACAATTAATTTGTAACAACAGGCAATTCCTTAAATAAGACGTGTAATGTGATTTTTTTTTTTTTAACATAGTAGAGCCAGTCTGTCTTCAGTCAGGAAAGAGCTCTAATCTAATGTTGCGGCCATGATAAAAAGTAGGCTGGGATGAAAGGGCAGCCAGCTACCATCAAGGATTGTGAGTTCCCTTTCTAGCCATAGCTGGGGACAAGGTCACAGGGACAAGGGTCTAACTGCTCACTTAGGATATTCTTACTAATATTTGAGCATAGAGATGACTTCAGCAAGGCTTTTGTCCAGAGAGCATTTTCTGATTTATTCCCCATTGCTGAGAGCTAGCCATGGCCTAAATCAGATGGAATCTTTGCCTGGAACCCACAGGCAGATGGGGCAGACATTCAAGAGAACCATCATGAAAATAAGTCAACATTTGAATTTTGAAAAAAAAATCACAGAAGAGGGAGAGAGGTATGGCTAGAGAAAGGCAGGAATTTCAGTGTATATTTTTTGTTTTGAGACAGTGTCTTGATACGTTGCCCAGGCAAACCTTGAACTTGTGATCCACCACTATGAGCCTCCAGAATAACTGGAATGTAGGCCTCTGCCACTAGAGCAGACTAAAATACTTCATAATACATGTAAAAAGATACCACCAAATTAACTGTCATTCAAAGCAGGCATGAGAACTTACGGATCTAAACACATCACTTAGCTTCAACACCTACACCTGAGAATGGCTGACACACAGATGCCAATATCATATTTAGTTAGATAGAACTTATATGTGAAATATATATTTCACCCAAGTCCAAGATACTGTGTACAGCACATGGGATATTTTCTAAAGCCATGAATGGACCTGGGCATTACTTAAGAAGCTGATCTCCTGCTAGCTTATCTTCTTAAGGGGATTTATAGACTCTTCAGACCTTCGTCTCCCTATTTGTAAGACATTAGCACCCCAAAGATTACAGGGTATCCAGCTGTACATGAGGATTACCATGTGCTTTAATGTAACATTTCTCAAAAGAGTAACATCATTAAGGTAGTAGAACCCAGCGTATTATCCCCAATATATGTGCCTGACCTGGTGGCAAAGGCTTGTACCCCAGTTACTAGAGAGGCAGAAGAGGATCAACTGCAGATTCAAATCTAGTCTGAGCAACTTTGGTCTATATGGGAATAAGGCTATAGATATGTAAACGAACACGTCCATCAGCGCACCACACAGCAGCTGTGACTAGCCTTGGCACTGTGCGGAGATACAAAGGAGTCGGAGCCCACCCTGTCAATCAGCCAGGGGCCCCATGCTGTCCTTGGATGGGAAGATGTTGGTGCAAAAACGGTACAAGAACTCACTCATTCATTTCGCCTATGCCATTTCTGGCACACTAGAATCTTCTATGTTACTTGTTGTAGCTCCAACAAGTTAACTTTCTCAAGAGGGAGCTTAAAAAAAAAAAAAAAAAAAAAAAAAAGTGCCACGTTTGCAGGATGCGTTCACCACGTGGGCCCTGGCCAATCAGGGATGCAGGGCAGCAACTGTAACTCAGACAAGGGGAGGTATCTCAGAGACGTGCACCAAGATGGAACTTAACTAATAGTCGAAGGAAGAGTATTCGGAACAGAGAGAGGTGGAGGAGAAGGAGGAAGAGGAGGAAGAGGAGGAGGGGGGTCCTCAGTTGGGAGCACCCAGGCTGTTTTCATCCACCATAAGAAGTCCGTTTTCCTCTCTCTGAGTCTTTGACTCTCCAGAGAGCCTTCTGCGGGGCACAGGGTAGGGGCTGTGTAATGCTGATGAACTTCAGTCCTGCTGTGAATCTTAAGCTTGAGCTCAAAAATTCACCCGGGCAGCCCAATTCAAATGTCACTGCACATAAAAATGCACTGTGGCAAATCATAGGACCCAAGTAAATATTGAGTGTGCCCTTCCTTCTGCTGTGCATCCACCAGTGCTGTGGTGAGTGACTGTCAAGGTGGAGCCACTGACAGGCCAGCATCTTGTCTCCCAAGGCAAGCCAGAGCAGACAGGAACTCCAGCAGCCTGGAGCAGGATTCCCTCCCAAGCTCCCTACAGCTCTTATGATGGAGGCTGCGCCTGGCCATTCGGGTTCAATACAGATGTGGCAGAGGGATGGGGTGGGGGGCTAAATAAGTGACCTGGCTTTTACAGTTTTGAAATTTGGAAGTAGGGTCCTGTTGTACATTCCCGAGTGAAAATTATGGACACTAGTTCAGGCAAGACGAACACCCCTGTGAACCTCTCCATCAGGGCTGATACCCACCTACCATCAGTTTGCTGTGGACACGCATGTTGTCTCTCTCTCTCTCTCTCTCTCTCTCTCTCTCTCTCTCTCTCTCTCTCTCTCTCTCTCTCTCCTCTCAAGATTTATTTCTTTATTACTATGCATACAGTGTTCTGCCTGCATGTACACCTCCAGGCCAGAAGAGGGCACCAGATCTCATTATAGATGGTTGTGAGCCACCATGTGGTTGCTGGGAATTGACTCAGGACCTTTGGGAGAACAGACAGTGCTCTTAACCTCTGAGCCATCTCTCCAGACCACATGTGCTCTCTTTGAGCTTCCTGTCGGCCCTATCTTTATTCTACCTGTTTTATATTCAAGTCAAGTGAAGGCAGTAGAGCAAGGTGGCGCGTTCATAACCCACGTCCACTTGGCTTGTGCTGTGGTGCAAAATCTGTCCTCTTTGAAGCTGGCTGCAAACAGAAATTTGCTGCAAATGGACCTTAGCTTGGTGGACACCTTGATGCAGGCAAGTTTGCTAACTTTACCCAAGGAATGCCAAGCAAACTTGTAAATATAAGGCACAGCCTTGAGGAAGTGGCGTGGTGGCATCACACGTGAATCTCACGTTCCATTCCTATCACTGAAGTGTTGGAAACTAAAATAGGTGAAACAAGACACGATTTGTCTCCCCCAAGAAAAACAGGGGTGGCCTGTCACAGTTGTCTGAAATGGCGGCATGGTGCGCATGCAAGTTCAAATTATTCCACCTGACACCAAAAATTACATTGGTATCTTGATGGGATAAACTCTTCTGCTCACAAAAGATGCGTTAAATGGGCTAAAAGAAAATTATTCCCCTTCCGCTTTCTCCCACCTTCTTGAATATAATGACTCAATTTCCCAGCCACAAGGAATACAGTAACAGAGCATAACTGGGACCTTAAGAATGCTAAGACACTGTTACCAACACAGCGTCCATGATATAACAGGGCTTTTTATACAGATACTGCTGCCCCGTTTTATTAACTGCCTCGATATCATAAACACCCCGCCTGGTGAATATTTGCATTTTAAGTGATTTTCTATCAGGGAAAAAAAAAATTCGTTCCTTAAAAAAAAAATGTATAGGTTGTAATTGGTAAACACAGAGCTGGCAAAAGCCCTGGCTGAGAGCATAGCCACTGCTCTGTGTGCTACTAAACCAACATCAATCACATACATTTTTCAAAAACATTGCTCACATGCAAAATCTGTACTTAAAATGCAATCCATCTGCATAGCCTATCACCAAACTACTGTTCAGGAACAGACAGGGTAAGTTTGAGCATAAACAAATACGGAGCAAACAACGATGAAAGCATGTCTACTTTAATAGGCGGTTTGAGCGTATAAAAACACATTAAATACCTTTAACTACCAACTCTGCATAGTTTGATATGCCGACACCTCCTTCTGTGCGGATCATGCAGCGATACTTTCCGGCGTCCCGCTTGGTCGTGTTCACAACACTAAAAGAGGCTATGAATCTTCTGGAACTAGTCACCTTTATTTCCTTCAATGGAGCATCTCGGACATCAATGCCCTGTATCAGTGAGGGTAGAAAGGACAGAAGGAAGCAATATCAGCTGTCACATCAAGACAGTCAGACACCTGATGGCGATTACCAATGTCACATTCATACAAATCTTGGTTCAATTGTTTATCCCCAGTGGCAGCTGTTCCATAAGAAACAGCAATTCTGTCCTGACCAACAGAATGAAGATTGAGGGCTCCAAGTTAAGTGTGAAGAAATGTGTTGTTTGTCCTCCTCAAATATATTAAGTTAAATGAGCTGAATGGGAAAGAAAAATAGACAAAAACTCTTTACTTTGCTTTCTACAAATATTTGATTCTTTATAACACCTTAGCCTATATTTTTATTTTTTGTTAGAAGACAAAATTATGTTATCAATCATCCTATTGCTAACCTCAATTTCTAGAACCAACAAACAATTGCCAAGAATAACATTAAAATTGACTTCAGGCATGACCATCACCATGCCTGCAGTGACCAGACCCAGAGGACTCATCCAAGTTCTATGACGTTTCTCCCACATGCACAAAACCCACAGGAATGGATGCTTGATAAATATCTCAATCTGAAATGTGATGAGTGAGACGTCACTCTGTATGCCCTATGCTCCCAAGTGTCCATAGGCTTGTTCTACTGTGGAGAAGTTTTGTATTTATTACACCTGTAATAAATACACCAAGTTAGTCTTTTCTTTGCACACACTTGGAAATCCAGTCACTGTAAGAGATGAAAGCCAAAAAGGATATTAACAAATTCAGTTCTGTGTTATTAAAAACTATCTTTTCTGTGCTGTTTAGATTGGTAGGAAACATCAGACCAAGGTCAAGGGTTAAGTATGATACCAAGCCCTATGTCCACTAT
Source organism: Acomys percivali (assembly GCA_907169655.1). Taxonomy (NCBI): domain Eukaryota; kingdom Metazoa; phylum Chordata; class Mammalia; order Rodentia; family Muridae; genus Acomys; species Acomys percivali. The sequence goes on along the minus strand of OU015743.1, from coordinate 5,411,321 downwards.
TCATCCAAAAGTGATGCTTGGGGCGTCAAGCTCTGCTGTTTACTCTATCAGTCACCCCAGGGTCAGAATGCCAAACCACTGGTAGACAGCCACAAATGATGGCCTGAGAGGTGAAGGGGAAGACGGGGTGGTTGGCAGAAGTCACAGAGCAGATGGACTGCAGATACTCTGGACAAAAGAAGTTGCTCTGAGGAAGGGATCTGTACATGGAGGCTAAATCAGAAAGTAGCCAGACAAAGGAGAGTCGAGGGAAGACCATCGTAGACACACAAAACTTCAAGGAAGCTAAATATGACTAGAAAAACTGTCTGAAGTGAAGGTAGCAAATGGAACTCGGATTCCAAAGCTATATTAAAATGTTTTCATTAACTGCCATAAAAATACAAGGCTACACAATAATAAAGCCCACCTGGGTGGTTCAATCACGTATACCACACAAACAAACAAAAAAAGCATTTACCTATAATACTCTGGGCTAGTCAACCTTAAGCTATGAGCTTGAGGGCTAGCCTAACTCAGGGGCTAAGCTAAATGGCACCATTAAAATGAATGTACCTTTGCAGGGTCCCACTTTCCTCACATGAAAAGAGATGATTCAATTCACTCCCAGGGCTACTGTGAGACAGGAAAAAAAATGTATGCAAGGACACCGACATAATGATTGGCATCACACATGCCCATCTGGGCTTTGGACAAAATGAGAGTGAATTCCAGGAGAGTGGCAGACAGGCTGTCAAGACCTCACCTTTGTTTCTGATACCCTGGCGACTGCAGCCTCAGGCTGCAGTGTGCAGAAACAATGGGCTTGCTGATGCTGAAGCACGGAATGAAACAGACTCACTCACCCAGTCCCTAGGAAAGCACAAGGCCCCACGTGTTAGGTGCTGCTGTAAGGCACACAGGATGTAGGCACAGTGCTCCCCAGCAGTTAGCTCCCAAGAGAAGGGGCTGAGCCACATGCTCTGTGCTTCCTTCCAGGCAGCTCCTGCTTGGACAGGGAGAGAGCAGCCAGGAGTGCTGCACTAGCAGAGTTCCTGACACTTGGAAGGAAACATCAGGAGTGGGAAAGAAGGGTTCCACCCACATTATTTTGGGCATTAACAACACAAGCAGCTTTATTTATAACTTTAAAAGTAACAAATAAAAGTATAAACCCTCATGTATTTAAATCTGTGTGTTTTAGTAAACTTAAAACTTTGATTTAATAAATAGCACCAAAATGAGGTGGGGGGGGGGGAGGGAGAGAGAGCGAGAGAGAGACAGAGACAGAGAGACACAGAGAGACACACACAGAGAGAGACAGAGACAGAGAGAGAATATGAAAGCACATTAGCAATACATACAGGAATTCAATACACTTAATCTCTGGTAACCTCATGATCATTTTTTTCTAATAGAAGAGACCTTATATTTAGAGCCTTTTAAAATTGGAATGTTTCATTTTTAAGTTGAAAAAAAAAATCTAGCCTCTTGTTGATGATCAAAACAGTAAACCCTACTGAAAGACTGTGTTTTGGAAAGCATTTGTTTTATTGACTAACAATGTGACAACAAAAGGCCAGGGGGTTATCTGTTATCTTATTTACTTCAGTATATGCCCACAAGAATAAATGTCTGTAAACCATTTTATATACTTATTTGTCACTTCAACAACAATGCCGTAACACTTTCCATCGCAGAGGTGCACACTGATCCCTGACCATAGCTCAAGGCTGCGCTGTGGGCTCCAAGGAAGGACCTGCCTTCTGCATTCACATTTCTGCTGGAGAATCACATCACTGCAACCTCATAGTCCCTTTGACTAAAGGATATTTCAGAGGGTCTAGGTGCCTCTTGGCTAACAGTCTCACCCAACTCATCAGGAATGTGGGGCCTATACTTCTATATTCTGCTTCCAGAATATAAAAATGTACTCCTTCCTTGGCCAGGCATTGTGGCACGTGCCTATAATCCCAGCACTGTGGGTAGCAGAGGCAGGCAGATCTCTGGTAGTTTGAGGCCAACCTGGTCTACAAAGTAAGTTCAGGACAGCCAAGGCAGAGAAACCCTGTCTTGAAAAGGCAGTACAGCAAAGGCCACACAGAGAAACCTTGTCTCAAAAAACCAAAAAAAAAAAAAAAAAAAAAAAAGAAAAAGCCAAAAAGAAAAAAAATTGTATTCCCTTCAATGCTAGAAGAAAGTTTTCAGATGTGATGAAAATAACAGTTTAGAGACAAAAGAGGTGGTGGCTTCTCTGTGTATTCTGTGGCCACCACAGGGTCCTCACAGGAGGACAGCAGACAGCCAGGTGTGGAGGACGAGGGTGTGGAGGAAGAGGCCGTGAAGAGCAGGGATGCAGTAGGATGATGTGATTTGAAGATGTCACAGGGCACTGGGGACAAGAAGTGAAGGAAGAAGTAAAAAGGGCAAAGCCCGGGTCACCCCTGGATTCCCAGAAAAAAATCACGCTGAGGCCTCTGATCCCTGGAAGTGCACGATGACAAAGCCCAGGCATTGCTGGACATTTGTTACATCGCAATAAAGAAGTAAGGAAGGACCACGTGGCGTTGATGATATATAGATATTGTGACCTTAATTTCCCAGGGCTGCACAGCAAACATTTCTGCTCATGTTGAGTCTCTTGCAAAGGGAAGAGTTCATTCCAGAGCTAGCACCAAGGCCAACAGCAAAAGCATAGACTCGGACACATGCTTCTCCATCTCAATCAATCAATCAATCGATCAATCAATCAAATAGGCTTGACACAGGGCAGACATGAACCCTCACAGGTGTCGCTCACTGATGTGCATTGTGACTATCGGACCATTTGGCTGGGAAAGAATGGTGTTTTCAACAGTGGTAGTAGAGAAACTGGGCACGCATTGGCAAAAATAAAAAATAAAAAGAAAGAAAAAAGTTGCACTCTTAGCTTTGTCACATGTAAGAGCTAAGTCAAACTAAATGAAACGCCCAACCTCAAAAGATGATGCTCTAAATCAAGGGAAGACTTTAGTGATCTGAGGTCTGGCCCTGTTTTTCTTTCTTTCTTTAACTGTGATGCCAGAATCATAGGCACCCCAAGAAAACTAACCATGACAGCATCGCTCGGTGAGCAAAGCCATCACTGTGCAAACTTCAGAACGGACTTCATATGCCCAGAACCCACACAGATGCCTGGTAGGTGTGGGACCTGCAATCCAGGGCCCAGGATGCAGGGACAGGGAAGTCCCTGTCACAACCTGGATAGCCAGCGGAGCAGAAACAGAGAGCTCTATGTGCAGTGAGAGAGCCTGCAAGCACGCGTGCATGCGTGCACGCACGCGTGCATGCGTGCACGCACGCGTGCATGCGTGCACGCACGCGTGCATGCGTGCACGCACGCGTGCATGCGTGCACGCACGCGTGCATGCGTGCACGCACGCACGCGCGCACACACACACACACACACACACACACAATTAACTGCAGAGAAAGTATAGGATGAGCCTATAGTATGGGAAAAAACTTGTAAGTCATATAGCTGAGATTATAACACTTTAAGAAATCTTACAATTCATTAAAAACTAAAAAAAAAAAATTTCAAAAATTGGGTATAAGGCTTAGATGTTTCTCTAAGGAAGAAATGCAAATGGTCACGTGGCACTTGGAATGATGCTCAGCATCATGGGACATTAGGGAAATGCAAACCAAACCCACGATGAGGTCCAGCTCACGCCAAGTGAGGCGGCTTAGTGTTGGGTGCACAGAAAACACCACGTGCAGGAGGGACTCAGGTGGCTGGACCCCTCGCACACAGCTGCTAGGAGTGATGGGATCATTGTGGAGACACTGCCAGTCTGCAAAAAGCTAAAAGTAAAATATCACAGGACCCAGCAATTCTCCTGCCTGAATACAGAACTGAGAGAGGTTCTCAGAGCCTTGATGCTATTGGTCAAAGCGGCACCAGTCACAGTGGTCAGCATGTGGAAGCAACCTCACTTTCCACCAGTGGGAGAATTAAGGAGCAGAGTGTAATTTACACACATAATAGAACCTCATTTGGCCTAAGAAAGGGGGGGGGGGGACTCTGACGAAGGCTACACTGTGTAAGACCCTTCAAGATGTTGTTAGGGAACTGCATTAGCCATAAAAGGCAAACACTGTATACTTCCAGGTGTGCTTTAAAAGAGCATTTAAAAGCTATATAAACTTATTAGTTAGAGATAAATGTCATTGTCACTTTAGTATATTATAGTTTTTTTTCAATGTCAAGTTTTATTTAAAGTAAGGTCTGAAATGATGGCCCCGCTATATAGATGGGTTTATATCTTTCTTTAAACTTTCTGTGAGGGCTGCAGACCTTTCCATACTTTATACGTTATTAGGCAGCTGATGAATAAAACATACATATAATAAGAACTTTGGTTATGAGGCTCCAAATATTCAACAGAATGCTTCTATTTAATTTTGAGGTACCATGTGGCTTTTATAGGATGAAATTATTTTTCCTTCTCGATAGGATTTTAATAAGAAAATTAATCTCACTTTTATTATTTTTAAAAAATGGCTGTTGAGTGCTCAACCCTTAAGAGAATATCCATCATTTCTCCAAGACTGAGGGGATGTCACAGAAAAGAGAGCAGAGAGAGTGCGGGGACTGGACAGTGCGGGGAGAGCCAAGAAACGCGCAGGACGTCCATGGACATGACGTGACCACAGTGCTCACGGTCTCCCAGTAGCTACAGTGACCGGCTCGGGGCCTGCACAGGCCTGGACTCATCGGCTGTCAGCCACGGACTGGGGAGGGGCTCATGGGGTCCTAGCTCTGCACATGATGACTGTTGGGGCAACAGCGACTTTCGGTTTAAGTAGTGGTGTAGCCATTGGTAAGCCAGGCCCCGGTGGGAAGTTCCCGTGGCATAGCCCCGGTGAAGCTCGGCGAGTCACACACAAACAAAGCCAATAAAAAGCCACGGCAGTGAGATGGGGACATGCTGGGCGGGGCTTCAGTGGAATGGAAGGCGTAAGGGAAGGTGAGGGGCAAGTATGAAGAGAATGGGGTCCACACACACATGAAATCGCCAGTGAATAAATCAACACTTACATTAAAAATAATTCCCCATTAGACGCCAAGGCATAAAACATGCTGACCTCCGACCAAGACAAACATAATCCTTGAAATTACAACTTTAGGGACTATAAGTGCAGAGAACCGGGAGTGGTGGCGCACGCCTTTAATCCCCAGGCAGAGGCAGGCAGATCTCTGTGAGTTCGAGGCCAGCCTGGTCTACAGAGTAAGTCCAGGACAGCCAGGGCTACACAGAGAAACCCTGCCTCAACAAAACAAAACAAAACAAAACACAAAAAAACAAACAAACAAGAAAGAGTTTTCAAGATGGGAACCCTTTTCTGTGGCAGAAAAGAGTCAGTAGGTGATACTAAGATGCATACTTAGCACAGTAGGGGAGCGGGGTACACAAACATATTTAAATACTTATCAGATTAATTACTCATACTGATATCATTTATGCTTAAGGTACTACCCATAATTTTATACAAGTATATATACTTTATATACAAGTATACAGACATATGTAAATGTATGTATGTATATATATATATATATATATATATATATATATATATAACTTTGTACAAGTATATAAATCCCATTTTGCAACCAAATGCTAATTCAGGTTTGTAATTCAGACAAGAGTTGAGGTTGAGTCAATGGAAGAACAAAAGGAAACCAAAACCAGCACCATGACCACCACAAACAACAACAACCACAACAACCACAACAACCACAACAACAACCACAACAAACGAGGCAACTGCAGAAGCAACAGGGTTGTAGTGGTCGCTGTGTAGTTTAGGCTGAAGCAGCAATGCATTAAGGGTCTGGAAGTGTTGGGGAAAACAACAGAAGAGGAAGTCCTGGAGGAAGAACCAGGCATAGTCAGGAATGCAGGGCATAGGGAGAAGCCAGGGAAAATGCCAGAAAGGGGTGGATTGGCGTCAGGTGAAAACCCACACTTTGGATGGGGACATTTCCCTGGCTCCCAAGATCCTGACGTTACACACTCCTGAGAGACTCCTTGCTCCTTGATGCTGAACTCAGACAGATCCGACAGATGCTTTGGATTCCAGACAAGCTCCTTGCCAGATGAACGCTCTGAGGAGCATGCGAGTTTGTGTTTATGGAAGAGAGGATAGAGGAGGGAAGAGAAGGAAGAGAGCTTCGTCATCCCGCTGCACTGCGGACCAGCTGTGGGAAATGCCCCCCCTCAGCACGTCCCACTTAATGTGTTAGGTACCTGAGGCTGTAAGAGACAAAAATAGTTGTAGAAATAGGATGATTCCCAATGCAGCCACACCCCTGACACACACAGGGAAAGCCTGGCCACAGGGACAGTAAATGGTTTTCAGGGAGTGACTGAAAGGTTGAATGAGTTGATTCCCAGAAGCCTTTTTGTCTCCAGAGTCATTTTCTCTGGCTGGAATTAACTGGAAATTGTGAAGAGCAGTGACCTGCTCTCATCCCCTTAGCAGCTGAAATGGCAAGCCTTCTAGGCTCCTCTCCGGGGGCCTTTTCTGTGGCAGCAATGAGCAGAGAGAGAAGTGTGTTAGAACCTTGGGCGCTACCCAGATGTCAGGAGCATCTGGGTAGGACTGCCTTTGTCCTATTTGCACAGCTGAACAACAAAAGCCCCTCTTGGGATGGAGCTAGCAAGGTGCCCAAGTGACTTCTCCTCATTTTTCCCAGTGTAAGAGGGAGGCAGCCTCACCAAACACCAGGGCCGTGTTTCTTAACACAAAGACAGCACAGTGTGCAGTGATCCCGAGAGTTCTCTGTGATAAGGTCTGTCACGGAAAGACAGCTAAGACAGAGCACAGCAATCCCATGTTCAGGGCAGCCAAAGAATCACTGCTCCAACTTTTGTGAGCTTCATCAAAGACCCATCATGATGGTGCCTGAGAACAGTCTCACCGAGTTAAGTATGGCCCTTTGTGAGTCCTAGAGCATCTTAAAGTGTGCACGTGTTCCAATGTGAGCAGGCCAGGAAAAAGTACTGATGTGATTTCAATTATACTTGCAGCCTTCCTCAGGCAGTGGGATCACTTAAGGACTTGTAAATGAACAGTGATTTGCCACCAAAAGGAGCCGCATTAAGTCTTTCAGGAATATCTACGCTATCATCAGAGCAACGGCTGAAGAGAATTGAGGCCCAGGAAGTGAGCAGTGGTTTGAGTAAATTAATCAATCTTGGGCATTTTGGAGCTGTTCTGAGTGGTTGAGCTTAGCAGATGACAGGCAGGGCCCTTGCATAGTCCCATGGGTGGGGATGAGCTACTGGGGATGTTCTGTCTCCCACAGCAGGGAGAGCTGTGGTCACCCACTTTCAAGCAAGCCCTCTGCAGGACACTGCCCACAACTCCCTACCCCCAACCACCACTGAGGTCACTAAGGACCAGCAGCAGCGCAGGGGAAATTTCCTCCCTTTGGCTCACCTCAGCTAAACAGACCTTCGCTGAATAGCTCAGCAGATCTGGCTTCTCCAGCTCGTGGCCTTTTCTTCTTGGTAATTAAGATACAGAACTGCTAAACTGCAGAGGAGCAACAAAGTCTGTCTGCATCTGCTGCTGCCCCTGAGACCCTGAGCCAGGGCCACCACACCTGCCCTCCTTTCTCAGGGGAGAGCCTCAGATTTTTGAAAGTGGGATAAGTTAGTAAGCCCCAAGATAAGCATGAGAGAGGGAGAAAAAGAGAGAGAGAGAGAGAGAGAGAGAGAGAGAGAGAGAGAGAGAGAGA
>OU015743.1:5388415-5403540 GCA_907169655.1 Acomys percivali | reverse complement strand
AGAGAGAGAGAGAGAGAGAGAGAGAGAGAGAGAGAGAGAGAGAGAGAGAGAGAAAACAAACAGTTTTATGAGGGTTAGAGTCCTTAGGCCAAAGGACAGGAGCCCTGCTGGGTCGGCAGAAGACTCTGAAGCATCTCCTCCACCCTCTGACCTATAGTCCAAACGCAAAGCTGTTTCAAATCTCAACCTTAAGGCTGCTGCACAGCAAGCGCTCCCCCTCCCCCCCTTACCAACCTCTGCAGCTTCACCCCAAACATGCACCAGCCTCTTCTGACCATGTCACATGAGATCACTAAATGACTTTGGGTAATTAGCTCACCCCAGGATCCCCTAGATTCCACCCATACTCTTGGGGACATGCGGTAAACTTTTCTCTTTAAATTGGAGTAATCCCAAACCACACCAGGTAGAGACACATGGTCCAAGCTGGAAGGCTTTCTGCGGTCTCTGAATGCTTAGATTTGGCAAATAGATGCAGCTGTGGATGGGAAACTGACTAAAACAATAATGGATGTGATTTTCCCCACTCAGAGAGTTAGACAGTAAATGGTTCCTATAGCAACGGAAGACAGTCCACTTTCCTTGCTCCTGGCATTTTCTGTGTGGTAAGTGATGTTAAATTTATGCTTTAATATATATGGTATAAAATACCCAAGTTAAGCTTGCTGAAGGAACCATAATTTTACCTCTTTACAAATCATTTTGTAGCTTTCATAACTAATAGCAAAACGGTTCTGATATACAGTCGTGATTTCCTCCTCATCATCTATAAATGAAGCTAAAAGCCACCACAAAATGTAGACCACGTGTGACCAGTCCTACCTCACCATCCAGAAAAATGTGCATGTGACCTCACACACAGACACACAAGTTAAAATGATGATTTTTAATGGAAATGTAAATTCCTTCACAAAGTTTATGAATCCTTGACAAATGTCTAGGTCTCTCACTGTGCTATGCAAAGAGCATTGTGGGTTAGGAGACAGTTCTAGTGATCATTACCTCAGTATTAGTCTTAGCTCTTATTACCAACAATGTGCCCAAAGAAGAGTGAACAGAATTCGCCAGGCCTCAGCTGTATTTCCTATAAGTGGGCCCTAACTTCTGCAAAGATCAGTGAAAAAAATTATCTATAAAGCAAAAATCAAAGTTCAACTATCACCTTACGAGGGTACCTGGTACCTGGCTACTCTGTGAATGTCATTATATATTTTTCCAGCATATGTGGAAATTAGTGACACAAGTACCATTCCTACCATCTGGGTCATCTTTTCACACTGGACTCTGCTGTACATCAGAGAGGCTGCTCATATGAGAGTCATTCCAGTTCATCACAAGATCTCAATCTCTCTCTGTCTCCCTCTGTCTCTGTCTCCCTCTGTCTCTGTCTCCCTCTGTCTCCCTCTCTGTCTCTGTCTCTCTCTGTCTCTCTCTGTCTCTGTCTCTGTCTCTCTCTGTCTCTCTCTCTAACTAACTAACTAAAAGTGTCTAAGATTACCTGAGCTCTTATTGAGCTCAGATGCAACACTTTGATTATAAGTAGCTAAGCAGAATCATACAACTATCAAATCAACTACATCCATTTCTAGACCAACAACTAAAATATATTAAATTCCAACCAAGGTTATATATTTTTTTTTCCTCTAAGAAAACACTCCCAAATTAGGGGCTTACAGAGAAGTAGGTTTCTGTGAAGGTGGAAGGGGCGAGGTCATCCAGCCACGTCTCTGGCACAGGTGTCGCCATGGGTAAGCTCGAGCGGAGTGACCTTATCAGAGGTGCATTTCTACGCCTGTTATCAGGTCCCAGGACGACCACTTTTTTTTAAATGCCACTCTGAGAATAGCTAAAGTGTTAAAATGGAAAGACAACCTAGAGCAAGGTCTGTTGAGTAACGATTTAGGAGAGATGATACAGTGAGCGCTGAGACGCCTCTTCACAGAGGACCGCTCTCATCAGTCCACCTGGACGACTTCGCATGGTGTCTGCTGTCTATCCTAGGCGCCCAGAAAGGATTCCACAGACTTTACACACACCTTCATGCTAAAGGTGCCGTCTGTGTGGGCAGAAGCCAGAGGCTTAAGCAAGCATCCAAGGAAGGGCAATGTTTGTGTCACATGAACTGGCCTCTGAGGTTCACTTGGAGAGGAAATTTCATCTATGATGGAACAGCCGCCCTGCAGCAGCAAGTACCTCACAGGAGCTTGGTATTCCAGGCACTCCCAAGCAAACATCTATCATAGGTTTCCACGCCTTGTTGTACTCTTGGGGAGACTTATGCCACAGAGAAACCTAGGGAATATGTTATCTTCATTCTGTTTTGTGCCCGGATCTCAGGGTTCTTTTAAAGACCCTAGTGAGCCAACAATGCAGAAAACCATTTTTATAAGAGCTGCAGCTTCAGGAGCACTGTGTGGCAAGGTTCCCTCGTCGGACATGTTTGGGAGAACAATTTCAGTGTTGAGATCGGCTCAGGTTTGCAGATGTTTGCACACACGTAACGAGTTAATAAGATTGAGATCTGGGCTAGGGGGACGGCTGAGTGGATAAAGGACTCGCCACACAAGCTTGAGTACTGGAATCCATGTGAGAGACAAGACAGGCAGGTATGGCAGCCGCCTGTAATCTCAGCATCAGGATGCAGAGGCAGGGCATCCGCGGGGCAAACTGGCTATCTGAGCTATAACTGACTATACCCACTGAACTTTGCTTCAGGTTAGTTACTTTCAAACCCTGCTTCACAATGGAATCACTTGGGCAGCATTTGGTGAAACACTGAAGGGAGGTCCCTCCTTCAGGCCCACTAAATCAGAATCTGGGAGTAAACCTGAAATTCCTTTAACTGCCCAAGGTAGTTCTGTAGTCAAGGTGGAATAGAAACATCTAACCTACAGCAAGATGCCCCATCTCCTCCCCAAATAGAAATCAGCTCATAGCTTGCTAAACATGGTTTAAAACCAACATTTCCACCACTGGTGACGGAGTAAAGACTGGAGTCCCAAACTAACCGAGCTGAAGTAGAGGATCCATGTCTGGGAAATGCGTAAAATCTAAGAGCAAACTCTGTCCTCGATGGGACAGTGAGTCCCTGGGAATAAGCCCTGTGACCTGGGAGCTCACATCTTATATCGCGTCCTCCTAAGGGATGTGCACAAGAAAAGCAAGAGCAATAAACAAGTTTTCCATAAATAATTAAGGACTGCATAGATAATGATGAAAAGAAGAGTGTCACTTTTAAAAGGTGGTAAATGCTTTGTGGAAAGTGTCAAGAAAAAAATGTCTATCTCCTTCATCAAGCACAACAGACAGCCGATCTGGATCTCATTAACACAAACATCCACCCACTCAGGCAATACTCCTATATCCCCAGCCTGATAATTCACAGTAACTGAGATGTGGGATAAAAAGGAAAGAAAGTTAAGCGCTTATATTAATCGTCACCGGCTACAAAAAAGCTTTTACAGCAGAGATTGTGAAACTTTTAGAAACGAAGAGAAAAGTGAGGGTGGATTTAGAACACATGATTCTAAACATGTACACACATCCCTCCTTCCTGGCAAGAAAGTCTCTGACAAGAGCCAGGATACAGAGAAAAAGGGGTGACATCAGGCAGAAGGGCAAGGCATGCTCCCTGCAGAGGCCATGAGAAACAGCCTCCTCAGACTTGCCTTCCCACCTGACAGCCCACCGTGGGCTCAGCCTGGAAAAGAATGCTTGGCTGCCTCCCACTTCCTCCAGAAACCAGAGCGATGCAAATAACCAGCTAAGCTGCGGTGGCTAAAAAGGATGAAGGATTTAAAATTCACACGAGCGCGACACCATCATGCACATTTGACACTTCAGTGTCAAGCACGTAAGAGACAGGCACACATGTGCGGGAAGAGAAACAGGACAAGACAGTGGAAGCTGACTGTTGTGAGACAGTGGATACAGAAGGGTTAAAGCATAGAGGGCTTCAGCCTGGCAGCAAACCCCAAAATCATAAAATAAAATAATAAAATAAAAATGCAAAAGGCCTGAGGCTGTGCTTTTGGGGGAGCACAGGTCTAGCATGTGTGAGGACCCGAGTGTGATCCCAGCAAAAACAAAACAAAGAACTGACTCCACAAAAGGAGGAAAGAAAGGGGGAAACACACTCTAGGAGATCTGAAGAAAGAGTAGCCTGTAGATTAATACTCAATTAATTATTAATTAATAATAAATATAAATAAATAAATAAAATTAAAATTAATTAAGAGTACTACTTAAACGAAACAAGACTCAATGAGATCGGAGGTCACTAGGGAGAAGAACACCACCCGCCTCCAGAAATACATCCTGAAGCCTAGGGAACTGAGTGGCATTCTGAGGGGAGAAGGTGGTCACTGACATCCACTCAGTCTGTCACAACTCCCCAGAGTGGGCCCAGGTTCCAGGAACTGTCTGTCACTCAGAATGTATAGGGTAGGATTTGCAGGATGGAAGCCCCTCAGGCTGTGCTTACCTGAGGACACACACACAAGCATTACTTCAGTGCTTGACATTAAGAGATTATTTCCTACATTCTTTTCTAATGTGAATTGCTCACAAAGGCAAGCTCTCCCCACTCATGTGTGTGTGTGCATGCATGCGTGTGTGCGTACCTGCGTGTGTGCGGGGGAAGTGGGGGGTGGGTGTTTAGAGAGATAGTGACAGAGAGAGTGAAACAGAGGGAAAGAGAAAGAAACACAGAGAGAGACAAAATAGACAGAGAGATGAGTGAATGACACATTCTTTGGATTGTTTTTTTCTCAGGGCAGAAAGGCATGATAGTTTTAAAATTTACAGTTTTTTGCTAAATCTAATTTGACAAAATCTGTCCAAGGAGCTCACCAAGAAAAATCAGTGGGAAAAGCAGGAATTCCAAAAAGGCAAGTAAAGAAAACTGCCTAGCTTATGCAGTAAGCTTAGAAACCTGGAGATCTAAATGTGGAAGGAATGTTCTAGAACAGTGACAGCTCCAGCGTCTCCAGCCCCTCCTCCAGGACACTGTGGCTGTCTTCTTGCCATCTGCTGGGATGCTGAACGGTGGTGCGGTACACGTACCTGAAGCCAGAGCCGGTCCCCAGCCACGGTCCTGCCTATGGCGTTGCACTGGAAAGTCGCGGACTGGCCGGCGTTCACCTCCACATTCTGAATCCTCAGGAAGTGGGGGGTTCTAGCTACAGGAGGGAAAAAAAGAAGTCAGGAGATTAAAAGTGGGACCCGCAGCTAGAACATCCACTCTACCCAGCAGGTACATTTCCCATTGGGCCCTTTGCACTGTGCTCATCCTGGGAGAAAAAGAACGCTTTTGCTTACAAAAGCTTAAAGACTTTTCTGCTTTTGTAAAGGGCATCATGGAGGGTTTTTGGTGTGTGTGTTCTGTGGAACAAGAAGAGAGAGAGAGAGAGAGAGAGAGAGAGAGAGAGAGAGAGAGAGAGAGAGAGAGAGAGAGAGAAGAAGAAAAAAAAAAAGCCAGGCAATCTGGGATAGAACCAAAGAGAAGAGATTTCATTGTTCCTGCTGTGCAAATTACCGTAGCTCAGCAGTTTCCTTGTAATAACAGATCTGTATTAATAAAGATTATGCTGACGCCTAATTGATGTTTTGAACAAAAACATATTAGATATTTATACTCGTAATGTGAAAAGAACAGTAAGAAGTTAAATGATGTTGTCAAGGAAACTTTAAAACCCAAATACAGAGCTGTGCATAATATATATTTTAATACAACTAATTGGTATGCAACATTTCCTCTGTAATATTTCCCAGCTACCAAAAATACTATCCCAAAAGATACACTCTCTGCACGATGCTGGGCCTGCCCAAGCTGGGCGAGTTCTGCTGATTCTTATTTCTAATTCAAGAAATCCAAATGACTCCAGAAGCTAAGCCACGCAGTCTCCTGTCAACACAGGGCAGCTGCCTCCATCAGCTGGAGGAGTCTACCCTAATTTCCGCAGCACACTTAAAACGGGTGTCAGGAACTGTAATCGGTCAGGGCTTGGGTGCTGTGCAACTTTGACTCGGAAAGGATTCTCCTATTGCTGTGACAAGTCAAGGGCAGAGAAGGGGGCAGGTGAGGGCAGGGAGGAGGTGAGTTGATGGCGTTTTGTGGGTGGGGCAGACGAGGCCTTCAAGTGTCCTCTCACTGCGGTGGGCTCCTCCAAGCTGTGCATGGACTGTTTTGAAGAATGGTATGTCCTAGTCTGGAGACCCAGTGACTGTAAACTAACACTCGTGTGAGCTCGAGCAGAACATAATTAGAACTGGGAGTGCGTGGCAAACGAAGAACAATGAATTTTAATACCAGTTGCAGAGGAAAAGCTCATTAGTATTTGGAGGCCAGTAATAAGTCACTGCATTCACCACGCTTAGTGTGCAAAAAGTTCTAAGTGAGTCCTCACGGAGCAGTGTAACGATGGGCCACTACTGCTTAGCATTAATTTATTAACTTACGATTCTAAGAAATGCTTCACCGACTCAATCAAATTACTCCTTACTCAAGAATAACATAATTTTTGTTTTGTTTTGTTTCGTTTTGGAAGATCTCTGGAAAACGTCCCTAAATCAAATGTCTCTTCTACCTGGTTGTGGAGGCATCAGACCCCTCCCCCATGCCCTTATATATTAAAAGGGTAGTCCTTGAGTTTTATGTGTCAGGGACTTTTCCAGGGAACACACACACACACACACACACACACACACACACACACACACACGTTCTATGAGGTGGCCATTTTCTCTGGTTTGGGTATAGGAGACTTATGGATTCTTGGCTAGTATGGATTTCCATTTCCAAAGCCCAGGCCTGCTCACTAAGCCACACTACCCCTTCTAGCCTTCCTGCCTTCCCTGTCTGTCCTAACAGTCCCTGTCCCACACGGGGCGCATCCCCTGCCTGTTGCATCCCTGAAGTATTCTTCCGTAAAGCCCCATCATGCTCTCAGCTTGTCTTTGGACCTTCTGTGACTACGATAGCAAGACCAGACAGAGCTTAGTGTTACTGCCCCTCACACAGCTCGCTTGTGATGGTGTCATTAACTCAAATGCGTGTAAGTTATATGAACACAACCACAGGCAGGTGACCTTTGGCATTATTTGCTTGACCTTTCACCTTCCATAGCAGGTTTATTATTCTCTCCTACCTGCCCATCTCACCTTTGCCTCCACAAAGTTTTACTACATAAAAAATATACCAATTATTTTAGGCTTATTTATACCAAAGGGACCCAATATTAATAAAGATCAGAAGACTGCTGAGATTTGACTAAATTAAAAGGACTACATTAAATATGAAGAACTGTTTTCTTGTCAAAGAAAGTTATCACTATGTTTGATCACCAAACACACACACACACACACACACACACACACACTCATTCTCAAACAGACACACACACACACACATACTCATTTCCAAATATATAGCACCATGCACACAGACACACATAGATACACACACGCACAGAGAGAGAGAGAGAGAGAGAGAGAGAGAGAGAGAGAGAGAGAGAGAAGACTTGGGGGCAGGTAATAGGTTAGCATCCTAGTCTTAAAAACTAGGACAGGCTGGCTATAAGCCAAGCACACAAGCACTAAAAACCTAAGCATAATACATACAATTACCTTCAGTTTATACATGTAAGGGATAAACAAAATGTGAGTAAATTCCACGTTTAGGCTCACACTGTACTCCCAAGATTACGTGCATACAAAAATATTCTAAAATCTTCAGACTTTTCCCAGCCCATGACTGCTGCTAAGTGGTTTAGGTAAGGATGCTCAATAGGCAAGTCCAGGTCATGCAACCATCACGAACTAGCAGGGAAGCACCCCTAAATGCTCACTTCACCCGTGTGGACATCAACACACAACTGAGAAAATGCTGGCGCTGTAGCTCCTCTGTTCCCAGGGGATTTGACAAAGGTCAGTTCTTAGCTCCATCACAGGACTCTGGCATCTGGTTCCAGCAGATCAGCCTTCCTGGGACTCTTAGACATGTGTGAAACTGCCTACAGGCCAGACTCTAGAGGGGTGCTAGATCCACTTCCTCTCAACATTCCAATTTTGGCAATCCTTTCAAGGCATGCCCACTCCT
Source organism: Acomys percivali (assembly GCA_907169655.1). Taxonomy (NCBI): domain Eukaryota; kingdom Metazoa; phylum Chordata; class Mammalia; order Rodentia; family Muridae; genus Acomys; species Acomys percivali. The sequence goes on along the minus strand of OU015743.1, from coordinate 5,395,442 downwards.
CATGCACTAAGAGAGAAGGCCCTCTCCACTAAGGAAATTGCTCTCCTCGGGTCCCAACCTGTCTCAAAGCCTTCCTCCCTTCCATCCTCCCCCTGAGCTCCTCTCCCAGGAACAGGGGACATGCTCCACTGGCAGTCACGGCTGCCCTTTCACATTCCTTTTAAAACTGCTTTCGAAATTGTCTTTTCCAAGCCAGGAGCTTTCACTCTGTTCACCCTTCTTGAGATCTCCTCTCATGGTGAAGTGTCACCCATTAGAACACAGGCGTTTTGCCTTCCAGAGCAGACGGGTCTCCCAGTGGCTGTCTTCTGTAACCATATAGTCAATGACCAAGAATTCAGCAGATACTCTCCAAGAGGTATCTGCAATTCCATATCATCATCATCATCATCATCATCATCATCATCGCCATCATCATCATCGCCATCATTGTCATCACCATTATCATCATTGTCATCATCATCATCACCATGATTTCATCGTCTTAATCATCACCATCGCCATCATTGTCATCATCATCATCACTATTATCATCATCACCATCACCATGATTGTCATCGTCATCACCATCACCATCGCCATCATTGTCATCATCATCATCACTATTATCATCATCACCATCATCACCATCATCATCATAATCATCATCACCATCATTGTTGTCATCGTCATCATCATCATCACCATCGCCATCATTGTCATCATCATCATCACCATCATCATCATCATCGTCATTGTCACCATCATCATTGTCATCGTCATCACCATCATCATCATCGCCATCACTGTCATCATCATCATCACTATCATCACCACCACCACCACCACAATTGTCATCATCATCACCCCCACCATCATTGTTGTCATCATTATCATCACCATTGTCATCTCCATCAGCATATAAAGGTCTTAGAAGCAAGGGACCTGTAAAGGTCTACACCAGAATACCTACAAATCAGCCTTGACTGGGGCTCTTGATTACAAGGAAATATGGAAACATTCTAGTCAGCCATCTCCTTCTACATACAGGACACAGCTGACCCTGTAAAGGCATCCCTGTGATTACGTTATACTCCTCAGAGGCATGTAGGCAGGGAAGGCAGTAGCTTCTGTTCCCTAATTGGTCAGCTCTGGCCTAGAGACCTGGAGACACACAAAGATGATGTCCTTGGTATGGTTAGAGAATGACAAACACACGTGAGAACAACTATTACATGGAGAACAGGTTTTCTTAAAGCCTTAAAGACCTTTCCAGATAGTGAAGAAAGAACTGGACACAAAGAGACGTGGGCAGTGGAAATCAGTGGCTGGCTCCAAATGTGAGGGAAACACACAATAGTCACTCTAGAGAACCAACTTTCTCTAACGGTAACAATAGATACTTAACAGTTAGGCTGACCCAACACAGTATGAGCCAGCTATCTCTAGAGGCAGGGTTTGTGATCAAAGAGCATATATGTGGTATCCTAAGTGTACAGAGTTAGCCTTCATTGTAAACTTGACCCAGCCTAGTGTCACCTGAGTAGAGCTTTAGTCGAGGAACTGCCTTGGCCAGATTGGCCCTGGACATCTCTGTGTGGGACTGTCTTCATTATTAATCCATAAAGGAGGGCACATCCCACTGTGGGCAGCACCATTCCTAGGCAGGTAGCCCTGCACTAATTAGAGAGAGCCAATGATCCAGCCAGAGTGAACTAGAGAGCAAGGAAAAAAACCTCTCTGCTTCCTGCCCCACTTCCTCGCCTGTGAAGAGTTCCTTGTTTGACGGTAATGCTGCACAGAACAGCATGCACTCCTGCCTTCCGCTTCCCACCCTGACATCCCCTCAAGGAAGGACAGTGATCTGGAAATACACAACAAAATAAACCCTTTTCTTCCATGTTGCTTTTGGTTAGATTGTTTTATCACAGCAATCAGAAGGAAACTAGAACACTCGGACATCCTATTTATAAACAGCATCCTACCAAATATTGCCAGCTCTCAGGGGTTCAATCAAGTCTAAAGAGAGGAGCTTGTCCAGAGAGCAGCCCCTTCTCTTTCTCAACTGCCTTTGTTGTGCTCTGTTTGGCAGCAATGAGTGCCTTCTTTCATTTCCCCAGGCTATCTTTAGGGCAAGGACTTCAACTTCTGGGGAGCCTCTGGGGACAATTTTGTGTAAATGGGCGAACACTAACAGGGTGTGCTTGATTGCATGGGCTCCCCAGATCAAGTCCATTTCCTCGTCTCCACCTTTGGAGGGCACCGAGGATGGGGAACCTCTGCCTAGATTGAGGTCCAGACTCTTCCAGCCTCATCTCGAGAAGTTCTCAGTTGACTAAAGGGCCCCTTCTCGCAGCCTGGCTGACGGCATGCTCCTTCACCACACAACATCTGTGCACACAACTGCGCTTGCTGCTGTGATGCACTAACACACCATCTGTGCACACAACTGCTCTTGCTGATCTGATGCACTAAGGAACATTTAGGTCCTCAATAACTTCTTCCAAAAACCTCAAACACCTCAGAGTGGCTCCTTCCACCTCTCCTTGCTGGAGACCTGCCATGCTCTCGTAAAAGCGAAACCTTCCCCTATTACCTCACACGCTCGCAATGGCCTCAGACATGCCCCCAAACACAACTGAGGCTAGAAAATAAATGGGCTAATTAGACACAACATTTATCTCACATCTTCAAAAGGGAAAATTGGTCAAAGATTTATGCATTTATATCGACCAAGTAGTAACTTCTTTGATGTGCCAGAAGCAATTTAGATAACAATATAAAAGGAAACAAAGTCAAGAATCAACTTTTACTCACATACACACAATGAGCAGTGGTTGTTTGTGTGTGTGTGTGTGTGTGTTTATCCCTGACTCATGGACGGAAACTTACAATGATGCTGCGGGAATCTCTATTTGCATCTGACCATAGGCACATAAACACGTATGGATATTATGCGTCTGAGGTGGCTCCCTACCTCAAGATGGCATCAACACGTCAGCAGCAGGACCCTATCCATGACCACTGGGGGAGTCAGTTCTTAGATAAGAATTCAAATGTTGAAGGCCATGTGACTTAAGGCGCTTGGTAAATGAGACTGGTTTAATACTGTTGGTTAAGTTGTAAAAATACAGATTAATAAATAGAACCTGCTGAGTTAGCAGCATTGAGTATGGTAGAATTTTAGTTTGTTTTATTCGTCAAGTAAACTGATGCTATATTTGATAGATATTTAAGATTATAATAATAAACTTGATTTAAATCAGCAAGTCATTCTGACAACTTTTATTTCATGAACTATTTTTTTATAAATTTGCCTAATGAAGCTTTCAGAATCTTCTTGGTAACTAAGTAAAGTGAAATATTTAAGTGTCTATACTTTCAGTTTCTTATTCTCCCAAGAATATTAAATATATTTGGATCTGTTGATAAGTATATTCTTTTGACACATAACTGATTTTTACTATGAAACTATGAATTTTTGTTACATGGTTCCAGGATGTGAAAATGGTGTGTTCGTAAAATTTAGTGGTATATGAAATGCTGACATATATGAATGCAGTTCCCATGTATTTATTATTTAGCTATCATTGTAAAATAAGAGTTACTAATGGCTAGAAGTTGTAACCATTACATACATATGCAGAAACAGTAGATGAGATGAAGCAGCTTTGAAAAACATTCAGGAAAAAAAGTGTGTTTCATTAGAGGAAAGAGATTGATTCAATCCTAAGATAGTATGATTGCTTTAAAAACTACATTGTGGAGGGGGAAGGGGGGGCTTTATACTGAAACCCTAAGATGGATATGCAAAGCTACAAATGAGTTTTTTGGAAAACGATTTTGTCTTGATTTGATGGGACTTATTTACGAATGTATTTTAAGATAGGCTATGGCATACAGTACACAGATGTAAAATCTGTGTGAACGCCTCATTGCTTTTTCTTTCTGTAAAGAAACAAAGCTTTATTGCTGTGCTCATAATAAAAAAGAATAGACAGAAACAGGGTTTTTTCATCTTTTAAGTAATCACTTATTAAAAATCAGGTATTTTCCATTTTACAAGATTAATAGCATGTCTTGTTTATCCTGGACGGTGTTGTCAGAGGAATCATTTCAATACTAAGAGCTAAGGGGAAGGGTCCCTCTCACGCATGATACCTACCTTACACTCATCCCTCACTTCTTCTGCCTCTCTCTGACCCTGCACTTCTCTATCCCTTTTCCTCTCTTGACCCTTCTCCTCCAGGCTGCCAAGTATCTCCAGATCCCTCCGACTTTCCTTACGTGTGACTACTGAATTCCCTCCACTGAAGAGTCTGCTAAAGGGCTGACTGCACTAAAGACCTGTGTCTCCTTTCCCCTACAGTGCCAAGATGCAGACAATGGCTCGTGCCTTCACAGCCCTGCCTCTCCTAACTAGAGCCCTGAGGCACAGGTCTGCAACCTGTCCACTGGAGTGCAAATTACAGAAGTCCAAGGCATACTTAATTTGCAGCATCTTGGACAGAAGTCCTATTGACAAATCCCCAGGGCCATTTTGGAAGGGCAAGGATGGGGTACTCGAATTATCTTGTTTGTCCAATGATGGTGGCTTACGTATGAGATATTTGAAAAATAATTTCTCTTTCCTCATCTCTAACATAACCACCTGAAATGTCTTACCTAAGCTGTAGACTTACTTCTCCTTCCAGGATGAGCAATATATTAAAAGTTTCAAGATACTATGTTTTCTTACTATGACATGTGTTTTTAAAAAGTATGTTTCACACTAGAAAATATTTCAGAACATTAAAGCAAAGATACTTCCTTTAAAATAATATATTAGTTTGTTTCTAAGAAGTAACTTTTGAAATGTGCATCTACTTCTGCCAACTTGGCTGCTGTGTATGGATAGCGTCCCAGAACCCAGTGAGGAGACACCTGACAGCATCCTGAGCTAAAGAGTGGTAGAAAACTGAACTCTGATTCATATAGGCTCATGGTGAACTATGATTTTTGTGTTAGTTAAGACAATAGGAAGCTAAGTCCTGTATGCATGGCTCTTAGTTAGAACACAGAGTGCGAAGGAGGTTACCTATATAGGGTAAATATAGGTTTGAAATGTACCACATGGCTGGCCATGGTCTCCATCCTCAGCAATTGGAAGCCTAAAGAAGGGAGAGCCAAGGTGTGAAGCAAACTTGGACAGATGGTAAGATTGTCTAAACAAAGAACATGCAAACATACACAAGTATGGCTGCATGTATGTATGTATGCATGCATGTATGTATGTATATCCTACTGAACACAAGCAGAAAAGCCTCAGCACCTGGTAGTAGTGTTTCCCTATAACCTGTGCTCTGCAGCTGTGTCTCCCAGAGCCCTGGTAGGAGTTTTTTGCCACAGCTCAGCACACTCATAACAGTCCTTTGCCATCTTTACATCCTCAAGTTTGAGGATGACCATTAACCTTCTGCTTTTTCATGACAGTCTTACAATTTTTAAATGTTAGCAAGATACCGTCAGCAATTCTCCTTATGAGATGTCCATGGAAAACTATGCCTGCTTATTATTTATCATTGGTTCCCAAACAGAGGGTGATGCCATTCCCAAGAGACGTGGGACACTGCTTGGACAGATTCTGCCTGACACAGTTGGTGTAATGGTGGGGTTACCGGCATCTAGCAGGCAAAGGCGAGGAGGCTGCTATGTGCCCTAAGAGGTCAGGACCACTACCAAGACCAAGAGCTATCCAGCTTCACATGTCACTAGAGGCAGATATGAGACACAGGTCTACACCCCAGGTATGGACAGGTGTACCACAGCGTTCATGTGCCTGTGCACACTTGCATTTCTTTCCATAATGCACAAGGCCGTCAGAGACATTAGTAATTACATTCCTATATAGTCATTTCCATTTTTCATTATGTTACACTTTTAGGAATTAAATGGCTAAGACAAATAAACAAACAAACAAACCCACTCACATTAAAATCAGACAGAGACGTTGTGCTCATTTCTGTCACACTCACACTTTCTGTCACACTCACACCAGTTTACACTTTCACCACCATGATCTGAGAGTGCTCTTCTATGTGTTCCTTCCTAAAACTGAGAGTTAACTTCGGGCGTTCCACTTGAGTAAGTGATGGACTCTGTGTGCTCTGCTCTGTCTGATATACCCCCTTAATAATAACAATGAAGCATTTGAGTGTCAGCCTTCTTGCTGACTCCATTGGCAAGGCTCTCGCTGACTTCATCCATGCTGATGTCTGAGCAGATTGCATTCTAAAGGGCCATGTTGTCAACAACTACTACCTGAACTAGGAGTAACAGGGCTCCTTTGTCACTGTAATTACTGACGATGGTGCCAGCACTGCCTTTAGAACATGCTGGAGAGATCAAAGCCAGGGCTGTCCGATCCTCAGCTTTTGTTTGTTTGTCATCCAACCCCCCTCCCCCCGGCCCCTTGTTTTTAAATGTTTGTTACACAGGAACCTACCTCTTCCTACTTAGAGTTGTTTTGACTCTAATGTGGCTTCTCAAAGACTACCAGTATACATTACTACTTTCTTAGAAAGATGTGGATCCAAAGGATCCATCCTTGTCCAGGTCATATTGGAGAGTGTCTTCTCCTGGAATGACCAACTGCCTTTAATCTAGGAAATAGCGTGGATGTCATGACACAGGGGATGGCGGTAGCATCTGGCTAGTTCAGCAAAAGCTACACCTCGTGCAGAAAGCAGGTTAAAGACATAGTTCAAGGGAAAGAGAATGGTCCTGGATGCAGGACGGAAACTCATGTGCTGGAGTGATGAAGACAAAAGACGGTGACATTCTACTTCCACAGACAGCTTTCTCCAGGAAGTCTCTGCGGATGCCGTAAGCACAGGTGTCAGTAAGCATCAAGGTAGCATGATGTTCCTGGACCTAGAGCCTCCTTCAGTGTGCAAGATGGTCCTGAGTCCTAAAGCCACCTTCAGTGTGCAAGATGGTCCTGAGTCCTAGAGCCTCCTTCAGTGTGCAAGATGGTCCTGAGTCCTAGAGCCTCCTTCAGTGTGTAAGA
>OU015743.1:5361461-5378959 GCA_907169655.1 Acomys percivali | reverse complement strand
CACACACACACACACACACACACACACACACACACACACACACACACTCACTCACTCATGATGGCTAAAACATTCCTGAATCATGAAAGAACTGCTGGAGGTATCACCATCCCTGATTTCAATTTTTACTACAGAGCTATAGTTACTAAAACAGCATGGTATTGACACAAAAACAGACACATTGATCAATAAAACTGAACTAAAGGCTCAGACATAAATTCATACACCCATAGACACTGGGTTTCTGATAAAGAAGCTAGAAAGACACAATGGAAAAAAGACAGCATCTTCAACAAATGGCCAAACTGGATGGCTGCATGCAGGAGAATGCAAATAGACCCACACTTATCCCCTTGCATGACAACTCCAAATGGACCAAAGACCTCAACATAAAGGCAGTTACACTGATCAAGACAGAAGAGAAAGTGGGGAATAGTCTTGAACTCATTGGCACAGGAAAAGACTTTCTGAACAGAACACCATTAGCACAGGCACTAAGAGCAACAATTTATTAATTGTTGGGACCTCATGAAACTGCGAAGCTTCTGCATGCCACAGGACACCATCATTGTGGAAGCCCACAAAATGGAAAAAGTAGTTTTTACCAACTCCACACCTGATATCCAAAATACATGAAGTAAAAAACAAACAAACAAACAAACAAAAAAACTAGCTATGATGAAAACAAATAGTCCAGTTTAAAATGGAATACAGATATAAACAGAGAATTCTCAAAAGAAGAAACTCAAATGGCTCTGAAATGCTCAACATCCTTAGCCATCAGGGAAATGCAAATCAAAATGACTTTGTGATTTGAACTTACACCTGTCAGGATGGCTAAGCTCAACAAGACAATGACAGCTCATGATGGCATGGATGTGGAGTAAGAGGAAGACTCCTCCACTGGGTGGGAGTCCAGACTTGTCCAGCCACTATGGAAATCAGTGTGTGTTCTTCAGGAAGATGGGATTCTAAGAGCTTCAAGATCCAGTTATACCACCCTTGGGCATATACCCAAAAGATGCTTCATCCTGCCATGGAGACACTTGCTCAGCTATACTCGTTTTTGCACTATTCATAATAGCCAGCAATCGGAAACTCCCTAGCTGTCCCTTAACAGAAAAATGGATAAAGAAAACGGGGCACACCCACACATTTACACACAGCCATTAAAAAAAAAGAAAGAAAGAAAGAAAGAAACCATGAAATTTGTAGATAAATGGATAGAAATAGAAAAAAAATCATCGTGGGTGAGGTAACTCAGACCCAGTAAGTGACATGTTTGCATATATGATGAAGATATTAGCTGTTAAGTCAATGATACCCAAGCTCTACAGTCCGTGGAACCAGAATATGGGTATAGAGTAAGGGACTAGGAGGGGGATGGATGGGTCTCACTGGGAAATGGAAATCGAATAAATAGTTATGGATGGATGGGAGGGCTCTGGAACATAGGATCAAGTGGGAAAGAGGAGCAGAGAGAGGAATGAGGGAGGGAATATGGGGAGAGACAGCTGGAACTAAGGGCCATTTGAGGGTAGTGTGGAAACGCAGTACCTCTGAAGCTTCCTTAAACATGTACGCATGTGAAGGTGATCTAAGTGAAGGTGCCAAATAACAGGGGGATACAGAATCCAAGCTGACCATCTCTTGTCACCAAATGGAAGCTTCCAGTGTGGAGATTGGGTTGCATCTAGTTGAGCTGTTGGACAAAGGGGTCCCACGGAATACCCAAACAACCCAAGACTTTAAGTTGCTCTCTACACACTGACAGCAAGGTCCCGTTGCTGAAGACAACACCTACACCAGTCACTGAATATGGAGAGGCTGATATTCACCCCTACATGCCAGCATCGTTGGTACAGGGAAGGTACTCTGCACACTACAGAAAGAAGCGTAAACACCAACCCAGCTACAAACCATTTGACTCTACAATGGTGTTCTGTCTACATGGTATGCTAGGACATTGGTGTCACAAAGCCTGTAAGAGTAACCAGCCAACCAATATCTGATTTGACTTAAGGCCTTGTCCATGAATTGGAACCCATACCCAACACTGCTTGGGTGACCACTAACCTGAAACTAGCTAGCCCAGAGACCTAGGGAAAACCCAAATACTATTGCTCTAATTTTTTTCTTAAGCAGCAATAAAATGGCTCCTAATTATTTTCTGTTGTAGCCATAGATCAGTGCCTTGTTCAGCCACCACCAGAGAAGCTTCCTCCTACAGCAGGTGGAAAAAAAATGCAGAGACCCACAGCCAGACAATATGCGGAGTGTGGAAGACCCTGGACCACTCAGCCCTAAGTAGGATGTCTCCACCAAATCCCTCAGGACCCAGGGAATTCTGCAGAAGAGGGCAAAAGAGTGCATGTCAGAGAAGATGGAGGACCCAAGACTACAAGGCTCTCTATATCAGCACGATCAGAGCTCCTGTGGACTCACAGAGACTGAGGCGGCATGCACAGGGTCTGCACTGCCTACATAAGACCTTTATGTACGTCTTATGGAGACCTGTCTAGTGGATTCATGGGTTTCCTGACTGTGAATGAGTGGGTCTCTGATTCCTGTGCCTTCTCTTCGGTTTTTGTCTTCTGTTTGTTTTGTCCAATTCCAATTTTTTTCATTTTGTTTTATCATTTATATTTTCTTTTAAAAAGATTACTTAATTAATAGGTGGCAACTACTAGACAGCAGGAGCTGCTGGCTCCTGACACCATCACCAGTAGGTACTTAGGAGTTGTCTCTCTGGTCATGGAAGAGATTTTTGAGCAGAGTCTGGTTCCGAACAGCCAGAGTCCAAGTTCCCTATGGAGCTGAGGCAGGGGGCTCACTTCGGCACAGAAGTGCAAGCACTCTCAGTTTTGACTCTAGCATACCAAGACCTGATCACCAACCAACAACAAAATGGCCTTTGATGGTTCAAGTAAGAGCAGCACCTTCCAGCAGGCTGCCTCTACTGTGAACTGAGACCCTCAAAACATACTCACCAAAGGTAGAGGCTCAGCAATAAGGTGCTTGAGGTTAACCGTGAGAAACAAGAAGACATGCTCTGAGGCAATATTTGTACGTGTGCTTACACACATACAATTCATATTCAAAATCGACATAGAATTTCCTAAGCACACACATGTGTGTAGATATGAAGGGGGGGTCACCTGAAACAAATTTAAAGCAATATGTTCCATGTTTCTACAACAACTGAAACACTTTTTGAAAATTGTTTTGAACTTGTATTTTAAACTATGAGTTTGTGTGTGTTTGTGCACAAGCACATGCAAGTGCATACATGAGTGTACTGCTCACAGAGGCCAGAAGAGAGTTGTAGCTGGAGCCACCAGCTGTGAGCTGCTACATGGGTGTTGGGAACCAAAGTCAGGGTCTCTGTAAGAACAGTAGTATGTGCTCTTAACCACGGAGCCATCTCTTTAGCCATGAAGCTTACTTTTCAAAGAGCCATTTCCTACCTCTCTCTTAGTAAGGGCTGTGTAAGTATGAACTTCATCAGTCATGTTTTTTGAGGTTACGTCCGGCATACAATGGTCAGTGCAAACCACAACCGTGAAGTAGTTTGGGTTCGAGTTAGCAAGAATCAGGCCGCAAGGGGGCTGCCAAGCGAGCAGCTAGGAACCAGTGCCTTCATCCCCAGTTATAAACACCTGACTATGAAGAGCTTCACTGTGAAGCTTCTAAAACACAAAGAGGCCTTAAAACATGTCAAAGGCTCAGGTCCACCTTCCAGGGGCTTCTCGAACATAGATCTTAGAATCCCACGAGAAGGTTCGCTCCGGTCAGCTGCTGCCATCTCACCAAGCTCTTACACTCTTCCTAGTTAGAGTCTTTAGTAAGGAAGCGCCAAAATCTAAACAGTAGTTTTGTCTCTTTGTGTTTTTTTTTAATCAAATAGACACCCTTTTATTAAAGAGCAAGAATTGCTTTGTTGGAGCACTGCAGGTGTGTGCAGAATACAGCAGCAGCCGCAGCGATGCCTGCTAACCCCAGTGTCCAGGCCCAGAAAAAGATTGAGGTCAGAGAAAAAAAATAACATGGAGACATCAGCCACACTTCTGGAAAACGGAAACAGACCAGGGTGAGGGCTTGATCTGCAGGCAGGACATATTGGCTTTTTATCAAACACAACTGAATATGTTGAAAATGTTTATTAAGCCATGAGTTGGCTTTCTTCAGGGTACTGAACTTTTTTTTTTTTTTAAGAAAGCGTGGTTTAAACCTTTACTGATGGATTGGCTGGTTGGCTGACTGACTGATTAGCTGAAGCACTTATACAGCCCAGACATCCTGATGTGCTTCACTTGCTCTCCTAGTTTCCCATGACGAGGGATCCAAACCAGCTCGCAGTTGGAGGCCCTGACTCAGAAAGGTGGGAAAATTTTCCTAAAGTCACACAGTATTTAGCAGAACTGGAATGCAATCTGGTCCCTTTCCCTTCCGAGTGTGAGCTCTTGTCATGTTACTAAACTGTCAGGTGTAAATAGGTGTATAATATGTACTGCACATGTATACACGTGTACATATAGTACAAGGAACACAAATGTTGCAGGCTTTCTTCACTGCAGTGTCCTAGAACATGAAGCATGAGGTACAGAAACAGTGACAGGAACTGTGAGAGCCAGTAGACAGCTACGTATGTATTTAAGCCATAGAAAAAGATTTTAGTTGACACATGGAGACATAAATGGGGCAAAGAGGATGTTTGTGGTGATTTTAATAAAGCGTAGGTGGGCTCTGATTAGCTTGTTTGTGTGCAAATTATTCAGGAGGTAAAGGCCAATTAGGAGATAGCCCAGGAAACAATGGTTCTGTCCATCCCTTGTTAACGGGGTGTGTGGGAGATAGACTGAGGAAGTGAGCCCTAGGCTTCCTAAGACCTGGTGAGCAGGGTGAATCCCTTCTCACCCTGTGGTCTCAGGTTTGTAACCGCGGACTGTTTCCAGAGTGCCAGGTTAAAGTCAGCTCCACCACACCTGACATATGACATAATTTCAACACCATGAAAGTTAAACCGACAACTGCCAGGGGCCAAATCTGTCCTCCCACCTGTTTCAGCTTTGTTATCAAGCCCTGGATAGTCTTTAATAGCTTTCAACGGTGGGAAAGAAATCGAGATAGCACCAGCATTTTGTGATGGAGAAGGATGATATGTCCAATTTCCACATCACGAATAAAGTTTTATTGGAGGGCAGCCATGCTCCTGGATTTACATTTTGATTTTGGCTGTTCTCAGACAACAACCTCACAGCTGACTGGTTGCCACAGAGACCGTCTGGGCTGCAAAGCCTGAAATATTTACTCTCTGTTTTCGGAGGCTTTCCTGCTTGGCTTTCCAACACACTGTCATTACTCTGGTTAACAGGAGAGCACATGTCAAAAGCAATGCTTTGTCACAGCTAAAGGCAGCATGCCTGCTACTCGGGGAATGGCGGGTAGAAACTCCACTTCCCTGGCTTTCAATGCTGCTGCAGAGGTGTTATTTTAAAAGCCCACTGTGGCTTGGAATATCATAACCAAGTTTTCAATACACATAATTGCAAGCTGCCAAAGCCAAACAATAAATGCTAATTACTTTACAGACTGTCCTGTACACTGTACAAAATAAAACAAAATCCAGTGCAGAAATCAAATTTTTCCCTCTATAGAAAGAACTACTGAGAACAATCTAGTACTTTAATGTCCCACCCTCAGTTCCCATTTCTACCTGTATTCCCTGCATCAGGTGGCTTGGAGTGCGTGCTTTTGTCTGATTGCTGCTCTAGTTTCATTCTGTTGCTGCGGAGAAGCGCTCTGACAAAAGCCTGACTCCGGAGAGTGTAAAGAGTTTCATTTCCACTTAGTCTTGCAGGTCACAGCCCATCACTGAGTCAGGGCAGGAACTTGAAGCGGACACATGTTAGTTAAGGTTACTGTGGCTGTGATGAAACGCCATGACCAAAAGCAACTTGTGGGGGAGGAAAGGGTTTATTTGACTCACGTTTCCATATCTGTAGTCCATCACAGAAGGAAGTCAGGACAGGAACTAAACAGGGCAGGAACCTGGAGGCAGGAGCTGATGCAGAGGCCATGGAGGGGTGCTGCTTACCAGCTTGCTCAGCCTGCTTTCTTACAGAACCCGGGACCACCCACCCAGGGACAGCACCACCCACAATGGGCTGGGCTCTGCTCCATTACTCACTAATTAAGAAAATGCCCTACAGGCTCGCCTTCAGTCTGACCCAATGGAAGCAGTTTCTTAATTGAGGTTACCTCTTCTAGGAGGACTAGCGCCTGTCATGACATAACTCTGTCCAGCACAAGGAGGCATGGAGGAATAGCCTTTCTGACCCCTCCCTTCAGGCTCATGGTGAGCTAGCTTTTACACAATCCAATACTACCTGCCCAGGGATGGTAACTACCCAGTGTGCGGGGCCCTCCAACATCAATTAGCAATCAAAATAAATCCCCTGCAGACACACAAAGACCTACGTGATCAACAATTTTCCTTCTTATTAGAGGCTTCTTCCCTTACAGCTGACTCTAGGCTGTGCCAAGTTGACAATTAAGAATAACTAGGACATTTTGTTTTTAACAAAACACACATTTTATGTGTAAGTGCACATCCCAGTTTGGGTCTTAGTGGCTGTGATTTAAAAAAAAAAAAAAAAACTATGACAGAATGAATCTTGGAGGCTGGTTTATTCAGTTTCTACATCCCAACCAAGTCTATCACTGAATGAAGCCAGGGCAGGAACTTAAGGCAGGAAGCTAGAGGCAGGAACTAAAGCAGAGACATGCTTGCGAGCTCACTTCCCATGGCTTGCTCAGCTTGCTTTCTGATACCTGTCCAGGGGTGGCCGTACCTGCAGATGGCTGTCATCCGATATTAATCTTCCATCAAGAGAACACTGATAAGCATGCCCACAGGGTGATGTGATAGAAGCGATTCCTCACTAGAGAGGCACTATCCCCAGGCAAGCCTTTTTTGCGTCAAGTAGACAAAAACCAGGCAGCGGTGGGTGTTGTATGTGTGTGTGTGTATCCGTTTGTGCGTGTACACCGGTGTGCACATACATCTGGAGGCTGGCGGTCAGTGCTGAGTGTAAATCCATCCCCCATCACTTTATTTTCGGAGACAAGGTTTCCAGCAGAACCTACAGGCCAGGAACTTGGCTAGATGCTGGACAGCAAGTCCCAGCACCCCCATCTCTATCACTCCAGGGGCGGGGCTACAAGAGCACACCACGGCACTTGGCTGGTTACTTGGATGCTAGGGATCTGAATTTGTGGCAAGGAAGTTATAGCCAGCCATATTCCCAGCCCCCCCCAAAGTAGCATAAAAGAATGTCCTTATCCTCTGGCCTTTCCTACACTGTGATTACATAACAAAATCAGAAAGCTGTCCTTATTGCAGAATAATTTTATTGCAATATTTAAATTTGCACCATCTTTGTTTCTTGGTATTCAATTGAGGCAAAATATAATCCATCTTTGTTATTCAGCAACTCTTTGTATGTAAATCTGCAGCCTCCTAAAATTTATATGTAATTCTCAGATCCATCCTTAACAACACTGTAATGGCCATTCGTGGACATGCAGAGAGTAGAGAAGTCTGAAAAGCCTAATACACAAAGTCCTAGCTGAGGTTAAAAGACAGGATTTACCCAGGCAAGAAGAGTAGTGTTGTTATAGGTTCAGGGTTAAGGAAATAATGTAAGTTAACATAGCATCATCTTCACACCTAAGCAGTTATAAAGCAAGGTCATGAATTGATTGATGGCTGACCAAACACACTGTGACTAAAGGCCCCTGGGACCCACAGAAGCAATGGTACAGTGCCAGAAATCGACCATAATCCTTGGTTCTATACCCACAAACTCAATTGTGGATGGAAAATGTTTTGACAGACACAAAAAAAATCTAGGTCTGTATGAGACACACCCCAACTTACGCCCCTGTCTTCATTCCACGTGAGACTGGGTGCACTGAGGGTGGTACAGCCCTGTGCTGCTTTCATCCCCCAAATCATAGCACAACATCTCTTTACATAGCAGGACACTGTGGTAGTGATTATAAGTAATCCAGACAGGATTTAAAGATTAAGACCACAGGAGGATTTGCCTGGGTTGTATGCAAATATGATACCATTTTTAAAGAAAGAACTTGGGCCTTCATGGATCTGTGTATGTGCAGAAGGGGGTGGCCAGTGTCCTGGACCCAATGCCTCAGGGAGGTGACCTCAGCACTAGTTGAGTGCTCTGACTGAGGAACCTAACTGTGGCGCAGATTGAGAATTCCCTGTGTCGGGGATTTTTCTAGATACTAGCATGTATCATCAGGCTCTTCTGATGGCTCGGATGTCTACAACCCTGAGACAGACTCCACAGTGAGTCATTGGCTCCACTGACATCACAGAAAGCAGGTGCTGCGTTCGCGCAGTCTTTGGGGATCTTGGGGACAGTCACTTGCTGTTAGGGCTGAGCCACTGGATGTGTTCCCCTTTGCCTTCCAAATGCCCTTCTGGCCATTAGCCCTTGTGTGGCTGGTGTCAATTGCTCCCCTAGGGGGTGTCTGCCAAGGAAGAAGGGAGCTGCTGGACCCTGAAGGCTCCTTTATCCTCCCTGCTTATGCAAGGACCCAAATCAGTCCTGACTGGGCTTCCTCACCAACACCAAGAAAACTTTCAGATGCAAATCAGGTGTCAATTCCCCAGACACTCAGTTAAAATCTGTCCACATGTCATTGACTGTTTTAATGTAAATAAAAACCAAGGGTGGGTCCTATTCATTTTTAATAAATTGTATTGTTTTTCTGAGTGAATTAAAGAGAGAAATGTAAGGGCTGGAGAGATGAGTGGGCACTGTTCTGACAGAGGACCAGAACTTAGTCCCTAGTGCACGTCAGGAAGCTCACAACTGCCTACAACTCCAGCTCCAAAACATCTGACAATATCTGGCCCCAAAAGTCACCACCACTCATCCACTCACACACACACATGCACAAACACAGAATTTTAAAATTAAATACGTCTTTAAAAAAATAGAGAAGTAGAAACCCAAGTCATGGAACATTCTGTAGCATAACAAAACAAAGCAAAAACCCCACCAAAACAAACAAACAAACAAACAAACAAACAAACCACCAACCAAATAAACAAACAAAAAAACCAAAAAGCCCAAAACCCACCAAAAAAAAAAAAAAAACCCAACAAAAAACAAACCAAAAACCCTATTATATTAAGAAATATTATATTAAGAAATAGGAAAGGAAAGAAAAAAAAAGAAAAGAAAAAGAAAAGACATAGAAGGCTGCCATAGCTCAGCCATGGAGTGCTTGCTTGGCACCCACAAAGGCCTTGATTCCATCTACATCACAGAAAAGGGGTGGGCTAATTCTTTTTTCAGGCAGCACACACCTGTAATCCCAGCATTCATGAGACTAAGGCGTCCTGGGCTATATAATAATGCCCAGTTTCAAGGCATAACAGGAACAAAACAAAAAATACAAAAAGGAAAACAACGGAGTAAATTACTCCAGTGTCCAGCTCTTGTGGTGCTGAAAATATAACAATGCTTTTGTTACACAGAGACACTCAAAGAACAGCCGCATTTCAATGGAACTAATTATTGGTGCTTTGGAATGCTATTTATTCCTTTAACTGATTGATCACCATGCTGGAGTAAGCCATCCCAGGGCCTCACTCATGCCAGGCATGTGTTACAGCACTAAGCCATACCTGCAGCATCCACATGTCCTCCTAAATAACTGCTCCAGGCTTTCCTGACAATGAACATGACTTTCCGTGTTTGTGTGTGTGTGTGTGTGTGTGTGTGTGTGTGTGTGTGTGTGTGTGTATGTGTATGTGTGTGTGTCCTCTGTCTGTGTGTGTATGTGTGTGTGTGTGTGTGTGTGTGTGCTGTCTTTCCCTCGAGAAGACTATGATACGATCACAGCTCATCTCCTTATATACAGCAGGATACAAGAAAATTAAAGCAGAAAACAAGACAAAACAGGAAATTACAAGAGGCAGTTCTGAAAAGCAAGCAGCAGCATCCACAGCATCCGCAGCCGCCAACCAGAGGTGTGAGAGTTGCCCGCAACAGAAGAGGGGCCTATCTTTCATCGTCAAATACAAGTTGAGAATGAGATTTAGAGACGTTGCAAGTTTTTAAAAAAATGAGGAGACATGCTGTGAAGATTAAAAGACCATCACACAAATTACAAAACCTCCTGAATGCCGGTTCCAGCCAATAATAAAGTGAGAGCCTCCTGGGTCCCCACTGGTTTCTTAAACCAGGCTGTTCATCTTGTAAAAGTGCAGAACGCTGAGTCTGGGCAGACGCCTAGGCTTGTGTTCATGCAGAAGGGAGAGTTAAACTTCACTGTCACATCAAATCTCCCAGTTGTCCCAATGGCAGGAAGTGATTTAATTGTCCTGTTCTTAGAGTAAAGGCCACAGGGCTTTAGTGAGGAGGGGGGTATGTGCTGTTTTTCAGGTACAAGTCAAATGCACATTTCCCAAGCATGCTTCGGAGAACAACAGACTCATGAGCCGCTCTGCAGAAGCCAGAGCTGATGCCAGACTCCAGCTGGGCGCGCACACCTGCCCTGTCCCCTCCTGGAGACTCAGAAACACACCTGGATCCCACGACAGGCCACAGAACAAGACTTAGCTCACCTGTAACTAAATCTCATCCACCAGCCCACGCCTCCTGCAGCTGCTCTATTGACTGAGCCCAATCCTGAGGACCCTTGCATCTAGGCTGCTGGGGACTTACAAACTTTTTGAGAGAAAACGTGTGGGCTGGTGGCAAACGGAGCACAGAAGCCCTGGCAGCTGTGCAGGGGACACCAGTTGACACTAAATGAGACCTGGTGGGGTACAGATCAAAGCATCCCTATTCCCCCAAGTCCTCATTTACCTGCAAAGCTATCAGCTGGCAAAGGGTAAATCTTGGTTTAGCCTCCCCCACTTACAGATGGCTTTGTGTCTTTGAAACACAAAGAATTCAAAGTAAGGCCTGATGCATCTCCTGTGGATCTCTTCTGTGGGGGTGGGGGTGGGGGTGGGGGTGGGGGGTGGGGTGGGGGTAGGTAGGCTGGTGGCAGTTGGGTGATGATGACACCTACTGATCTAACAGGGAGGGGAACCACCACTCTCCTATTTGTTGGCTTTTCTCCCCTGTTTATGGATGAATCTCCCAGTCAGTCCCTCTGAGAGAGCAGCCTGGGGAAAGACTTCCCAGGCTCCCTGCAGGGCTCCTCTTTACAAAGCTTACATGGAGTATCCACCTTTGGCCTCCACTAAAGTCAGAATCACCCGCTTCAGCAGTGAGAGTCAGATTCTGACGGCTCAGGGGCCATGCGCATGATCAGAGAGAACTCAGAGAAATCGATCCGGCACCAGGGCTGCTGGGGCCTCTGAAACATGTAGGGGAAGAGAGGGCGGAGGGGGCGGAATCAAAGGGAGAATGGTTTCCTTTTTATCAGGACAATGAAGCAAAGGAGCTGGATGTGAAAGTAGAATAGTCTTCAGAAGGCAAGAAGTCAATGTCTGCATCCCCAGAACACAGGTGCCCCCAGGCAGGGAGTAGCCTGCACTTCCACACAGCTCCTGAGCCCCAGCAGGACAGCTTTGAGGAGCGACAATTAGGCCAAACATTAATTACAGAATTAAATACGTGTTAATCACCAAATACTTGACAATTTGTGTTTTAAGGAGCCATAATTAACCTGCAATTAGCCGTATTCTGTGCAGGTTACCATTGCGAGTGTACCTGCAGACTGCTCTCCCATAAATAGCAGGAGCAACACAGAATGACTGCTGTAGAGGAAGGCTTAACCCTGAGAAAACGTGTTTCAAAACTCGGTAACTGCACCGAAGGCCGCATTAGAGGAGGACAATGAACAACAAGCCGTGCCCAAGAGGACCGGTGAGGCTTAGCCAGAGCGTGGAGGCACACGGGTCTAGAGTTAGCCAGGATCAAAGGCAACTCTTATATTTTACAGCCAACGCGAAGTCAGAAATGGGCACCCTTGACAGACCTGGGCGCTAAAGGGAAAAGTGGAATCTAATGAGCCTAGTGCTGTTCCCACGTGTGTCCTAAGGAGCAGCCCATCACTGTGGAGTCCAGTGCCCTGGATAGGGCAGAATTCAATGGGATGAAGGCTCGCCTTGGACTCCTGTAGAACATTGGTTCAGGAACATTCTTAGGGAAAAAAAAAAAACACAGGGGCAGAAGGATGGCTCAGTAGAAAACTGTGTTTGTCAAGACCCCTAGGTACACACAGAGAGGGGCGGGGACGGAGGGAGGGAGGGAGGGAGGGAGGGAGGGAGGGAGGGAGGGAGAAGGGGGGATATCTATGTTTTACCTAATGTCTGAAGAAAGGGGTTTTTTTTTGTTGTTTTTTTTGTTTCTGGATCCCGTATGTCACTTAACATCCTTTGACTCTAGGAGCTGCACTTGGGAAGCCCTGAGCAGGTGAGGCACCACCCACTCTGCCTCCTCACTGTGTCCTGAGAGCACCCATGTGGCTCCAGAAGCTCTCACCACTCACTGAGAAGCTCATCTACCCCAAATGCCTTTTTACTTTCATTTCCACCCTGCGCGGTCATTATACTTAGGCCACAATCTCTTGTTGAGCCTTGTAAGTTAGCAGGGGTGATGCCAACAGCCAATCGGCCTTACCAAAGTGTATGCTCTTTAACTTCACGTTGGCACTACTCATCGCGGTATTAATGGGAGATCCTTTTGAACAGTCCATTTATCCGTCTAAACTCATGTTTGCTGTGAGATGGGGATGTAGCTCACTGGGAGAGTTCGTGGCTAGCATGCGCCAGATCCGGGGTCCACTCAACTGCACCACAAAACGAGGGCACAGACAAGCAACAATCTCCATTTACAGGTGTCAAAACTATCCAAGAAACTGTTATGTGAGTATACCTTAATACTACAAAGATATATATATATATATACACCTTATGTTACTTCTTGTGATCAGGACAAATGCTGCAGCTCCCGCTGGAATGCAGATGCATGTTGAGGGAGAGTGGCTACCTGTCCCCTTGACAGGGACTCTCAAGAGTGCAGTCTCCTTTAAGGACTCTTGTCTTCAGCTTTCCAGCCCCAAACAACAGCCTTGTACCCTGAGAACACATCCTTTGGCTATTGCACCGGGTTCCCCAAGAAAGTATCTTATGCGTGCATAATACCACAGCTTCTTCAGTATTTTGAAATTATAACTATTAATCATCACAAATCAGGTTCATATCTTTAGCCCAGTGGAGGATTCTATAGAGAAACCTACATGGACTTTCTCATCCAAAGCAGAGGACCCCCCCACCCCCTCACACCATGATTCATACTTGTAAAAGCATTAAGAGACAACCACCATCTTCTGTGTGCTGGTCTACACCAGGGAAGCTCTAGCTCTGGTGGTACCCAGTGGGCATCGTCCTGTCTCTTATGAAATTGATCACCTCCACTTTGGATGAGGAGATGGGATGGAGGTTATGCTGGGCGGTGGTTTCCCTTTATTCTGTCTCTGTTAAAGCAGCCGTCTCTTTCCTTGCAGGTAGACAAGATAACTCAAGTCTCAGCGGTGGGTTTGAGGCTGATATTTCTGTGTTTACTTATGTCCCCTGCTGAGATCTCCTGTATTGTCCTGGATATACTATCTATTAAATAGTGTGTGTGCTGTTACTAGGGCACTGGCTTCGGATGTTTTCTACCCCTAGGCAGAAAAGGGGGAAATATGAGGGGGTGCTAGCCCCACATGCCTTTGAGATGCTAAAAGTTACCGCATTAAAGAACTGCTCAAAGCATGCCGTGATTCTTCATGAAGCAATCAATGCTATGCACTGACCGCCATCACCTCGCCACCCCCAATGACAGTGAAACACTAATTTCCAAGGCACTGTTATCAGAAGGTGGGGCCTTTGAAAAGGGATCAGGTCATGAGGATGGTGTCCCCATGACAGAATTAGCACCCTTAGAGAGTGCTTCCAATGTGAGAAGTCACTGTCTGTGTTTAAGCCGCCCAGTCGATGGTATTGTTGCTGTGGCTCAGGAGACTGTGACAGTAGCAAAGCAGTGGCCTGCAGAAACCCCAAAGCTATGAGACTCGTGTTCTGACCTTAGTTGGTAAATCATGCACTGTTCAATAATGTGAGGGAGAGGGAGCCGGGAAGGCTTTGGCATCTGGATGGTGTCCACCACTGGGAAGGTAGAGTATTGTAGCAGGAGTTAGTTGTTCAAGAAAATAAGAAGGTGCCGAAAATGACAATAGCTCCTCTTCTCAGCCCCACTCATGCCCAGTTCACCAACAAAATCTATTCCATTTCCCCTTCCTTGTCCCTGGGAGGCTGCCCTTTTCTGGAGAGACATGGAGGAAGCATGGATCTGAGGGAAAGAAATGAAGTGGGGCTGGGAGGAGTGGAGGGAGGGAAACTGTGGCAGGGATGTATTGTATGAGAGAAGAATAAATAAAAAAAATTAATGAAAAAAATGGCAGTAGCCTAATAAATAGAACCACCCTATTACAATGTGGTTGAGTGATCCTTTGATAGGTCCTGTATCCTAAGATTGATCATAGCTTAAGCCATTCATTGGATATGCATGGCTCTTTAGCAAAGTATAAAAATAAGGCAAAACAGAAACTCTAATCTTGATTGTAGTCAATGTCATACATCATACTGAGTCGCTTTTGGTGTCACTCATACAGATGCACTCTAGAAGATACTCTGGGCAACAGTCACTGTGGCACTGAAATGTTCGTACACGTACACATTCTCTGATGACACTAACACAAAAGCACTTGCAGAAATCAGAAGGTGCTGTAAGCATGAAGCGTACCTGGTAAAAGTTGGGCCAGAAGGTGCTGATGGCCAACTCCGCCCTGTGCCACGTGCGGGTCGGGTCTCCAGATAGATTCCAGATGGGACTCCCCAGCGGCCCGTTATTCACCTTCACGTAGACGTTGAGCAGCCCAGGAGCGGAGTGGCTCTTGCTGGATACAAAGTAGTGGAAATCAATGCAGTGTGTGTCATTCTCCTTAAGCTGAGGTAAGAGCAGGTGGGCTCTCTGGCCCTGTAGATTCCCAGACGTGTTCACCAGCATGAAGGAGCCTGTGGAAACAAAAGCAGAGGGTTACAACCCAAAGTGGCAGTTTTCCCCCCCCGCCCCCCGGTGCCCTCTGAAAAGCCACTACCATTATGTGAACTGGCAAAGTAATCACACATGTCTCGCTTAAGCTTAAAAGGAGTCCCCGTTGTCTTTTTGAGAGAGGCTGTGTCCTTCTATGTCACACAGCCTCGTGGGTGCTGGGATTATGAATGTATGCCGCCACACCTGATGTGCTTAAAACTTCAGTTTTCCCCCACTCCCACCCTTTTGGTTTGTTACCTTCTGTCTCTGCGAAGCCCTAACGCATTAACGGGGTCAGTGAAGAAAGGCGCCCTGGACATTACTGCAATAAGCCTACCGTAGAATGAGCTTGTTACTAGAACATTTAGAATCATGTCGGTTTGTTCGCCACTGGCTGCCTGGAGCTATCTATACTCAAGTCAATTAGAACCTCACACTTTTAAAGTCCTTTGGCTCCTCAGTGACACCACCCACTTTTCAGGCATCCAAGGCACATGTAGCTATTGCACTGGGCAAGCTAGACACAAAACAACCTCATTCTCTTCAAGGGTTGCATGGGGGCAACACTAGCCGTTTCACACTTTAATGCAGCAGAGCAATCTATAAACAAACTAGTACATGACACCAGGAAAGATGTCCATATGCTGTGATTCCTACAACCAAACAAGAAGACTATCTTTAACAGAATATTGCAAGGACCAAATTAAAAATATGAGCATGGATAGCTTATATTGTTATGTTATATTATATTATAATAACATTATTTTATATAATATATAGTCATGTTATATATGTGTATTTATAATATAAATTCAAATATATTATAATAAATACTCTATTACATGGTAAATATATTAATACTACATTATAAACTGCTCTTAAGGAATCACATGATGGTATGAATGCTGACAGTTAGTGCTGTCAACTAGCTTTAGTACCAGTGCAAGCTGGAATAGGCTCTCAGTTCTAGAAGCATCTTATCACCCCTTAGGATGAGTAAAAGAGTCTCCAAGTTTGCAGTCAACCACTCCAATGTCCCATATCTACCTGAACAGGCACAAGTAACACAAGTCCCATCAAAAGCCTGAAAGGGGATGACAGCGCCTACTTTAAATGAGAACACATTTCAAGGATGGGTCCCATGCCTACCAGGGAAGGGCTGTGTTTGGAATACAGTTTAAACCACAGAGGAAACTCAAGTATGATTTAGGAGAGACTTGAAATAGGAAGTGGTGGCACATGCCTGTGGTAGCAGCTAGTCAGGAGGCTTGAGGCAGCAGCAGATCATCCTGGGCAACAGAACAAGCTGGCATTTCCAAAGAGAGAGCAAAGAAAAGGAAAAAATGAGCACCATATATGTGTGTGTGTATGTGTGTAGTATATGTGGTCTGTGTATGTCTCTGGCAGTGGTGTATGTGATGTTTGTGGTTTGTGGGATAAGTGTGAATGCTGGCAGGCAGGAAAGTGTGTATGGTATATATGTGATGTGTATGTGTGTGGGGTGTGTGTGCTGTGGTGTTGTGTGTATGTGTTGTATATATGACATTTGTGTTGTGGATGGTGAGTGTGTATGCTGTATGTGTTATGTATGTGGGGGTGAGTGTATACAGTATGTGTGGTGTTTGGAGATGGGTGTGTACATATGGTGTGCGTGTGTGTGTGTGTGTGTGTGTGTGTGTGTGTGTGTGTGTGATGTGTGTCTTTGTGTATGGTGTGTATGTAACAAGAATTAGGGAAGAAAAGGTCATGAATGAATTGAAAGGGAGTGGTGAGACATGAGAGGGAGTGGGGGAAAGTGAGGCAGAAATGGTACAAAGTACTCACGTGTGAAACTCTTTATGACAACAAGAAGCAAACCCAGCACTCTAAACTTAGCCCGTAGAATCTCCATGCTGTCCTTCTCCTTTGTGCTTAAAACAAGAATGACCACCAGGTGATTCCCCGTGGAGGTGGTCCCTCCCACTCACCAGTCACTTGACAGCCGTCTGGATGGTCAGGCTGCCTGCCGCAAGCAGCACAGTGCTTGCACAGAGGGCTGGAAATGTCCAGGACTCCACGTATCCATAATCACTGTCACATGGGATTTGGAACCTACCTCTGACATAAACAGGGACTACTACACTCAAGGGAGTCCAAGTCTTACAGTCCTTTCTCCCTTTTGTCCCTGTTTCAGTCAGAATATGGTCTCTTTGGTTGTAAGATATGCTTCTGAAACACAGATTTGTGTAGTGGCACCCATAATACGGTAGCTCCTCCAATTCCTGTCCTTTTTTTTTTTTTTTCAGGACATCAATGTGTCCTAAACACACACACACACACACACACACACACACACACACACACACACACACACACACACAC
>OU015743.1:5317997-5354964 GCA_907169655.1 Acomys percivali | reverse complement strand
TCCTTCCTTCCTTCCTTCTTTCCTCTTTCTTTCCTTCCTTCCTACTCTCCCTCCCTCCTTCCTTCTTTCTTTTTTTCTTCCTTTTTTGTCATGTGTAGCTCTGATGACCATCTACCAGCTAAAATATGGCTCCCCTTAAGAAATAACATACAGACCAGTACAGAAATACAATACAGACCACACTTAAGCTTTAACAAAGGCATTATCTTTGATACTTCTAGCTTAACAAACACCTACTAGTGGTACTCAGTAAGTAGCTCTCCTAAGAATACCAAAACTCCTACCTATATCCCAGTGCAAAGCTGCCATGTCTCCTAAGAGGAAGGCAAGGGACATTTCATTAGCCTGGCTCAGAACAAAGACAGGCATTTGCAAGCTTGATCAAAGGACAGGAAGAAGATATTATCAAAAACTCAGCAATGTGAGCTAGGCAGGGTGGTGAATGCCTGTGATACCACCACTCAGGTCGTGGAAGCAGTAAGACTTGGAGTTCAAGGTCCTCCTCCACTACACAATGAGTTCAAGGCCAGCTTAAGCTAGATGAGACTCTGACTTATTCTTATTTTTCCCAACCCGCAACAAAAGCCAAAAAACAAACAAACATTTCGACATTACTAGATAAAATTGAACCAGCTTCCATTTAAAACTATTGATACAACATTTAAATATATAAATTATCAAAACAGCCTAGAGTTTAAGGAATCTTTCAGGTTAATTAATAAGAGACAGTATGAAGATATTAATAAATAATTGGTACATTATATCAAGAAACAACTGGCACAATCATAGCTGAGATACTGGAACAGTATTTCTTTTCACCACTATGCCAAAATGTTTTCAAACGCTTGGTATAATTTTAACATGAATACATTTTTAAAACGCAAAGGTTTTAGTCCCAGATGTTTGTGAGTTGTTACTGCAGAGGTTGAGGAAGGAAGTGGAAACAACTGCTTTCAACATTCCAACAGTAGATACCATGACAATCAAACCCTTTGCCCTTTTTGAATAGACAATATTTACTAGCTCTGTGACTATGGGAAAGTCCTTCCCAAGTTGAGCCTGTAAAATGAGAAGTGGCCAAGGCAAGCAGCTAAGTCAAGCAGAGCAGTCGACGCTGTACCAGGGAGACACAGGTGACCCTCAACCACTCGTCCATCACATGACCGAGTGCCGAGTAGAAACGCACAATTTGGCCTTGCTCCTGACTGTGTATTTGAACCTGGTCTGGGAAGATGAGAACCCATCTTAGCAAGAGCAAAGCTAGCCTAAAGCAGCGGTTCTCAACCTGTGGGTCATGACCCCCTTTCACAGGGTTGCATAGCCTGTAAATCAGATATTTACACTGTGATTCATAACAGTAGCAAAGTTATAATTATGAAGTAGCAACAAAATAATTTTATGGCTGGGGGTCACCACAACATGAGTAACTGTATTCAAGGGTCACAGCATTAAGGGGGGCTGAGAATCACTGTTCTAAAGAAAAACACCTATGCCATTTCTTTTGGCTATAAGCCTACTGCAACATTGAACCCCAAGAAAATGGAATTTCCTCAGGAGTTTCATTTGAGGAGAAAATAGAGGTGCAAGCCTGGTGTCAGCCATAAAAGAAATTTGTTTCTGGGGAAGAGGTTTTGGATGGTTCTCACAATTTACCAGTCCCCTTGCAGGAAAGACGGGAGCCGAGCTAAGGATGAGCCACCTGTGGGTGGGATGTCATCTCGCACCCAGACCAGGACTTCTCAGTTACACATCCTCTTTCCTCTTTATTTAAACCTGACCATCAGGGTGGGAGACATGGCCCAGTGGTCAAGAGTGTTACAGCTCTTCCAGAGGACCAGAGTTTGGTTGCCAGCACAGAACTCAGCCAGCTCACAAGCACCCATCACTCCAACTGCACAGACTCACGCTTCCTGGCCTCCATAGGCCCCCACACATGTGTGGCCGTGACTACACCAACACACACAAGCGTTCACGTAAAATATAAATAAGCTCAAAGATGGCTCAGAAGGGAGGACCACTTTATTTGTTCATTTTCCCAGTGTAGCCACGTTGAGGACATCTTCCCTTTCCGCTTCTCACCATTAGCGGTTTCTTTAATTAGCCTGTGGAGGACAGGTGGCCAAACCTAGCATGTTAGGACTGTTAGGCCCAGCATCTGACCCTAGCGCTGCAGTAGCAGATGGGCCAGCTGAGCACCTACTTCAAGGTCATTTCTCACCCATGACCTTACGGGGGTCAATGAAGATGTAATTATGTAGGCTCTTACTCAGCCCAGCAAGGTTGGCAATACAAACTAGGAATTCTAGGTTTAAATGTCCCTTCAACATTTAGGAGAGAATTTTAAATTTAAAACAATCATTCTAGATGTAACCTATTAAAATGCCTCCTACTGTGGCTTAAATCTTGGAATGTTGCCAAGTCTGTCCAATTCCAAGTGTGTGTGTGTCTTTTTATAAGAGTAAGAGTCCACAATAACGGTGATGATGAAAGCTATGAGTTTTATTTTCAAAACTAATTATTTTGAACTTTCAAGTGGTAAAGAGGGAAACACCGTTGTTGAGATGAGTCTGTGACCTGCCCTGAGTTAGTCCACATTGTGTGAAACACTGCTTCTCCATATTGAACCTCACCCTGAGAACCCCATTTTATAAGCTGCTTTTGACTCCATGTGGAGGATGGAGGATGATTTTGCATGTGAGCGGAGACCCGGACAGCACCACCCACTCAGCACCACCCGTATGACACAGACGGATGACACGGTGACTCTTCTGGGAGTTGAAAGACACCAAGATGGACAAGATAAAAATATGAGTCATATAACTACAATCTCCAGTCATGAACATTTGGAACACTCCAATAGCTAGAATTTTAAATGCTAATAAAGTCCTTTGAAAAGGCTACCAATATCAGCTGAAATATGCATCAATTCTATTGCCGAAGACGCATTACAGTAAACTAGTGTGTTTTTTCCTAGGGTATGAAACTGGACCTGCAATTCACAAAATATATTTGGAAATCTAATTTGATATAAACTTTTAAAACCAGCTAATAATGCATTTACATCTATGCATATTGCGTGAATTGTGTGGACAAAAAAGTGTGCCACATCCACTTAAACAGGGAAACAGCACAAGAGATGAATCAAGGGAGGTGGGAGAAAGAACAGATTTTACACGTGTGGGAAAGAGATTTGGAGTCAAGCTTTGCATTTCCTGTTCCCCTTGTCTACCCACAGGAACTAAAGTGGACTAAGGAGCCAAGTCAGAGCAACCAGGGTTATGCCTCAGAAGCAGATTCCCAGATACACTTCTTTATCTCTCAGCCTAATAGGGAGCTATCAGAGTTATTTTAATGAAGGCTCTACTTTGTTCTTTTCTTAAAATGAAGTCTAGGCTGGGGAGATGTCTCAGCGGTTATGAACATGGCTTGTTCTAGCAGAGAACCAGAGAACCCAAGTTCCATTCCCGGTGTCCGCATGGCTCCTCACGGGGATCTGTAACCCCAGTTTCAGTGGATGCAATCTCTCAAAACTCCAGGCAAAAAAAATTACCAATGTACAGGAAAGGTACAACAACAACAACAACAACAACAAAAAACTAGGCCGGGCGTGGTGGCGCACACCTTTAATCCCAGCACTCAGGAGGCAGAGGCAGGTGGATCCCTGTGAGTTCAAGGCCAGCCTAGTCTACAAATGAGTCCAGGACAGCCAAAGCTAACACAGAGAAACCCTGTCTCCAAAAAACCAAAAAAAAAAAAAAAAAAGAACTCTATAAAACATCTTTTATTTCTAATAAAGCCAAAGATTTCATTAGAAAGAACATTGATGGAGCCCTGCCCTTCCATCTTTAGCATTGTTTTCCTTTTATCTTTAGCTAAAGATTTCACCTGGTATAGTGTATAGCTGCTTTACATTTTCCATTTTGATCCTTTTGCTCCAGCCTGTCCTCGCCTGGTAACAAACAGGCCCACATACAAAGCACCAGCGGCACCTGGAGAGGTTCTATCGTTAGCTCCTGGGGCAGCACAGAACTGGACAGCCAGGTGGCAAGCAGGCCTGAGAACTGTTTTCTGTTCACACATATGTCCAGCTCCTCTTTCCTTCCCTATATTTTTGTTTTCTCTTTATTTTTCAAAATAGCAAAAATATTAGCAATGTAAAAATAATATTAATTATAGTAGTGTAATAATAGTATAACATTATTAAATATGTGTGTTATATAATAATAATAATAATAATAATAATAATAATAATACCAGAACAAACAGTTTCAAAGAAAAAAAATAACTTCTTCCTGACTTCCAAACACTTACAAATCGAGACCATGGAGTCAGCAGTATACTTCCCCCAACCCCCTTTTTATACACATATAAACCCATAGTCATTAATTTGAAGAGTTTTCTGGAAGCAGTCCCCACGCCCCCCCTTTTTTTTTCAGGGAATAATCCTTTGTCTAGTCCACTTGGCAGTAACAAGTTGTGGACCACTCTCCAAGCCAATGCAGACACATGAAGACCCAGTTGGATATTTTATACCCTTTTGTTTCTGTTTTGAGACAGAGTCCGGAGATCCAGCCCACCTTACAGAGGTGGGACATCCTGTTTCAGCCTCGTGAGCGCCGGGAGTACAGGGTGTCTGGCTGTCAGTTGGTCATTTTAAATCAGGCACACCCTAACAGCAACCCACGAAGTCCCGTGAGTTAGGTCTCTGTGCTTCCAATTTTATAGTGGTTTATTTCATTAATATAAAAAAAAATGTTCCAAACATGAACAGTCACTTCTCATTCATTAGCGATCACAGTTCCTGGTATGTGTACAGTGCCCCTACCACTCCAGTGAACAGGCTGCTGAGTGGACTCTGGGCCCAGAAGTCTCCGTCTTCCTGCCCTGTCCACTCTGGCCCTGGCAGACATCATGACTTCCTCTGTGTTTTCCTTTCTCCTTCATGTCGTTGTCAAGGGAACCATCAGTTGGAAGGGCTGGGCAGCTCACCCCGCTGAGCATCTCGTGTGCACTCTTTTATTTGGTCCCCTCAGTAACCCATTGAGGAGAAAATCACTATCGCTCTATGTTCAGAAGTGTTTTTTGTTTTTTTAAATACTAGCCTGGGATCACACTAAAAACTAAAATTTTTAAAAACCTGGTCTCATTAGTTCTAGGCCAAGTGTTTTAACTACACACACGGAATCCAGACTTTCTAGGTTTTCTCAGAGTTGGGTAGCCAGCTAGCTACCTGTGGCCAGAGGCGCTGTGGAGGAAATCCAAAGTAGCAAAATGCCCCCAATGCTATTAGGGTCACCTTCAGTTTTCAATTACCACTCTGGAAAACAAGAAACCCCACTATATTCTCAAATTACACAGACTTCTTCATTCGCAAAACAAAAATTAAGGTCCACTCTGTTTGTGATGGTGGTACGAAGCCAGAATTATCTCTGTTATTTTCTCTTAAGTTAACAACAACAACAACAAGAATTGGTGACAGACTCCAAGATAAAGAGATTAGAATAAAATCTATTTCTCTGAGAGCTGCCAAGGTATGCTGAAAATCATGAAATTTCAGTAGGACATTTAATATAGCATACACAATTAAGTCGGCCTCAGGGTCTCTTCAGAGGCCTGGAGCACGCTGTTGATTCTTGGTCCCTAGTGCAATAAAACGACACGCTCATACTCACATGGCCTGACTTCAGAGTGGGATGCTAGGCCAAATGATCCAAAACAGATGTCCAGTTCCCTTAGTGTACACAACCCTGGTGAGGGCGGACACGATCTAATAAACACTGAAAGGCCATGGGGTTGAGACCGGGGAGTCACAGAGGCACCCCACGTTCTGGGCTCTCGGCTGGAAGTCCAGGAGAGTTGCCCTGATGTTCACTATTACACAAATTGACCTTCTCTGTTGTTGACAATGAGATGTGAAGGCATGCGCAAGACAGAAGAAGAGCCAAGGCCGCGGGAGCGCTACTCAGGGATAATTTCTCTTCCTCTTAATAGTCTCATAATTTACCTACACAAGTAAGTGCAACTTACACAATTAGCCAGGGCCAGGAAAGGACAGGAATGCACAAACAACATGCCAAGAAGGGCAAGTGGCCTGAGTGTGTGTGCACAGCACTGTCGTTTGCTTCTGTGAGCATGTGGAGAGAACAGCCTGGAAGAACAAATGGGCGGCAGTCTGGACAGTGAAACTAGCAAATTCCGGAAGACACGGGGTCGGCACTCAGAGTTACAACTTCGGGATTTTATGTCTGACTGAATACTGAGAGGTTGGACATCCATGGTCTGTCTCCAAAATAACGTGTAGCCCAAATGACATAGGAAAACGGGCCCTCTACATTATGCCTACTGAATCTTATCTGGCAGAGAAGAAAAAAAAAATATATATATATATACATATATATATATACACATATATAATTTTGAAAGCAGTTTAATTATATATCCATTTAAAAAACAACAGCAATCAAATTTCAGAGCCATGTTAAAGGTGAATCCATCACAGTTCTCTTTTCTGCATATACATTTATATTATTACACATAAACAAAATAAACTACATACAAAAATATATTTTATACTTCTATATCTCCAAGTCTGGACATCATCAGGTGTATATGGCAGGCACTTAATTGCTTATTGAATTAACAAGAACAAAGCATTATAAAAGAAAAAAATTGCAATGGATTTATAAAATCACTTTGTGTTTCTTATTAGCAGAAGCTTCCATTTTTCTTATTTATAAAAATACGCTAGAAAGCGCAAAGCAGATAGTCTGCCAACAGCTCTAAAGTATATGGTAACCTTCTGAGGAAGTCACCCAAGGCATCAGCAATCTACAATTAATTACACCCTCATCTTGATAACTCCTTACATTCCACACCACTCGCCAGTACTGTGCACCAGGCCCTATGAACTGCATCACAGAGGCAGAGCTGTGTAAGATTCAAGACTCACTCCTTACCAAGACCCACGAAGTAGGAAGGTGATGACGCTGCCATAGACGGAGCCGTGATGGAGATCTAACACACAGCGGGGCACAGAACAAGGAGTTTCTCCGAGCTAGCTCAGGGAGCTGGGTGCTGGTGCTGTCTTTTTGGGTGAATAGTTAAGCAGTATGATACAGGCACAGGAAAGATGCCCTGAAACTCTAAAAGATGCCAACTCAACAGGGCAAGCAACCCAGTGATCCCGTAAACACAGCCCCAAGTTGTAGGTTCAGTCAGGAAGCATGACTGGGGAAATGGCAGGGTCATTTTTAGAACGTTAGGTATTAAGCTGCCTCATTCTGAGGAGCTGTCAGGCATACACAGACACAGCGAGCGCTCTTCTCGGAGGGAACAAGACATGGTCGTGACTGACTTTATCTACTGTGAGAACTTTAGGAGGTTCCCCAGCCCTCAAGAGCTAAATCAATATGGAAGCTGAGCACTTGCAGGAAATTGGTTCCCTGGTTGTTTTAGGAGTCATAGGATGGATTTCCACAGAAGCAACCAGACTTATCCAAAGCTAACAGTGGTTCACCGTTTAGATTTGAACTTGTTCTTTGCAGCTTGGGCACCGCTTTGTAACATGTCTTTTGAGCGTGGCAATGCTGCCTTACCTGGAAGTTTAGAGAGTTGAACAGTCACTGTCACACACACACACACACAGGTCAAATGCTCTGAACCCTGTGCTATTGTGAGAACTTGTTTAGGGAGCATCTGTAAGTCTTAAAATGAGGTTGAAACACTTTCCCATCAGTTACACAGGGCCCAGAGGGGGAGAAGAAGGAAAAACCACTCAGGAGGAAACCAAACAAACAACTTATGTGTTTTATAATTTTGTGTGTGTGTGTGTGTGTGTGTGTGTAAAATACAACTTTAGACTTCATAGATCATAAACCCAAGTCATTATATTAATTTTATATTTAAAAAATTCATTAGGTATTATACAGATTGGCAGAAATGAAGCATTGTCTACCTAGAATTATTTATCAGCCTCATGCAAAAGAATTAATACTAGAAAGTACATTGAGTAGAGCAAACTGCTGGGGGGGGGGGGTGCTCCACGCCTAGGTCTGACTGCAGAACAGAAACTGTGCTGTGTGCGTTCTGGACCACCAGAGGTGTCCAAGGCAGACACAGTCAGTGCTGAGGAAGCTGCGTGGCCAAGGGGGAAGAGAGTATGACTCATGAGGGACAACCTTGGCGAGTCCAAGTCCATGCATAGCAGCTGTGGGGACGCCATGAGCACAGGCAAGCCTTGACACTACCACAGGGAGGGAAAAGCATGCTCTCTTAATGATCACACACACACACACACACACACACACACACACACACACAGACACACACACCGTCTAAAAAAATTTAGATTGATTCTCATCTACAGGCAACAAATAAGTCCTGGTAGTAAAAGGAAAGCAATGGCCACGTGGATAACGCAGCGACGAGGAGGAGCATCACCTGTTCAGGATGAAGAAGATCTCGCGATACTGCAGTGCTGAGGTTTAGCTTGTCTTCTCAGATACGCTCTCTTTCCTGTCAAGTTCCAAAGTTTGGATCTGGAGGTATTCACTGCGAATGATCACACAGAACAACTCCAAGTGCTCAGGTATTCCTCAGGAATAAAGAACACAGAACAACCCCAGGTGCTCAGATACAATTAAGATGGCACTTGTGGGCCCAAAAGAAACACTCGAGTCATTCATTGGACATGCTTGGAGAACTCCATGACCCTAACAACAAAACCCCACAATCCCAGGGATTACTCCTAAAGAATACAAGATCACTTTTTTTTTCCTGCGGAGCTTAAATCAAAACTACAAAACAAAACAAAAATCTTCATTCATTTGAGACTGCATAACTTCATATTGACTGATAAAATCCATAGCTATATTACATTTATACTGAAATAAGAAAAATGTTTGTGATACTATGAGGCACAATCCCATCATCAGCTTTTCTCCCCCTCCAAACAAAACCAAAGCAGTGTCTGGGCAGGGGGCGGGGGGTGGGCATGGATAAAATTGAAGGAAGGGGTCCACAAAGTTCAGTAAAATTTACATGGAGCATTTCCTTGGACTGCTACCACATATAGACCATAGACTTTAGTCACACTAGCAGGACTTAACATTTTTCCGTTGCTAAAAATTGGCAGAGATTTCCATGTTCCATTATTGTGACCTGTCACATTACTGAACTGGAAATGGCCAACTCTACTGCGGGCCCTTGCCATTCGCGGACTGACAGATAAAGACACACATCTTGTGTCATTTTCAAGATCTGAAGACCTTTATTTTGCTGTAATCAGTCCTGGTACAGCGTTACAGATTTTATTTGAAGCATGGTACTGAGAGTGGTCTATGGAATCCTCAGGGCTGCCAAGGTGTCCAAGGCACAGAAACTGAGAGGAGCTGAATTCTGAACAGCCACACTTGCATGGCTCTTCTTCCCTTATAACTGCTTATGTTCCCAAGCTTTCAGTGAGCATGGAGATGTAGGCTTTTCTCTGATGCTCAATTCTGTGTCCTTTCACATCTATGTCCCTGTAATTCTCCCCCACCCGTCTCCATACCCTCTCTTTCCTCCCTCATCTCTGCCAGTCTGTATGCCCAGTTCTCCACAGCCCCGCCCAAGCATACGCAGTCTTCAGGAGGATCAACCACAGTCATAAGATTTCAATGAGTCCAGTAGAAGCCTTCAAAGTCAGATGGTATTCAGATGTGTTCTGCACAGTTTTTAGGTCCACTCTGATTTACCCAAATAAGCTGTAGAAAAACGCTGATTGGGTGCAAACATAAATATTTAAAAATATTACGCTGCCACTTGCAAGGCTCTGCTGCAATAAGCCAGATTGCATTCAAATATTAAAGGCCAGAAAACCCTCAGTGAGTAATTGTTAGACTCACTTACTTTTCCTAGTCCTATAAATACTCAGTGTGTTTTATTTCAATCATTACTCTGTTTACTTTATAAGCAGAAACTTGAAAGCACAAGGCACACATATTTTTTTTTTCAGAGGACTTAGGTGACTGTAAACCTCTAGTTTAATAATAAAAGACACTTCCAGGGCGGGCAAGAGACATAGATAGTTCTATCATTTGCTCAGTTATGCAGAGTGCATTTATCAGTGGTCTAGATTCTGAGCTGAGAGCCTAAGAGTTAAAATCCAAAGATGAAGAAGACAGGGCTGAAGGCTCCAGGGAGCCTCCAGTTTCATCCACAAAGGCACAACAGTAGGTTTAAAAAGTGCCTAAGAATATAGCTTGGCTGCAGGATACAAAAGGGAGGGTGATCTCTGAGCTGTAGAAGGGTAATCATATCCGCGATGACTTCTTTTTCAGAAGACTCTTTCAAGGCTGCAGTTAGCATCTGTGACACAACAACAGGGCTAAGGGTCCACACAGGAGGCCACGAAGGAAAGGTCAGAACCCAAAGGTCAGGGAGGAAAGAGAGAGAAATGGCAGGTGTGACAGACTGCAGCGTTGGGTCTGAGTGTGCAGTGCACCTTGGAGGAGCTCTGGAACATCCCAGCCTCCATGCAGATAGACTGCTGACCACACAGCCCAGCATGCTGACCACAGGCAACATAACACCCAAGTTGCTTTGTTTCCCTCAAACTGCATGGGCCAGTGTGTGTAACAGCTCCATTGTCCCTCCCCTAAGGCATCAGAGGAAAACAAATAAAACAGAAATGCACTTCTGTCAGGATCCAAGCGACTCCATGCATTCCCTCGGACCCGAGCGCCAGTCTACTATCCCCACACCTCTACTTCCGCCTGGACTTCTCCCTGAAGAACATGAGGCCTCAGTCCTGACTCCCTTGCTTGTGTGTGTAAACTAGAGACCCAGATGGGAGCCAGACTGGGAAGCAGGTTGGAATGTGAACAGAAGCAAGTTAGTCACATATCATCTGTCTACAATTCTTATAAGCAAGGAAAGGCCAAGTATAGTAGGTCCCCCTTACCCTCGAGAGCATTCTACGGCCCTCAGTATGTGCCTGAAGTCACAGACATACGTATCCTATAGATACCATGGTGTTTGTGGTGGGGCGGGGGGCGGGGGGAGGAAGGTTGCTTAACTTATAAATTAGACACCAAAACCAATTAATACCAATAACATAATAAAATACAGTAATTATAACAGTTTAACAAAAATTATTTAAAACATGAATTTGTTATCTCAGAAATTTTGTAGTTTTGTACCAGAATTTAAAGTAACTGAAAACAATGGATGAGGGAGGGCAACTATGGCGGGTGAAAAGCTTTAAACGCGCATAGCTTGCATCCAAGGGGGAAGGAGAAGAATTCTTCAGCTTTGGTCTGTAAAGGTACAATACAGTGACACCCTGGATCCTTGGCTAGTCTGGCTGCTTAAGTACTCCTACCGGAACAGCACCTGTTTTTCAGGCCAGGGAGACATCAGGAAACATGCTCAGTAGAAAGGGTCAGAGGACACTGTGTCACAGATGCTCACTTAAACCTCAGAGTGCTAGCTGAGAACACTGGTCCTAGACCACACAGCACCACAGTTGGTGTAAGTGTGCCTGTTTGGCTCAGCAGTAAGGAAGGACAGGATGGAAGCCTTGCTTCTTCATGGGGCAGGTATGGTGGTACATGCCTGAAATCCCAGCACTTGGGGGCTAGGCAGAAAGATTCTGAGTCTGAGACCAACCTACCGGGTAACCTGATGTACAGAGTCAGACCTGAGTGAGAGGGAGTGAGGGACAAAAGAAAGGAGGCTTCATGAACCCCTTTGGAGGGCTATCAAAGGAAGTTAGACAGAAACAGACTGCTGAAAGGATCCTGAGAGATGTGTAACACGGACTCAATACAATGTGAACTTAACACCCTACATAAACCGGTGCACGATGTATAACATTTCACTAAAATGTAAATCGAATTGCTCACAGGACTCATTATATAGAAGTTTACTCGAAACAAGGAAAATTAGTAGACAGCAGAGAGAAAAAGGAAAAACATTCCGATTTCATGTGTATATTTCGAATTTCATGTCACCCGGCCTTTGAAGCAAGACCTAAGAACTTGCTGAGTACCACCACCGGCCTCGCTTCTTTACCAAGGAGACGACAGGCTATTTAACAGTCACGTGGCTGGAGCAGCAGGCCCATCCATTCATAGTTTGCTCTCTGCTGCCAACTAATAGGCACGTTGTGCACTGGAATATTGGCTCCAGGGGACTGATTTACAGGCCAACGTTAACACACCGTGTGGTATTGGATGAGGCTCAGCAACAAAGGGCCTGTTATCAGCTGGCCGTGGGGTACATACCTAAATCCTAGCACTGTAAGAGAGTGGGTTTTAGTTCAGCCTGGGCAATGGAGCAAGGTGCGGTCTCAAAAGAGAACAAGAGGCCAATTCCTTTTTTTCTGGACGTACAGAGTGTCCCGTGAGGACCAGATGACTTCGCATTGTCCTATTTCTCTCTCAGTCTCATTTGAAGATTTCTCTCTGCACATTTCTGGGAATGGTGCTGAGTCATTTATGTGCATTAAGAATTCTTCAAGTTATACCAGTAACATCTATGTCAAGAAAGAGGTTTTGTTTTGTTTTCTGAAACGTATATTGGACAGATGGTTCGGAGATTAAGAGCACTAGGCTGCTCTTGCAGAGGAGCTGGGTTCTGTTCCTACATCTGTAGAAAGCACGTAAAAAACTTACAATATGAATAAGGCCACTATGAACATGGTTGTGAATATGTCCCTGTTGTGTCCTGGAGCTTCTTCTGGGTATATTCCAAGGAGTGGAATAGCTGGGTCTTGAGGAAGTCCTATTCCCAGTTTTCTGAGATAGTGCAAAATAGATTTCCAAAGTGGTTGTACTAGTTTGCATTCCCACCAGCAATGAAGGCATGTTCCTCTCTCCCCACATCTTTGCCAGCATGTGGTGTCGCTTGAATTTTTGATCTTAGCCATTCTGATGGGTGTAAGATGGAATCTCAGAGTTGCTTTGATTTGCATTTCTCTGATGATTAACAACGTTGAGCATTTCTTTAAGTGTTTCTTAGCCATTTGATATTCCTCTGTTGAGAATTCTCTGTTTAGTTCTGAGCCCCATTTCTCAATTGAGTTATTTGGTTTGGTGGTGTTTAGTGTCCTCAGTAGAAGATCAGATAAAGAAACTGTGGTACATTTACACTATGGAATACTACTCAACTATTAAAAACAAGGAATTTCCAAAATTTGTGGACAAATGGATTGAACTAGAAATGATCATAATGAGTGAGTTAACCCAGAGGCAGAAAGAGTCAAATGGTATATACTCACTTATATCTGGACACTAGCCCAATGGACATGTCCCATGAAAGTCTTCACTTACTAGTAAAGTGGGACAGAGGGGAAGACTTCCTATTGGGACTCTAGGTGAGAGAGGCATGGGAGAATGGGGAAATAGAAGGATCCAGAGGGTCCTAGAAACCTACAAGAACATTATGACGGGCAGATCTGGCCTCGGGTGTCCGGGACAAACTATGGCACCAGCCAAGGACAATACGTGTAGTAAACTTCAAACCCCTACCCAGATCTAGCCAATGGACAGGACATTCTCCACAGTTGAGTGGAGAGTGTGGTCTGACTTTCTCACAAACTCTGGTGCCCCATATTTGACCACGTTCCCTGGATGGGGAGGCCTGGTGGCACTCAGAGGAAGTATAGCAGGCTACCAAGAAGAGACTTGATACCCTATGAGCATATACAGGGGGAGGAAGTCCCCCTCAGTCACAGTCATAGGGGAGAGGAGTAAGGGGAAAATGGGAGGGAGGGAGGAATGGGAGGATACAAGGGATGGGCTAACAATTGAGATGTAATATGAATAAATTAATAAAATATAAAAAATTTTAATAAAAAGAAACTTACAGTACAGAATCAGTAGCCTGAGTAAGCACCTCCCGGCTAGGCCTCTGTTCTAACGGGGAAGGAAAGGAGCTAGCTTTGCATCAAATTTGAGGACTTTCCGCATCCAATCATTTTACAATTCCTCCTAGCCAACAGTGTTACCATACCATACCAGCTATGACACAGTAATTCCATGTCAGCCGCCATGGCATGTAGGGGCCTGTGACTATTTCTACACTGGCAGTTAGTGCTACCTAGCCTCACTCAGAGTGGGATGATACATTTAGCCACATCCCCATCACCGTGGACGTCCGAACTCCACTATTGTTCCTTTCTACTCACATGTGGGTAAGATATCATGTCATAGAGGAAGCCAATCCATCTCTGATTGATGGTTACATTTATTTTCCCCACTGTAAACTAATAAACTGGATGTTAAACTTCCTTCAGGTTCTTAATGCCCAAGGAGCAGTTCCCTCCTTTTATACTGACAAAAAAAAAAAGTTCATTTAGATCAAAGAAGCTCAAAGTGAGTTTAGTGTGACTGTCTCCACTAAAAAGATGAAGGTGAAGAAAGTGAAATTGAAAGCAGACTTCCCAAACATCATTGAATGTAAAAATGGATGCACATGGGATCCAAAAACAGGCATGTGCCTGCATCTTTGTAACTAGAACTGTCTAAAGCTGACATCCTTCCTGTATAGACCCCAGATCCCTGGACAGAGGCACACAAGAAAGATTAACCTGGGGTATCTTCAACAAAGAAATTGTCCCCAAGACAGAGAAGCGTTAAGCAGACTTGTGGATAAAGGAGAATGTTCCAAGCTCATCTGAGCCATAACACCAGGAGGCATCTTCCTGTGAGGCCTTGCTCCGTAAGCCACTGGATGACAGGCATGCCACATGATGCTGGGGGCGCTGTCCACTTACAGCTGACCATTTCATTTGTTTGTTTGTTCATTTATTTTTGCAGTGAGTGCTGAGACTTAACTCTAAGGCCTGCATGTTAGGCAAGTGCTCTCACGTGGAGGCTCTGCCCCCTCAGATGAACTGGGGATGTGCATAGCCACCTAACACTGGACAGGGACACACTCACAGGGCCGGGAAGCAGCTGTTTGTTGACAGATAGGAGAAGAACATGTTCCGTTCTCCGTTTCTGTGAGCTCCATAGCAGAAGCGGCCATTTTGCCATAGATAAAAATTACCCAGGAAAAATATGCATCTGTCTGCCTTAAACATGTCAGACACTTAAAAACCATTCTTTTCTGGAAAACTCAGTCTAATAACTATTTCTAAAGTAATTATATTGCTTTATGTACTATAAATAATCTAAAGAGTATTCAAATAGACAGAGGTTGAGTGATAAAAATGGAGATATAGATTTTGATGTAAGCAGCAACTACAGATTTGGCTACCTCAGGGACAGGGGTCAAAAAGCCCCAGCAATGATAAGGACTTTCTTGACTTTCAATTTCATGCCTCACAGATGACCAGCTGCTAACAATCCGGCGTGTGCAATTTCTAGGTATTAGATTCATCTTAAGTAGTATGTTACGGTTAGGGAGCTGCTCAAAGAATATTTTGGTTGTGGTACCTGCGTCTTGAAGCCGTGCCAGGATCTTACACTGCAAGCTTCCGTTTCCTAATGGAGTTTCAAGCAAAATGTGGGTAGGGTCTGCTACATTGTTCTTCCTCCCTCTGTGGGGTGTGTGTGTGTGTGTGTGTGTGTGTGTATGTGTGTGTGTATGTGTGTGTATGTGTGTGTATATGTGTATGGGTGTGTATGGGTGTGTATGTGTGTGTATGTGTGTGTGTGTGTTTAACAAAAATCTGTCAGAACTTTAGATGGAGATTCACTTGATTCTTACAAAAGTGAAGAACTTTTTGAGACATTTAAAGGAAGAGCATCCCAGAATGTCTTTATTTCTAACCCAAGCAGAGGGGGCAGGGAGAGGTGTGAAGCCAGTGTTAGAATTTCACACAACTCTCCCTTTAATATGTTCATATTTCCCTAATATCTCTGTGACTAACCATAAAGGAAGAAAGTGAGTTACCAGAAGATGGCACACAGCCGTGCAACTACATCCATCACATCCTTTACCTACAGGGACTGCTTTCTTCCATCATCTTGTGGTACATAAAAACTAATATTGCTGCTCGAAATGTGTATTTTGTGAATGATTTGGGGTGTCGGGGGTGGGGAAATCCTGAAGTAGGTGCTAACAAATGGCCAATTCAGCACCTCTCAGTCCTGTAGTCTAGGTCCAACAAAGAGAGACCATTTTATGGTTCATTTTCTCTCCAACACCTGCTCTCATCAGCGAGGCTTCTTCGAATTGAAAAGACAACCAGACTGAAAATGTAGTTCTGCTGACAAACAATTACAAAATCAGTTTTCACTGAAGATCAAAGCTGAGAACCTGATTAGAAAAAAAAAAGCAACCCCCCCCCCCACAAAAACCTGCCCCGATTGAAGCTGTCTCTCTTGGTGGACAGCAGCGGTTTTGATGAGAACAGGTGTGCAATAGAACACTCATCTGGGCTCTTTTAACCTCTGCCCCCACCCCCCTCACCCCCATCCCCGCCCCTACCCCTACCCCCAGCCCTCAAGTCCTATTTTTCATTTAAAAAGCTCTTGGTTGTGTCTATCACTTCTAATCAATAAAGATGCTCTTACTGGTCGCTGAGCAGTTCATACTCACAAAACAAAATGAAGACCGAGAAGCCGAGTTCAACATTCTTGATACGCAGTCTTACCCATCTCCCTCCAACTCCCCATGAGACTTTTCAATCCCTCTTCCTCCCAACGTGACACCTGTTTTCTGTTGCTACTATTACTAAGGGTCCCCTGGACCTGGTGCATGCTGATCATGGTCTGAACAGGATTGTGTGTCTATCCACTGGCAGTTGGTCTTCATATGGGTGGTGGGAACCAAAGCCAAGGCACCCTGCATGCTAGGAAGGCTGCGGAGCTACATCCCAGCCCGGCGCGTGCACTTAATGCTAAAGTATGAACGTGGAATTTGCATTCTCTTCTGCATATGTTTCCTCTTCCAGGCTTCTCCTGAAGCTGAGGAGCTGCCATGAGGTTGGCACATTGGCAGAAAAGTAACGTGCCTCATTAGCAAATCACGACGTTATCCGAGGGGCTGTACGCATGTGTCACCCTTTCCCTATAGATCCATTTGCTTACCTATACAATTACACAGCAGAAAGACATCGGTCTCCTTTGAAGGGACTATGGAGTAGAATGGCTGGGTACATATTTGTAAACTGCCCATAGAAGGACTGTATCAATATTTTGCCAATATCCTGGGGCTATTCCCCCTTCGGCAAACTATTCTTTACAATCCAGAAGTTAGAACCTTAGGCGATACTTTGTCTTTCACACATTATTGAGCTTATGCTACAATATAGTGGGGTAGTTAATGGTCATTGCCAACTTGACTGGCTTTGGGAACATCTAGGACACAGCCACCCGCCCCTGAGGTGTCTTTCAGTGAGATTTCAGAGACATTTAAGTGAGGAGGGAGGATCCAACCCTAGAGGCTAGATCCCCAGCCTGGATACAATGGGAGAAGGAAGAAGCAAGCTGCCCGCCAGCAGCCATCATATGTAATGCGACCAGCAAACTCACCCCCACTTCCCCGTGCCTTCCCAGGCATGACGGGCTGTGTCCCTGTAACCTGTGAACCCCAGATAAATCCTCCCTCTCTTACATTGTTAGGTCTCAGCGACAAGGACGTAATTAGCAGAGGCAGATGGATCTGCGAGGGTTCCGCTTCCCTATGATGCTGCAGTGTTTGCTGCCGGGCATGAAAGCATAGTCCCAGAACAGTTCCATGTTTATAAAGGAACCGAGGTCACAAGACTCTTGTTCTGGTTTCTTGAGATTCCTTACAAGCAGCCAGTAATCTCCTCATAGGACTCCGGTCTCTGACAGTGTTCCGACGCCGAGCCTTTCCAGTAACTGTAGGACTCGACCCACTGACCTGCTGGCTCTGTCACCTGTGCAGATGGGCTGGGCGCTGCTCCCGTAAGATGATAGGCAGGGCAGCCTCTGGGCTGCACTCTGGGCTGTGGGAGACATGCCTCTCTCCGGCTGTGGTTTAAGCTTCTCTCGTAGTCTGTTTTAGCAGTCTGATGCTATACCTAGGCTTTCTTTGCATTTACCACGCTCGCTTGTACAACTTTTCTTTTCATTAGTAGCTTAACGTTCTTTGTTTGTTTGGGGAAAGCATTAGTCATGGGGTGTCAAAATGGCTCAGCTACTAAGCCCAATGACCCGAGTTCAATCCTTGAGGCCAACATGATGGAAGGAAAGAACCAGTTCCTGAGAGCTGCTCTCTGATCCACCTCACACATGCTAGAGCACACGCACGCACACACATACATGCACGCGCACACACACACACACACACACACACACATACACACACACTACCTAGATAGATAAACAAACAAACAAGCATTTTAAAGCATCAGTCAGTATGGTAAATATTGCTTTTTGTCTGTTTCCTTCAGGAATCTTAGTGGCAAGTGCTACATCGATGCAACTTATAGCTATTGGATCATACGTGTTTCTCTGCTTTCCATTCTTAAGTTCTTCCTGTATTTCAGGCCAAATTTATTTTTCTGTCCAAATTTTGGTTAACTAATTCCCCTTCACCTTGTAAAATCTTACGTGAAACCAAGCCATTGGGCTTTAAAAATTTAACAGGTTTGCATTCTCACATATCCCCTGGGCACTCACTTACAGACTGAGTTCTCTGAGTAAAATTTCCATATTGGCATTTAATGATTTAAATATTTTAATCATTGCTGTATCCCAGTCCTTTGACTACTGCTGTATTAGAGCTAAACAGCTTCAACAGGTGGACCACCTAAGGGTTTCTCTTTTCGCGCCTTAACCTCTACTGATTTTCAGTTCTGGATCATATTGCAAATACCTGGCTATTTTTAATTGGGTTGCACTGTATATAAAAAGTTACAGAAAAACTTGCCACCCCCGCCGGTCTTGTCGACTCGAGGCCTAGGTTAGCGCGGGCTACTTTGTTCTATGGTTTGAAGTGGGTAGAAGCTGGTGCTGCCACCCATGCATCCGACTTTTCCTCACTCTTCCTTGTCCTGCGGTCTGTTTCTCTCAGTCCTAGTGAAAGCCTGAGTTATTCCCCTGCCTCCCAGGTTGCCGGAATGGAAATCCCAATGCTCCCTGGATCCTCCCAAAGCTCCAGGTAGCTTTGCAGCCTCTCAGGTGACTTCAGCAAATGCCTGAACGGGAACTTTCTCGGGGGGGGGGGGAGGGGTAGGGGGAATGGGGTGTCTGTGCTCTGCCTGGATACTTGCCCTGCAGCACCTCAGCAGCCACATACCCACCCTTCCAGAGCTTCTACTTATTCTAAATGAAAAAGGGTCCAAATCATGCTAGTTGGTCCCTACCAGAAGTGAACTTCTTATCATTGTCATTTAAGAACTCGGGACACTAGGCCAGCAAGATGGGTCAGCGGGGAACGGCAGCTGCCACTAAGATGAGGATTTGAGTTCCATCCTTGACACACATGGTGGAAGAGGAGAAGCAGCGTTCTCTGCCGGGATGTCTTCTGACGCCACACGTGTGCTGCACGGCA
The DNA here is from genome assembly GCA_907169655.1 of Acomys percivali. Lineage (NCBI taxonomy): Eukaryota > Metazoa > Chordata > Mammalia > Rodentia > Muridae > Acomys > Acomys percivali. The sequence goes on along the minus strand of OU015743.1, from coordinate 5,335,509 downwards.
CGCATGCCAGCCCCACAGACACATTCAAGTATATAAATAAATATGCCATTAACACTTAAAATAAAACAGCAGAACATGCCCACAACCCCAGCACTCGGAAGGAAAGACAGGAAGATGGATAACGGCTGTAAGACCAACCTGGGCTATGGAGTGAGGACCACTAGAGAGAAAACAAATGAATGAATGAGAATAAACACTCAAGAACAAAGCCTAGAATGTTAAGGCTCTGTTCATTTTCCCTCCAAGTCCAAGATCTTTTCCGTACGGACACAGGGAAACATGAACTTCCCTTAAGCAATCTGGGCTAGTCACTGCACAGCTATTGCGCCTGCGCACAGATACTACGCCTGCGCATAATTACTACGCCTGCGCCTAGTGCTCCTCTGTGAACGAGGTAAAATCTCGCTATCTCTGCTGTAGGAACCTGGGGAAGTGTAAGCGAATGCAAGACTATGTTTAGGAAAATACCCGATATGTGGCTCATAAAAAGCCAACATACCGCAATAAGGCGAAGGCAGACCCGCGGTCTGTGGCAGAACCCCTGAGCTTGCCGCACGCCGCGACGCGCCCGCTCGCCTCCTTAGTTCACACTTGGGTTGTGGAGTAAAGAGACATCTCATTGGCAACTTTTGTCACAGGACCAGACTGTTCTTTGACGATGCCTCTCTACAAGTCTTACTAGCACTCATGGTCACAGCCACAAAGACACACGGACACGGACACAGAGCCCACTCATCGCTTTAGCCAAAAGTCATGGGCGTAAAGCTGCACGAATGCCTAGTTAAGATCACGTGCCCCGCTCAGTGCCTTGGCACCTCTGCACCAACATCAGCAACTCTGCATTCCGCTGGATTTGAACGTTGCAATTGCACACCTTCACATTTAAAGCTCTATGCAACCAGGGGCCACAGATCAATGAGAGAGTATATACTGAGCATGTGTAAAATCCTAGGTTCAAACTCTAGCAACACACATGCAGGTGCACTCCCTCACACACACACAAGCACACAGAAACACACAGATACACACACATACCACACATGCATGCATGCACACACACATTCATACATGCACTCATGCACATGCATGCACACACTGACATGTACACACATGCACAAAAGCATGTACCCACACATGCATATGCATACAAGCATGTATACACATCACATACACACAAGCACAAGCATGTATGTGTGCACGCACACCACACATACATACATGCATGCACACATAGAGGCACACATACATATACACCCCCACACAGGCATGGACACATACTCACACATGCATGCATACACAATGCTCTCGGGAGCTGGGGGGACAACTCATTCAGTAAAGTGCTAGCTTGTTAATACAAAACCTTGAAGCTGAGTATGGAGGCGTGCACTTGTCACATGCGCACTGCAGATGCACAGACAGGTGGATCTCTGGGGCTCATGCCTGCCTAACCTACCTGAGTTCCAGCCTCACTTGCCTAGGTGACTTCTAGGCCAAGGTGAGACATCGTCCTAAAAACAAGCAAACAAAACAAAACAAAGCGACTGGCTCCTGAGGATGACACCCAAAGTTGACCTCTGACCTCCAATGCACGTGCTCATGTGTATACCCAAGCACACACATACATATATACGCAGCCACAATTAAAAATAAAGAAAGAAAATGATGTGTGACCTCTGACCTCCAATGAGTGTGCACAAGTGTATACCCAAGCACACACACAGGGCCACAACTAAAAATAAAGAAAGAAAATGATGTGTGATTAATCTGAGCTTCATTGTCTCTGGCGCCGGAGCAGGAAGGAGTCTAGGGTGCAAAAGGGAGGTCCGGAAAACATGTCACCGGAGCACACGGGAGCAGGAGAGGAGCCCCTCTATGACCTGCCACATCCTGAGTCCCCACAGGGATCCTGAATTCATTTCCCAGCAGTCATCAGCTAAGGGGTTAATCTAAAGTGGAAAGAGTGAAACCTTACAGGCAGCCACTGGAGGAAAAGCCACTTCACAGTCGAGAGAAGAGCCCAGCAGAGCCGGGTACAGTACAGTCCACAACAGGACGTAGTGAGTCAGTGCTGCTGCCACCGCCGCCAATCAAGCCAAGTCAGCCAGCAGCTTCCCTGCGGCAGGGGAGCTGCAGCAACCTGGACTGATCAGATCCCTGAACTGCAGTCAAGGCTGCGACTCCAAGATAGTTATTTATGGGCAACTGTTCACATTTACAGTGGACGTCTTTCACTTCCTGAACTTATATTGCTCCTTAATAGAATTACAAAACCTCTAAAAGAAAGTGAGAACATTAGAAAAAAAAAAAGTAGGTTCACCCCTTTGTATAAAGTGGGGACACGTCCCAAAGCCAGCCTTTTTAAAGCAATATTTTATAACTGAAAATTTAGTGAAATGAGGATATCAAAAAAGAGTAGAACACCTTTTAAAATCCTTTCTCTTGGGTGCGGTCTGCAGACAGCCTCTGGCTGCAGGGAGAGGCTGCCTAGCAGTGACGTGACTAGCACGGCGAGGCCAGCTCAGATCCGTCCAAGGTGTTTCTTCTTACCAAAGAACATGACACCTCAGCTCTGAGAACTTGCAGGATGTGGCGTAGGGTGCAAATCGGGAATCAAAAACATGACTGCTGTTTCCAGTTGTTGCAGGAGACTCTGACGGGGTTGCTGGAGGAAGGCTGTGACCCATGTGACCCATGTGACCCGTGTGACCCGTGTGACCCGTGGCAGCCTGCATCTATAGACTTTGAATAACGTATCACGGCAAAAGTCCCTCCTCAAGCTGGTGAGCTGGAATGTGGAGCTTCCTTCTTCTTCTACGTCGTCCGTTTCGCTCTTGAGACACATGGTCTGTGATGAGCACTCACTGGCCCTCCTCTGTGACAGAGGACACTTGTTCGCAGTGTCAACTCTTCAAGGGGATACTTCAACCGCACAGGCTCTGGGTCAGTTCATCAATTGTGACAGACCTCTCCAGCTGGCTGCCAAGTGAGGATTCTCCACCAGCTGAAGACAAGGAGTACTTCATGAGCGTTTCCGGTGGGCGTGATTACGAATGTGGAGAGGGGAGTGGTGGTCTGTCTTCTTTTCTGTCTTAGGTTTTAGGGTCAGAAACTTGAGGTTATTGTTGCTCATTTCCTGTGCTGTGGAGAGAAAGCCTGAGGGAAATGGACAGTTCTAGGGAAAGACACTCTGACATCGTCTGAGCCAATGGGTCCCTTGGTGCCTGGAGCTCAATTGTATCTTGCTGCTCCAAAGAAGCCTCCCCCCCGCAAAAAACAAAAAAAAACAAAACAGCCCATGAAACAGCCCATGTAAGAAGAGAGGCAGGTCCATGGAATCACCAGCAGGTCCCCAAATCCTGGTGCTTTCAGACACTGGAACTCGAGGCTGGCGGGAGCTGCTCAGAATAGCTGCCCAGGGTTCCAAAGACAAGGAGGAAGCAATACTTCCTGATAGGTGAGGGGATAAAGGAACCCTGTCAGGGTGAGCTTGAGAGTCTTGGGGTGAGGCGCACTCGCTAGGCAAGTAAGAATTGTGGCTCAGTCCTCACCTGCAACCCACAGCCCCACAGCAGTCAAACACCCTCAGGACAAGGACGCCGCCTCTACTGTTGGCTGCATGAGAGCAGGAGAAGCCACAGTGTCCCAGCCCGGGATGAGGAAACAGCAGAAACACCCAGGGAATCTGAGTTACCACAGTGATACCCTAACATGCAAGAGAAAATCTGTCTCTTCATGATCAGAAACAAGGGAGTGGTCAAAAGGTGCTCACAAGAAAAGGGATCTGGTTCATTCACAGTCTAATCATGAAATTCACTTCCCACAATTTAGAAATGAAATCCGTGTCCATTTTAATACAACAAATGCATTGACCAAAAAGTCTTGGATTCTCGAGGGCACACCAAAGCCAAATCACAGCAGCTTCTGGAGTTACCACAGAGCAAACACATCGCCCAGCCAACTGTGGAACCATATGCTTCCAGTGGCTTTCATTCTACAGAAAGCCAATTCATCCCTGGAACAAAACACAGCATCCCAGGCTCCAGTCAGATGGCACATTTCTAACCATTCGTCACTCTTCGGCTTTGAAGTCTAAACGGGAAGAGGCATCTTGCCTGAAAATGATAGACCTGTTGCCAACGTTAGTGCAAACCCTGTGCAAGTAGTGAAAAACCGTGCTGAGGTTTTAGAGGCAGACCATCTCATGGCACTCATGTGACCTTCTTCCAGAGCATCAAGCTACATCACCTTCAGAGGAAGGCCTTTCCAAACCGCTGGATCTGTGCATATATTCCAATAAGGAATATATTTCCTAACAGGGTACACGGATATATTCTTAACTTTTAAAACTTTATTATGGCGCTGGTGATGGAACCCAGGGCCCCACTGAGTGACAACCACACTCCACCACTGAATGCATTTGGTTGCCTTACTAGTTATCCACTGCAAAAATAAAAACCTGGGATGGCTTCTGATACCAGCCGGTGATCTTGGCTGCAATGTTAACTGGAATGTTCTAGAATAAATATAGTATTGCATTGGTCTAAGATGGACATGATGAAGAAGGCAGAGCTGTTGCCCAAGGGGTACGTTTCAAAGTAAAATATAAATAACCTCTGGCAATATTTAAGACCATGGCTCCACTCCACAGTACAGATAATCAATAGCTGCCAGCTGCAATCCAGCCCTTCTTAAAAATAGGAAGAGCAAGTATTTTCTGCACAGACTAAGCAAGGTAAGACTGTGAGTGCCCATGACACTTAAGAAACTCATATTCTCCTGACCTAATGCCAAAACCCCGTGGTTAAACGCGATCCCAGAACACAACAGACGATATTCAGCTCAGTCAGTACAGGACAGACATTGTCACCTGGGCTTAAGACGTCTCAGTCAGGTAAGAGGTATGGGCTAAACGGCTCGCCTGCACCATATTCAAAAATATACACAGTTTCTATTGACTTCCATGGTAAGTCATCCTAGTCCCAAAGGGAACCATAGAGCCAACAAGTACCATGGTAACACCACTTCCAGATGCATGGCTGTCTCCACCTCAGTCTCCTCTGTCCTAGATTGGGGGCCTTCTACCAGATAGCGTGACCATCAACTGTACCAGAAGCCTACTTCTTCAAGGTCCATGAGGCATAGAACTTACATCTTATAGCAACTGTGATGGGTCTCACTATTCACTCTGATTGGATGATCTCCAACTCGAAACGAGTAACTACCGCCACGTTATGGCAGGTAGCTCTGTGGATTTGAAGCTGTCAGACGCACAACTTCAAATAAAATATCATGACTAAGGGACGGAGGACACTTAGACTCCGAGCAGCTACCTGTGACTGACACTGACCCACGTCTACAGCTAGAAGAGGGCTCCACCTGAGCTCCAACATCTATAAAGGAGTAACACCCAAGGAAAGCATGGCCCTGGGTGCTCAAAGCAAGGGACAGGATGCCGAGAAGCAACATAGAACATTTGCTATATCCTGTTCTCTACAGATTATCAAAACAATAAAATAGAGTGTCCTGTGTTCATCAGATTACTTTAAGTACTATGGCTTAAGCTAAGTCTTTGTGCTTGCTAAGCATATATACCCCCACTGAACTTGACATTCAGTCTAATGAGAGTTTTAACTCACAAGAGTTGAGAGGAGGTGTCCTATTTAGCTCCAAGATAACCAACATTTTCACCCTCAGAAGGAACAGAATGATATTCATTAAATTGTTCAATTGCCACTTGAAGAGAAAAAAAAAAATGAGGGAGGAAGTGAGAAAGGAAGGGAGGACACAAAGGGAGGAAGGAGAAGGGTCAGTCAAGAAGTAAATCTGAGGGCTAGGGACTTCTGTTGCAAAAGTTCTATTCTACTGAAAAAATCTCAGACTTCCTGGGACTCACAATGACTCACATTAGAGTCTAGCAAACGATCTTGCAGATCCTGTATAATGCCCTGGGATTTACAAGTCAGGCTGACTTAAGAAATCTTGGAAGCCTATTTGAGCCGTGGTTCTGTAATTTCCATAGCACAAAGCCATGCTTTGTTTACTTTCACACACAGATTTCCCATTGCTATTCCACACCTCTGTAAAGCCCGGGTATGAGAACGGCACTTTCACTTGGCAATTTAGCTCAGGCCACCAGTATCTGGAGTACAAATACCTTGATTAGCTGGGACAGACCGTGCTCATCTTTTCCCGGAGAGGAAATGTGCATCTATTGTCATCCTGAATGTGCAGGAAGCGTCACCATGAATCCTAAGGCAGGCAAATTATCATGTACACAGATACAGGTCTCCTGAAAATATTATGCACAAAACGTCTCTAACATTTATATATGGTTTTTTTTTGTTTGTTCCACTCAACAAGAAATGCTTTGAACCAGAAAAGAACTGTCACAAATATCACTATTATCATTATCTCTATTCAGTTTTCCATTATTTATGATAAAAAGTGGCACAGATAATCCACATGGAAGATAATCTGAAAACTATTTCATTTTGATTTGAAGTACAATTTGGTATTTACAGTAAACACACATATTTGATATTATAAGAATCAAAAACACCAAATGTGACCTATCTGAACTTACTAAAGGACAGACAAAAAAAAAAAAAAGACATGCAAGTGTTTTTTAGTGCAACATTTATTTATCGCTAATAAACACCTTTTCCATCAATGCTCTCACTTATCTGTAGAGAGCGGTAGAAGCATGTGGCACCAGGAAGGCTACTTTTACTATTCTGCTTCATGAGCTGGGGCCCAATATTTTCTTCCTTCAATAGACCTTCCGCAGTGTTTAGTTCCTTCTTGGTGGATTCAACTTGACACCATTGCAGCCATCTTGGGTGTAGCCATCTTGAGTGAGCTCTCTCTCATGATTGCCTCTGAGTTACCATGGTTGGTTTTCCCCCTTAACTTTTCAGATACTATAAATAAGCAAAAGCCATTCAAGTGTTATGTTGGGCTTCATATAGGGCCTTGGTTCCCTTGGTTTCAGAAAATCTCCCGGAGGTCTTTGACATTAATTTGAGTTGATAAACCAGGAATATTCCGACATGGATAAAGGCACATTGTCTTGACGGTTACGGATCTCTTTCTGACCCCACGTTTTTGATCCACTTAGTTTTGCTGCTGCCCCAAAACATCCTGGATGCACCTTCCCTTCTTGAACTCGTGCCTCATAGGACAGTGATCACATGCTAGAAAGCCTTAGGTCCTTTCAGAATAGGACTTATTCTACTCTTAGAAAAACAGTATCTTCACACAAGGATTAGGCATGATGCACTCCCGTCATTTCCCTCCAAGCTCAGCATCACTCACATGCTTGAAGTACCTTCCATTCAAGAGAAGTGGACTCAGCCTTGTTACATACCTGCAGAGTTACTGTATATAATGTGCTGGAAAAGCCTTCCACTCTTGCTGCTCTGGGCTTTCAAGTTCCCCTCTGGCAAACGCTCCTCGGTATCAGGAATTACAAATCAATTCCCGCTAGACTCAGATACTCGTCCAAACCATGAGTGAAGAGTGAAGCTTTTAAAGCTTATGTCCTTTCATCGTTTGATTTTAGGAACTAAGATAGGGTTGAGTGTAAACATTCAATATTTGCACAAGTGCATGTGTGCACACACAGAGGCACACATATGTAGCCAGGCTATTTGGCTACTTTATTGGGTTCTTTTACCTACCACTCTTCTCCACCTTAATCCCTTCCAACCTCCCAATACTAGATAGGACAGAAAGGATAGAGGGAAAGGGGTTATAGATCTTTCTAGACCACTTCCTCCTGATTAGGGGTAATGAGTTCTTTGGGGGAAACTCTAATCTTCATCCACAGGATACCTCCAACTAGAAACAGGCAATGCAGCAATCAGCAACCAGCAACCAGCAACAAGCAAAAGCAACAGCAGCAGGGGAGCAGCAGCATCAGGGAGGCAGCAGCTGCCAGAGTTCCTCTGGGCTCTAGCATTATATACTCTCCAAAGAGTCCCCAGAATCCCAAACGTAAGCTATCTTCAGCTGGCAAAGTCATGCCCCTGCTAGAGCATAAGACAAATCATAGTCAGCTGCTGTGGACAACCTAAAACAGCTCCATATCCCACTCCTGGGATTGAAACAAAAACATATTCCCAACATAACTGTTTTTTTTTTAAAGAAACAAAAATTCTCAACACACACACACACATCACACACACACACACACACACACACACACACACACACTTTTTAAAACTTTGCAAATATTCCAATGATGAGTATCCAATTTTATTAATGAACTGGATGGTAGGCTTCCTAAGGTCCTAAGCCCATCTAACTTCTCTGCAAACTGCATTTGGCAAGTGTCCTATGCAGTACATGGACTTTGATAGGAGACCGATGATGGCCCCTATGGTAAAAACACACTTCCTCATTCCTGCCAATCACAGCACATCTCCATGATAGATATACACAGACAGAAATGGACAGGACTCAGACTGAAGATCAGAGATGACGCAGGACAACGAGCAATTGAGGTGAGGTTTGACTCTCTTCTGGTTTGTGCCACACAAGCACAAACACAAAGACTAACGTGTTGGAGTGAGGCACTTACAGGAAGGATGTGCCAATTGAGCATTGCTACTTCCCATGCGCAAGATGGAAGATAAAGCATAGTCTATGACCTCAAGTGATGTGCTTTTCTGACGCAAAAGAAGTGAGGATTAAACACCTGGAGACAGTCGTGGGAAGTGCATCAGCAAAGGGTGGCAGCGGGACTCCTTTCCTATTGTCTCTACTATAAAAAAATTAAGAAATAAAATAAAGTCCCAGATGCTTTTTAAAAAGTCAGTCCCCATGGCGGTGAAAGAGTGAGAAGCAGACAGACTGACCGCTGAGAGGGCTCTGAACTTGCTTGATTTTACCATTAGGAGATAACTACATGCCTTGCTTTGTCTCTGTGTCAACAGAGAATGGAGGCTTAGTCTACAAGGACTCCAAGGTGTAGCCACAAAGCTCCGCCCAGCAGAAATATGGCAACAGTAAAGACATGGAAGCAGATCTATCTGTAGGAATGGGGTTGGCTTTTAATTTTGCTTTATAGTGTTCTCTGTCTTCTACAATGAACTATGAATTGCATTGTTAGGAAAAGGAGTAATAGCATGCGTTTCATAGTTTATGAAAAATCTTTCAATATAACCACTCAGTACTTTGAAGTTCTTCCCTTATAAAAATATTTTATTTTTTATTTTTAATTGTGTGCATGTACACACACACACACACACACACACACACACACACACACACATGCAGGTGCTCACAGAAGCCAGAAAACATCAGATCCTTTGAACCTAGAGTTATCAATGGTTGTGAGGTGTCTAATATGAGAGGGAGGAGTCCTCTGCATCAGTCCTCTGCAAGAGCTGTGTGTTCTCGTAACCACTGAGCCATCCCTCTAGTCTGTCACCCCAGTATCTCAAACTTACTAGTTTCTGCTTTTCAAGGAGAAATGTGAAACCACAATAAAACCAAACCACTTTTCTATGTCAGGTTCATATTTTCAAACTAGCAACACATGACATCATAGCGCAGCACTACAGAAAGCAAACCACACTTGCTCATGATCAGACACAACAACGGCACCATGGGAGCGGGGTGGGGTAGGGTGGTATTATACCTGTAGTCAGGTGAGCCAGCCCTAGAAAGACATGTCACTTGGAAACATCCCAAAGTAATATTAAACATTTGGTACCATGGGTTCCACTAAATATAAGTTCTCCATAACATACAAATTTTATAAAATATAAATCTCCCACATGGAGACGAAGAAGACACTGGGCCAAAACTCTTATCACACATAGCATATGAGGTGTCAAGTTCTGTGTGAAATAACATGTACCAGTCTCTCTCCATGAACGGTCTCACACAGGTATCTGCAGAGATTCCATTACTGCTGTGCACCCGAGCGCTCTGCCCAGTACTAGGCTGATGACGTTAGGCAATAAGGAAGAGCATCAGATGGGCTGTGAGTTGCCCTTAAACCACACGGTAAAACAGCGATGCTAAATAAATATAATATAAATAAATAAATATTAAGTATAAATAAATATACATGGAGCCTTTAGAATAATGTCCAGAATGCAGAAAACACCCGTAATTACTACCCATTGGGTGTCATTACAGAAAACACATGTCATGGGGATTTCTGTCTTCTCTGTTCACTGCATTGAATGTGAAGGGATAAATACTGAAGAGACCAGGTCTTGTCTGAGGAGTTGGGGAGCAGCACAGGTAGCAGCGAGTCCCTAAACCCACGGAGGCCTGTGCGCGTCTGCACCATCCTCATTACTCCAGAACACCTGGATGCCTAAGGCGCTCTGGAAAGTCCCTCAGAGCAGAGCTGTCTCAGCGGTGTCCTTCAAGCTGGTTTTATGGCTTGTACTCCTAAGCCTAACCAAGTGCTCGGCCATGCCATTTATTAAACAGCTAAGCTCACATGCTAGGTGTTGCTGGACTTCACTTGAATGTGTAAGCATCACTTAGCACCTCTTTGGCTCTGCTCTGGGGCCCCAGGATGTTTTAATCCATCTCTAAGGAAACAGCTGAACAAGCTCCCTCTATTCTCTGTAGGCGAATGGGCACTAAATTTAGAACACTCTGTAGTTTGGAATTCTGGCCCCCTGCCATTGTTTTCTAGTCAATTTCCTCCCTTAATATCTGGACAGAAACTCCAGTCACAACGTTGGGACGGCCACTCCACACGCACTGGGCCATGCCCTCTACCCTTGGAGGCAGGAGAAAACCCGTATCATGCCATCTTAAAAACCACAGTCACTTGTAACTGGCAAGCAGAGGTCCACGAAGATGAGCATCTGAAAACACAACAGTGGTCCATTCAGCCCCCAGCCTCAGCCAGAGCTCAGCGGAGTCCTCAGCAGAGCGTCCTCTCTCAGCACACTTCCGCTGGGACAGAGCTCCCTTATTCACAACCCTGCTCAGAAGCAGGGGCCAATTGCCCCGAGACAGTGTAGACTTTCTCCTCCCGCCACATGCCAAGAGAGTTAACTGCACCATACCCACAGTTTAGAGCACATTTTGTTTTATTATACATGGCAAGGCAAGGCTTTTAACCTTAGTAATTAGGTGGGAAAACAGAAACAGCTGTGTTAAAGATGTACCTTGCTGACAGGAATAGCCCACTAGTTACTGGCGGAAGAAAAACAGTAAGAGAAAAAAGGGAAGAAGAAAAAAAGCTGACAAAATGGAGACAAAATCATCACTAAACAACTCCTTTTTCTTTTAACACTAAAGGACTTCTCACAAAAAAGAGTGCACAGTATCCAGCAAACACCAGTCAAAACTGCACCAACTACACAAATACAGCCCCGCCCCACGGCCTGACAGCGAGGATGAAGACACCACAGGACTGGGCCACATGCTGTTGCAACTGGAGAGCAGACTGACCTTTCCACATGGGTCAGAGGCCATCCTACCACTGCCGGAGACTCAGGCCCCTCGGAGGGCTCACGGCAGGGTCTAGGTAATGCACAGAAAAAGATGGCGGAGAGCAGCTCTCAGTGGAAGAAACAGTGTTGGGAGCGCCATCCTTCCCAGCAGAGTTACCACATTAAATCTGTCAGCCATGATTAGCGGCATGGGACTGTTAGAAGGGGAAGACCTGTTGTTGATGGTCCCTCCCAGAAGGGGGAAAGCCATGAGACCGTCACCTGAGACCCCAGCCTCTCCATTACTCTAGTCCTTCCATGCCAGCTAAATGTAACGCATGTAGACCAGTGGCGCTCCACCTTCCTAATGCTGTGACCCTTTAGCTCCTCAAGATGTGATAACCCCCAACTATAAAGTTATTTTCATTGCTACTTCATAACTATAATTTTGATACTGTTATGAATCGTAACATGAATAACTGCTATGATATCTGATATGTGACCTTCAAGGGGCCACAGCCCACAGGTTGAGAAGCCTTGATTTGGTTGGTCCTAGACTTGGGAGGTGATGAAAGTGATAGGAGATAGAAGGCAGGACCTTATTGAGGCAGCTTTTAGGAAGTCGCCATCCATGCCAGGAAAGATAGCTTGTGATATAGCCATCGGGGTGCTACGTGTGCTCCTGCAAGGAACCCTCCTTTCATCCATGCTCTTGATAAATCCACCAATAAATTCACCACACAGCTTCACCAAGCTGGACTTGAGCTGACGTGCTACTTTGCTCTGTTGCTGACATCCTATGTGGAGCAAACAGACATTTGTACACACCTCCCTGGAAAAGTCCAGTAATGACCAGAGAGACACCTGGATGGGGAAGGGATGGGTGTAAAAAGTGGACATGGCTGAGGAGCTGGACAGGGACCACTCGGTGCTGGACTCTGTTGAGACCCAGTGAGAAGGCAGAACAGGCAGATTCAGGAGTCAGGCCTGAGTCTAGGTCATGGCCGGGGACCCTAGGCTTGCAGCTGGTCTGGCATGAAGCTTGTAGTTCGGTGGGCGCCCTTTCGCGCTGGGAACTAAACACATGTGAACCTTTTCCTGCCCTCCCCCATCTCCACACGCCTGCTTGCTTTCTTTGTCTGAACTCACGCAGCCTCTCCGGGCCCTTTATGGAAGAAGCTCAGAAAATGATACCCGAAAGCACCAGTGCTTTGACACACTGAGCACCACTGGATTGAAGGGAAGCAGAGACGGCAGAAGCTGCCTCCCTCTCTGAGACAAGCACTTTCTAGCCTTTTCTTGTTCTTCTCCCTGTGTGCAGAAGCGGAGCTTTCTAAGGTCACTTAGGTGACTAGGAAAACTTCCAAAGCAATTCTAAACCCTCCTTGTGATGGTCATCAGAGCCAAAAGTGTCGGCCATCACTGTTCCGAAATTGGCTTTCTATTGGGTCATTTGCTTGATTGATAATTAATTGTGGGACATGGCCAGTGGCAGTGGTGGTGCACGCCTTTAATCCCAGCACTCAGGAGGCAGAGGCAAGCAGATCTCTGTGAGTTTGAGGCCAGCCTGGTCTACAGAGTAAGTCCAGAACAGCCAGGGCTACACAGAGAAACCCTGTCTCAAAAAATAAACACAACAAAACAAAAAACAAGAAAGAAAGAAATTAATTGTGATAGCCTCTCAGTCTGTAGCAGACTGGCCTGAAACTCACTATGTAGTCCAGGCTGGCCTTGAACTCACGGTGATCCTCCTGCCTCAGGTCTCCCAGTGCTGGAATAAGAGGCATGAGCTCGCATGCCTAGCTTGACCCCTAGGGGTTCCCTGGGTGTCATCTGTATTGCAACACAGCTCTGTCCCCAGAGGTTCCACCTGGACTTCCTGCCAATCACCACTTTCCCCACTTCCTTCCTCGCTGGTGGTCAGGTAACCACGCTTTGGGGTCCCCTTGCCTTTTCTCTCTTGTAACTCTGCCTGTTGCTGAGCCATTCAGAAGGCAAACGGGGTGCCTTCCCTCTACCTCTGCACCTCTCAGCCAGGTAGACCCGCCACAGTCTTCCTTACTTCTGTTGTCTCTGCAGGGAGCAGAGGGAAGAAAGTCTCCACATCTTTGGGCCAATCAAAAACTTAAATCCTGAAGAGGCATTGAAAGTAGAAGACACAGCTTTGACAGGGCCATTACATCATGAGGTCATGACCTTATTACGTCACATCCGCCATGGCTGCCTGCACAAGATCAAGGCAGACAATGTTCTGGTGAGGCTAGGGAGGGACTCATGAGGCGGCACCTCTAGCTGAGGGTTCCTTACAGTTGATGGCTACATCCGCCATGGCTGCCTGCACAAGATCAAGGCAGACAATGCTCTGGTGAGGCTGGGGAGGGACTCATGAGGTGGCACCTCTAGCTGAGGGTTCCTTACAGTTGATGGCTGCTCGGAGTGGGAAAGTCAGTTTTCTCTAGGGGTGTGGTCCACCGACTGGCTTGAGCTCATGTTTCTGTGGATACACTCACATCCATACGCATTGAGGGAGCAATAATTGGATTCAGTGAGCTAATATATACATATATATGTGTATATATATATATATGTATGTGTGTACATGTATAATATATGTATATATATGTATATATTACATTATATACATATGTACACACACACACACACACACACACACACGGTGACATTGGGAGGGGAATGGGGGAAGGGATGGTCCAGAAGGAAGTGGGAAGGGAGAATAGGCAGCGGATACAAACTAACTAACGTTGGAATTGAACGCTGCTCTAATGACGAGGGCCTTTCTTCACTGTGCTCTGGGTGTGTATAGAGGCATGGACGTCAGCCTCCTAGCACAGTGAGGGGAGGCAAGGCAAGCACAGAGCGGTTCGCACATACAGACACAGGATGCTTGTCTCTATCTGGCAGGCGGGAGTGTGGAGTTGAGGCGAAGCAAAACTCGCCGTGTGGTGGAAGAACATGGAGTGAATGTGGCAGGCTCACCGAAAGCCTTCGCAGAGAAGCGGCGATACTCAGTTGTGCCAAGAAAACTGATGTCAGCCCCTCAACCACTGAGAGACTTTTAACTTCAAGCCTGCGCGAGAAAGGAAACAGGCACAGGGACAAGTAGAAGCTAAATTAGTTGAGAAGGGGCAGCGTCACCCTGCAGAATCATAAGCCCGGGAAAGTCGGTGCCATTTTCCACCTGATAACACCAGTGAGAACATCCTCCAGAGCGGGGTGGGGTGGGGTGGGGTGGGGGTGGGGATGGGGGGAGCTATCCAGGAAAACGGGAAACTATTTTGCTCTGCAGGATAAAGACAAATGATCTGGAATATTCCTACGAGGATCTGCCCTGCAAACGTGAGGCTGCAGGCAGACACCGTGCTCCACGGGCCCAGCAGCCTAGGAGAGCTGTCCTTTCTGGCATCAACTCTTCCATCCTTCAGCCAGCAGCTCAGTCCCTGGGGGTGGTGCTGCCCTAGTCTGTGACAGCCGGCAGCAGTCAGTCAGACCAACACCTGTGCGCAGGCGCACTGGCAGGCTTACCTAGCATCCCGGTTCTGAGACGTCTGAGAAACACATAGTACAAATACAAGCCCATTTGTACAGCGCGACCCCAGCTAGGCTGCCACGGACAGCGCTACCCATTATGCTGCGTTAAAAACTCACAGTGGCGTGCATCGCTACACGGGCACATGTTATTTCATACAACAGACACGAGAGAGCCCGGAGGTCATCGTTAAAAACCGGGCCAGGGAGGTCTTTGTTAGAGCAAAACTCAGGACTTCATTTCGCTTCCTGTGCAAGTGTGTAGCATACACTGAAGCTCCGGGAGGGGTGAGGAAGTCGCTGTAAAGCACGGTATGTGTGGAGCGTAGGCAAGGCCTTGCTTTCGATCCTAGCGCCTGGACTAAAACAAACAGGAAACAACAAAAAGAATGGGTGTAACGGGAAAAAAACAACAACAAAAGTGACATCTGGCATATTATGGTATTTCTATCGATAATTTATATGTAATGTATTAAGATTATAGGAGTTGCCACTGTGCATTTCTTTAAATTCAACCTTATTGCGTTGTGTCGGTAGGATCAACTAAATATGGTCCTGTTCAACAATAAATTATTATCAGCCATAGGCAAATAAGCTAACCTGGAAAACAAGGCCCTCTCTTCCGATCACTTCGGGTGTTACACTGAATCACTACTGGTCTTTTAACACATTGATGTTGCCTACAGCAATGGGTTCCTACTGATAATTGTGATTACCACTCAATCTACACATTAATTTTAAAATTCAAATCTGGTGTCAAGAGAAAGTATTACATATTTATTTCAAATATTGATGAGCATCATAGAGATCCATGGACGTGTCAGAAGACGCAAACAAGTGATCCGTGACATTAAAATTAAGTTTATGGAGGAAAGCCTCATGAAAAATGTGGTTCTAGGGAATAAAAATAGTGATGCAAAAGGTGTGGGTGTTAAAAAATAAAACTTCATTTCTGAATCTAAATGAAAAGAGAAAGACAAGAGAACAAGGTGAGAGGGGCACAGGAGGGGTGCTGTGAAGGGGTGCTATGCAGGGGTGCTGTGGAGGGGTGCTGTGCAGGGGTGCTGTGGGTAAAGGGGGCTTCTCAGGCCAGAGAGATGGATCAGCCTTTAAGTACACTGGCTACGACTCTTCCAGAGTACCTGGGCTCAGTTTCCAGCACCCACATTAGGTGGCTCACATCTGCCTGTAACTCTACTATCAGGGGAATCTGTCGCCCTCTTCTGGACTCTCTGACCACTACACGTATGTGGTGATTTGACAAGAAAGTAAAATAATATTTTTTAAAAACTTGACTTGTCATCAAACGTAGCATAGGACTTAGCAATAGATATAATACATTTAAAGAAAACTGCTAAAATTGAAATTTTTATCCAGATAATTCTTTTTTCCCTTTCTCTCAAAAGTAAAAACAAGTTGGGGTTGAGATGAGAACACCAGCTTAGCCTGTGTAAGGCCCTGCGTCCAACCATCAACACTCAGGATAAAAAAGACATTTTTAGGCCCTCCAGTTGTGGAAGGAAGTTTACCAGAAGTCCACCCTGCAGGAAATGAAGTGCATCCGTACAAAGAGGCACAAAGAGTAAAAAGGGACAGACAATAAAATTACATGGTTAAATATCCATGGTTTCCTTATTATTTATATCATTCTGAGAGAATTTTTTTTATTAATAAAAATACTAACCTAGTGTAAGGGTTATAAAAGATGTATTAATAAAACGCATAATGGTGGTGTACAGAGGCTAGGTGGCCCAGTAAATGCTCGCTTAGGTTGTACAGCTTGAAGGGACTCTGTGACAGTTAGGCAGACACACACACACTCTGCAGAGCAATCATCAGATATGACAAGAGTGGAGATGACAGTATCATAACATGACAGAAAGTACACGAGCTGTATGCCAGCACCTGAGAGGCCAAGAGGACCGCAAGTTCAGAGGCCAGCTTGGACTGCAGGAAACTCTCTCCGAAAAACAAAACCGAACAAGATCTTGAAAATGTCACTAAAAGAAGGAAAAAGGTGCAACAGAGAAATGGAATAGAGACTTAGATTTCAGGTATGAAAAAGCTTCAGAGAAAGAGGGAGGGGTGATCCGTGGCGGTCAGCAGGCTCCCTCACCACACGAGTAGAGTGTCCCCAAATGGAACATACCTGGTAAATCTGGTAATGTAGCTTCAACATGAACAAAGGAAAACCAGATCAGTTCTGAGGAAAAACACACAGACCCAAAATTATAATCTGGCTTCAACACTTCTTCCTCAGCGGCTGACAGGACAGAGAGACAGGGAAGCAGTGTCGTCTGGACAAGCATTACTAACCAACATGGCGCTGTACCCACTAAACGCAGAACAGGAACCGCTCCAGCACTCACGCCCTCTGCCAGACTAGAACTCATTTGGGATCCAAAATAAATCTGAATAAGCTTTAAAAGTTCCAGGCAGACCAGGTTCTGTTTTCCAACCAGAATGGAAGGTTGGTTAATAAGCAATAACAAAACAATGGCTAGGAGAGAAAGAAAGAAAGAAAGAAAGAAAGAAAGAAAGAAAGAAAGAAAGAA
>OU015743.1:5286087-5316505 GCA_907169655.1 Acomys percivali | reverse complement strand
GGGATAATGGATGAATGTATGCTGGGAAGTTAGGTGGATAGATGGACAGATAACGGGTGAATGCACGAACAGATGGATGGGTAGATGGATGATTGGATGGATGGATACTAAGTGAATGGGTGGATGGATGAGTAGGTGAATGGATGTTGGATGGGTGGATGGATAATGAGTGGATGACAGAGAAATGACAGATGAATGATGTATGGATTAAGGATGGCAGGATGATGAAGGGATGCATGGGTGAGTGTGTAAGAACCAGTGTCAGATGCTCTACTTGCTACACAGCACACTCATGGTCCCTCTGTAGTGCCCTGTACAATGCAGGGTCCCCGACTCCTATCTCCCACACCATCTGGCCTGTATGTAAGCTGCATTTTCTTGACAGCTTCTAGTGAAATATCATCCATTCTTCTAGGCCTGCCACAGACTCCTCGAGACTTCCCCTGTTTCCTGTGTTCAAAGTGTGCTGCTGCTTCTGTGGATCTCATGAAACTACGATTCTAACCAAGCACTAATGTGATAACCCTTATGCTCCACCAGGCCAACTTCGCTGGTGTACGCAACAGCCGGCCCTGACTAGCAAGTGTGTGGTAGGGAGCTCTCAGGCCGGAGGGTGGCTGATGCCACCCCTTGCGACAAATCCCACAATCTCCAGAGGAAAGTAGCAAGGACAAACAAAGCCACACAAATTGGGTAATAAACCTCAAGTGTAGAGATGGGCACATAATCTACAAACTTTTTAACAATAGAAGACAAAAGAGAGATGCCTCGGCAGTTCCAAGAATGTGCTGTTTCTTACAGAGTACCCAAGGTCAGTTTCTGGCATCTCATAAGGTGGCTCACGACTCTCTGGGACTCAAGGGGACTTCAGCACCCTCTTCTGGCCTCTATGAGTACTGCGCTCTCTCTGTCTCTGTCTCTGTCTATCTGTCTCTCTCTGTCTCTCTCTCTCTATATATATGCATATATGTGTGTGCATGTGTGTATACATATATGTGTATATATTTCCTCTCACACACACATACACACATGCGTACAATAATAAAAAGAAATGTCAGTAAAAAGAATAAATATAAAACAGAGCCACCAAATATAATCAGTGGTATTCAAAAAGAGACCAAATAGATATTTCCACAATCAGTCTTTAAAAAGTGATTCTCAAGTTTTTTTTTTCAATGATAAATTACAGTAAGTCTATTCAGGAGAAAAGATAAAGCTAAATGATAAACCAGTAACTTAGAGGATATAGCAGAATAATTCTTGCATAAGGTGATTCTCTCCCACCAAAAACCAAACGTGTGTGTGTGTGCACGTGTGTGTGCGCGTGCATGTGCATGCATACATGTATGTGAACAAAATAAAAGAAAAACTGAAAAGTCTTAGCATGTCTAACATGATAAAAGAACATAAAAGTATAAATACTTTTAAAAGGGCACAGAAATTAACAGCGGAGACTAAAGAAATAACAGAATAAAAACACTCAGATTGAAAGGTGCATGCTCAGAGTGCCCAAGAAGATCCAACCAGTGTGACAGGATAGATGGCTCGTGTCCAGCAGAGGCCTCAGGAGCCCTTTTCTGTCCCCACCCTTGAGTATCCCTTACAGCTTGTGTGGGTGCCACACTCCAAGGACATCAGCCTCTGAGCAGCACGAAGGAGAGAGACTATAGGCAAAAAGTGGCTGACTGTTCTTAGAAAACCTGTGTCCTTGCACTGATGCCAGCTTTCAGTCTTTGCCTTGGCAGACTCACTTTCCCTGTGAAGCTCCTCCCTGGGTGCACAGCACATCCCTGGGTGCACAGCACATCTGTGGGCATCTTTCATACACTAACGTACTCACTCTTCCCCTCTCTTAATTCCTTTCATTTTATGTGTATGTGTGTGTGTGTGTTCTCATTTGTAGAGACGCATATGTGCTGGTATGCGTGCACGTATGCAGGACAGAGTACAACCTCAGGTGTCTCCTTAGGCATGCTCCATCTGTTGATTTTGTTATTTTATTTGGAGACAGAGTCTCTTGCAGATGTGAAGCTTACCAAGAGAGTTAGGCTAAGTTCCCAACAAGCCCCAGACGTCCACCTGCCTCTGTCTTCCAAGCACTAGGATTGCTGGCACACTCCACACTCCACTTACTTTGGTGGGTTCTGAGGGCCAGACTTGGTCCTTACGCTTGTAAGCCGCGTGCTTTGCCAACTGAGCCATCTTCCCGGCCCCTTACATTCATGTCTGTGTTTGCCTTAGTGGGATATTTATTTCTTTACATTTCCGTTTAAACATTCTTTCACTGAGCATGATGGGCTCTTGAATATCTAAACCAAATAAATAAAATCTACTCACAAGGAAAAGTATCATAGGACTTCGTCCAGTAGCCTATCCTATCTTATATGCCAATAAAACGCATTTCTCACAGGAAGAGATTTGCTAGGACACTTTCTGGGGTGAGGGGTGGCTGAGCCACAGTCAGCTGCCTTCCATATGAGCAGGGCACACAGGCAGCAGGAGGACTTGGAACTACCCTTCTTTGTTCAGTGCATCCTCAGGCTGGTGAGTTCTAGCACTTGGCTGGGGCCCTAACTGCTAGAACAGGGTCATTCACCCCTGCTCACACACAGGGCCATGGTAACAGTCACTCTTTAAAGAGCCTCGCCTCAGCCTCTCCAAAGCCAAGTTCACTGGGAGAGAAGTGTTGAGTGTTTGCCAACATGGCAGCCCAAACCTTCTCACATCTCTGTCTTTAGCATACAGTGGTAAATCTGGTCACGGGGGTATTTTAAGTTCCAGACTGATTATACAGCTCTCAAAAGCTGTTTTGTAGAATTTTCTTTTCTCACTGGGCTGTGACAGTCCATCATCCTCTGCCCATAAGGGAAATGAGAATCCATCTTTTTTAAAATAGATGCAAGAGATTCTTGGGACAGACGATGCCTTCCCTCAGCTAAATCCTAGGAGCTTAGTTCTAAGGGGCATGATTTCCACCACAAGACAGGGTTCACTCCACCCTCGAATGCGCACCAGGCTGCCTCTAGATACCTGAGCTAGAAAGAAAGGCACCACAAGGCACAGTTTTGCCTTGGGTAGAGACAGAAGGGCAAGCAGTATATAACCACAGGGCATCTGGTGGACCTAGAGCTTCATTACAAACTTTCTAAAGAGTCTGAAGTCACTTGAAGATCCAAAATGATGGGGGGGGGGCAGGGAACTAGGCTGGAGGAAAGGGAAATGGTCACCAAAGAAGAACTAGAGTGAAAGGGTGTGTCGGTCACATGATAAGGCCTTTTCACTGGGTGTTATTATCACAGAGCTGGGTGTGGTAAGGAAGGAGCTTCTAACTGAAATAGACTCCTACTTAATGCTTCGTTTTCCTAATTAGCAGTCGGTAGGCAAGGACTGGGGAAACACAAACTGTCATAGAAATGTCTCAGAGCCAGGCTTCAAGCCCACATCAGTTAAATGACTCAACATTAACTTCACAAGAAGGAATCCCACCTATGAGTCTATCCAGGGTCTCACACAAAGGAAGGCAGCCATAGATCCTTGATGCTCGTCTCTCTGTGGCCTTCAGACATGCATTATAGGAACTCAGTGTAGATTGTATCCAGTTCTGGACACTTGTTAGCCTTGTACAAGAGTGTCTGGAGACCCCAGGCCTTGGGACCCTCAGTAGCAGAGCAGAAACACCAATACCAATACTGCCCTTGGCTCAGCCTGCAGACTGTAGTCTGGGCCTGGTTCCAGCCATGGTGTGAAAATTCTGACCTTAAGTCTTCTAAAAGCAAAGTCAACGACAAGCCGAGGATTGTGGGTATGCAATGAGGCCAGGTCACCCCCACTCCCAGGACAGTGTCCCAAAGAAATATCTACTGTGAATCTGATGGAAATACCCTGGGTTTGCTGTTGTGGAGAAGCTGTTCCCCGGAACTTTGTCAACAGTTGCATGCTTTGTTTCCTGTGGGATTAATTCAGGAGCACACCAGACAATGGGAATGAGCTCTTGTCATTTTCCTTGCAACCTAAAGCTTTATGAATAAAGTCTAGTGCCCATAGCCACAATTCTGAACAGTCTTTGCCAAAGAATTCCACTTGTAAGCAAGCTATCTAAGCATCATAAATAAGTGTTCTTACAGAAGCTATGTACTTCAAGTAATTTGCAGCCCCAGGCTACTCATAAGGAATGCACTGCTCATAGTTAGTGCCATGATTTGCATGCCACAGAACCTAACTACGAGGTCACAGGGTTGATGGGGAGGTGCACGTCTGTCATGTATTCTGATGTCTTTGTCTCTATCCAGTCCCAACCCCAAACTGCCAATAGTGAGCTCCCAGGGTTAGAGGAACAGGGACTGAAGGTCGGAAAAGATGGGAAACGGCAAAGACTATAGGGCAAACAGATAGGCAATGCCTTTTACTGATGTGGTACACTAGCTCTGGTTCCAGCATGTTCTCTGGCTGTGTTCCCCCTGTGCCACTCCAGGCTCCAGCTGCCTCCTATAATCTCTGAGGGCGTTAGTCCTGAAGAATCTCAGGATAATTGGATGCTATCCCAAACCAGCCCCCAAATAAGCCAATTTAGGAAGCTTATTGCTAATATCCATAAAGTGCTCTCATTGGCTAATCCCGCCCTTGCCCTTCCTCCTTTGTTCTTTCATACCTCCGAATTCCGGTACCCACTTCCATCTCAAAGTAGAAGAGGAAGACAATTGGTCACAGAAAGGTCGCTTGGAAAACGTATCTTTGCTGACACTGAATTGGGCTTCGGCAATAGGACATTTAGGGACAGCAAGGCAGGCAGGATAGTTGGCAGCTGAACAGACAGGGAATGGAGCGATGAAAAACTGGGCCGTATGGGGGCGCTGAGGACAGGAAGGGTTTTGGTGACAAAGGCTGGTAGTCTCTACAGGGAGAGCAGAGAAGCTGCAGAAGGTGCCTCCTGTGTCCTTGTGTTGCCCTGGAGATACCAACCACATCCCCAGGCCAGGAGGGAGGCAGCAGTGGGAGAAATATCCTGCCTGTCTACTGAAAGAATGCAAAAGGCAAGAAAGGTGACACCTAGGTGTCAGTGGCCATGCCAAAGGCATCAAATTTACTTGCTGGTCATTCATATTTATACCTGGAAAATAGGCCCAGAGAACAGTGTGCCCAAACACTGGGGCAAAACTTGACCCCAAACTCACCCGAGAATTCACTCCTCTCCTAGCCTCCTCCTACCACATTCCAGACAAGTCAGGTGATCCGAGCTGCTGAGCCTGAGGAAGCCAGGACAATGTGGCAGCAGGAACATATGTCAGCTCCAAGGAACAGGACAAGCTCCTTAGCCTGAAGTCCCATTTTCACACCTGGGGTGTTGATTGAATTTCCCCCAAAGACCCATGAGTTAAAGGCTTCGCCCTCCAGCCAGTGCTATTGGGAACCAGGGGAACTTTCAGGAGGTAGAGCCTAGTGGGAAATCTTTAGGTCACTGGGGTTGGGATCTCGTAGGACATAGTAGACTATAGGCCCTTCCTCTTCCTCTTCTTCTTCCTCCTCCCCTTCCTCCTCTTCCTCCTCCTCCTCTGTTTCCTGGCCATGAGCTTACTGGTTTTGTTTTCACACCACCACAAGAGAATGACAACTAAGTATAGAGTGAAACTTTAAAAGCTGCAAGGCAGAGACAAACCTTTTCTCTTTGTAAGTTGATTATCTCAGGTGTTTTGACGTAGTGACAGAAAGTGAACTAACAATTGCTAAGACTGACTGTACTGAAAAGCTTCCAACCCGACTTGGAGGAGGAATGCCATAATTCGAAGTCATTGCTGGTAGTGTTGTTGTTACTACTACCATGAAAATCTGGATTTCTTTGAAACTCTTACGGTTTTTTCCCCTGATAAGGAATTGACTCAAATCATAAGGGAATATTTTAAACACATAGGACATTGATAGCGAACTCTGCTGGATGCATTAGTTACCTCTGCATAGCCGGGTGCCGAAAAACCCAAGCGGCACAACTTATGAAAGGAAAACGATTGCTTTGCTTACAGACTTAGGGGGTTTGGTTCATAGCCATTTGTTCCCATTCGCTTAGTGAGGATATGTACCATGGTAGGAAGGGTCATGCAAAAAATGTATGTTGTGTGACATATAAGAACAGAGAGCAAAGCAGGTCAAGGGACATGGGACCAGCAATGAATTTCAGAGCATGCCTCCAGTGACACTCTCCCTGCAGCAAAGCCTCACTTGCTAAAATTCCCAAACCGCAGCAAGAGGGAGGACCAGACACTTCACACCAGAGCAAGAGCATTAGGAGGCTCAGGTTCAGATGGCAACGGAGTGAACATTTAGGACACAAACCAAAAGGCTCGTGTTTCTTATGCAAGGAAACAGCTCACAGTCATATTGACTGTTTAAGTTCAGAGCCAATTCATCAAAACCGTCTTCTAGATTAGCTGTGCTCTGTGATGGTTCAAGTGAGATTTCAATAATTCAGGGACAGCCCTTTGTCAAACTGTAACACTGAAGGTGACAGAGTCAAAGTGTGCCACCAAAATGAGGCCGAGTTTCTAGTCCTTGGAGCCAATGAGGAATGGAGAGTTAGGTCATGCTTGCTTCGGTCCTCATGCAAGAAACATCTCCTTAAAGGGGCAGGCTCACTTCCTGCGGGTGGGTCTGCCCATCCATCTCTGTGAAGCAACAGGAATTTGGGCTCAGGATTCACTGACCAGAATCTCACAAACGAAGATCTACTTGGGCCTGTGTGATTACCAAACCCAATTCGCCTCTTTTGGCAAGGATGGGGGCCTCTTGGGCCAGCAGGCTCTGCCAGCCCTCCTCCTCAGCTCTCAGCCCCTATGCCTGAGCTGTTTCATCACACATCTTTAATTATCCAAGAGAGGTTGAGAAGGCAAGAAACGGGTAAATTAAATTCCACTCTATCAATTTTGTTTCTAGTTCACAGATTTCAAGATATAGAGGAAAAAATATTGAAAATATGAGGTTTGGGGACAGCCTTTAATACGCTTACTCAGGCTCCATCGGCTGCTCATAACCGACAGAGCGCAGTACTCATGAATATGCATGAGCCTGGGACATGCGCATAAATCTTCTTGGCATAGCTGGAAAAGTCCACTCATCGTCTCATTACAGTTACAGAAGAGCACTAGGGATCTGAGAAGCGAAATGTTTAAGACTATATCTGCATCCCGAGTACCCAGGTAGGGTAGAGCCTAGAGCCTAACCCTACCTATCAGTGGTGGCGGTGCGTGAATGCCCACATCATAATAAACACAATATGTATCTCTCTCTCTCCATATATATATGGAGATATATATGTATATATCATCTATCTATCATCTGTCTATTGATCTATCTTTTTTTCTATCATCTATCTACATATCATCTATCTATATATCCATATATCCAAGTATATGAAATAGCATATATATATAAATTATTATAAAACACAAGGCCAATGATGATGAGAATTCCAGACTCTGCTGAGTTTCTTGTTCCCCTGTGAACACAGGAGTGCACTTATTCATTCACTTCAGGGTTTTCTTGGGTGTCGGAACCGAAAACAACAGAGCACGGCAAGAAGAAAAAGTGAAAGCAACGTTTGCAGCCACAGATACTTCCTTCCCGGGCTGTAGTCTCATCTTCTGTCGCTGTGATAAAACCCTCACACCACAAGCAACGTGGGAAAGAAAGGGCTTATCGTGTTTCACCGCTTCCAGGTCATGCTTGGTCCTGGTGGGAAGCGAGGGCAGAAACTGTCATGGAGAGCACGGTGGAGGAAGGCTGCTGACTGCCTAGCTTGTGACCTAGCTCAGGCTCACCCTCCACAGTGGGGCCAGTACCCCCACAGCAATTTACAGTTAAGACAGTCCCTCACAGACACGGCCGATCGGATCTGGGAAATTCCTCCACTGATGCCCCTTCTATCCATGTGACTCTAAGTTGTGCCAAGTTGACAAAAAGCAAGCAAGCAAACAAACAAAAGACAAAACAACAAACAAAAACCTAACCAGTACGTCTTTTTTTTTTTTTTTCCAATTATCTATTTTGGTAATAGAATAATATCTAAAGATCTTTGGTGTGAAAACCTGGGAGAGAGAGAGGTTGAATAAATAAATGGACATGTGGGTAGGTAGGGAACATGCTTTAAACACTTGTTAACGTCAGCTGTTATTTTTTAAATCAGGTGACAACCGAGGGACAGGACATGATTGTCACAGCCCACACAGGTTGAGAGTCCTCTACAAAAGGCCTGGGACTGGAGTGGTTTAGATTTGGGGCTGTGCTCAGATTAAACAGGTGTAAATGCAAAGATGTCTTGAAGGGAGGACCCGCGTCTAATTTCATTCCTGTTCACACGTGTGCCTTGTACTCACAGCAGGAGCAGATGCACGTAACGGTCTCAGCTCACCTACATTTTTACCAGGTGTGCAATTTCTCACCTGTGGTATCAAGTCTCTGCTCAAAAAAGTGCCAGAGCTGGGATCATTTTGGCAACCATCATATTAATTAACATCCCCCATATTAAGTTATATGAAATATATATATATATAATTTTTTTCCAGTTTTCTACATCTGCTGCCAATGTATTTCTCAGCATATGGTACATGAAAAAATGAACTTTGCTAATGCAAACACTTTGGTAAACATCTCTCTAGAAATCTCTCCGTCAGCACTAGAAAATTAGTGACAGCATCAATAATTGCATCATTGGACACTGGAACCTGTGAAGAGATGTGAACATGCTGAAGCAGGAAAGAAAAAAAATCTGAGTATATATGGAGTTGCTTTTTTCAGACCAGCACCATTGCCTTAGAGGAAGTGTGGCCCAGAGCCTGGAGAGTTAGCTCCACTGTCCTTTCACAAATGAAGGAAGGGAGGAGGAAGACAGAGGATGCTCTGGGCTCTCCATAGAGGAACCTTGTTCATTCTCAGCCCGTGTCCATTCATAACCCTGCTTCATCTTTAGCCCCGAGCACCTTACTAACCACCACCTTGGCCACCATGAGCGAGAATCCTGACTCCGCCTCCTCTACCAACAATAAAGCAAGGCTCCTGATGCTAAAAGGCAAGCGCGCAAGAAGCAATCAAGCACACAGTGCTAGCCTAGCCCTGTGCGTACAAAATGCCCGCTGTTCCCTGCAACTGGGCACAAGTGTGATCAACACTTCCAGACCCAGGCTGCGCTATCAGAGGCAAAGTCGCCACAGCCTCTGGCCACAGCCCGAGTCTGCACAAGCCAGCATCATGCCTAGTGCCAGTGGCATTGGTCCCTCCTTCAGCCCGTTCTTGCATGGTTGCCTCTGATTCTTGAATCAATCTGTTGAATGTTTTAGCGTTTTTCTCTCCCTAGGACTAGAGCTGTAGGGTCGTATTAGAGTGCTTGTCCCAGCACATGCCAGACTCTGGGCTTGGGGCTGTAATTACTTGATCTACTTGTGATCTTAGAGGTTCCTTTCCTTAAGTAATTCCAGTGCTATGCTTCCGTGACTCCTTACAGTGCCTATTCCTTGGGTTTCTGCAACTTGTGAGGGGATTAGCTTGGTGTTGTCTGTTGTATCTGCTGGCTTTAACACATGTTGGTCAATTTCCTAGCATACCTGTATCACTTCTCTGTGAGCTCACCGTGACACAGAATCCCTGTCTCCTGCTGCTCTCGGAGCCCTGTCCTGGGGAGACTCCTTGATGGGGTCCTATAAGGAAGAGTTCTTACTGTGAAGAGCAAATTTTACATTCATTTCTGGGGTTAGGAATTTCCCCAAAGGGAAATGCAGACAGGGTAAGCACAGGATAAACTTTCTAAGATCTTGGGAACCTCTCAAGCCCAGGACCCCACCCCTTCCCAGTGGGTTAGCCCCCTGCAGATGGGGCTGACCATTCTCCTCAGGTAACTCTCCTCAACCTCCATGGCTGTGTCCTCCCACTTCCTGATTTACACCTGCAATGTTCTATTCCTCGTGACTGAACCCAAGTGGGTATTTCAGCTATGTATTTAGTGTTACGGATGTGATCCATTTTCCTAGCCTCTCTTTTGATTGAGGCATGAAGAGATTCACATTATTTTAGTGGGTTCTGATTCTCAAGAAACACTGTGGAACTCATGTGGATTTCCTCACTACCTCCCTGCTACCACGGTAGCACTTCATTCTGCACCTATGCAAGTGTCCTTCCCTCTGGTACTCAGAGCCCCAACTGAAAGGCCAGACAGAAGTATACAAAAGAAACAGGTACGGAGTAAAGAATGCAATCACCGAGAGCCAAGAAGTTCAGGAAAACGGCTTCTCATCCTGCTGTCAGAGGAAAGAGTGGGATTTAAAGCTCAATTCTCAAAACTCTTCGGGCTTTGATGGTATTTTGGGAAGTCTTTATCTCAATTGTACTAAGATTGAAGTGAAAGGGTTTATACACAGCACAGCAGGTGACCGGAGAGGTTCAGAAATTGTATCTGGGGGCTGAAAGGCTGGGAGCCATCATCCTGGAAGGAAGTGGGTAGAGGCAGGGGGAGGGGATGAGGAGTGGAGGTACAGAGAGGAGGGTGGAGTGCAGCCAGGAAGCCTGAGAGGGAGGTTTACAGACGCCAGGTTCACCAAACTTCCATCAGAAGATAACTGTCACGAGGCAAATCTGAAATCACAGATGCTCAGAGGAGGTGGTGAGCTCTAGGTTTGGAGCTGCGCTGTGGGCTGGAGGCTGAGGAGGGAGCGCCAGTGCCTCTGGGAGGGATGGGAACGGACATCCATTTCAAGCGCTTCCATCATTTCAACAAAAATAAAACCAGCCACAGAAACAAGCACACTCTATTTTCTATCGGCTTAGTCTAAATGTGTGCCCTTAAAAAGGAGAGATTTCAGAGTGTGGAGAGTAAGTGACTGGAGTGCTCAACTCTAGACAATTAAATATGTAGCCCCCTCCAGGGATGAGGGACATCCTGAGTCACGGGCAGAGGATGTAAGAGTAGGAGGTTGGGGCGGGCACAGTGTCTTCTGCACACTGCAAGGCAACAGTACTGACGAGTTCACCACAGCTGGGCTGCCTGCATACCTTACACAAGACTGGACTCCTTAGTTTCATTATGTGAGACACTCATAAGGCCCCTTGCTACTTACAAAGAACTATGGGTAGTTAACATGGGGTGGTAGGGGAAGAAGTGTCATTGCCTTCTGTGGTAGATCCATGGATAAGATGCTTACTTTCCAGTATATACCACCCCCGACTCATGCTCACACAACCAACCCTAAGGACCTCCCCGACTCATGCTCACACAACCAACCCTAAGGACCTCCCCGACTCATGCTCACACAACCAACCCTAATGAAACTCAATCCAAGGAGAAAAGAGAGACAGTAACATTGGACAGATCTTTTGTAAAGGAGAAAGATTTCAGTGTGGGGGGGGGGGAAGGTGAGAGTAAAGGGGGCAATGACCAAAATTTCAGCATATACATATATAAAGTTTTCAAAGAATATTGATTTATTTTTAAGGGGGGGAAGGGAGGAAAGGAGAGATGCCCAAAGAGAAAGATGCTGGGGTTGAATGTCAAATACTACACACAGAAAAGGGCCCAGAACTGGACCAAAGCACACACATACTTCAATGAAGACACGACAACTACAAAGGGCTTATGGGAAGCGAGATAAAATCCGCTGACAGAGACCGAAAGAGACAGTCGGGTTGCTCAAGGGAAGAATGTCATCTCAAACAAAAGCGTGGTTTTAGTTCATTATTATATGAAGTTTAATTAAATATCTCCACTTTCAAAGTCAGACAAATGATACCCATTATGAAGAGTCTTTGTGCTGGCTTTAAAAGACAATCTGGCAGAACACACACATATATCTTGTGGTTTCAGATCCAGACTCATCTGTGGGGAACAATTAGAGAGCATCACTAGCGTGACTGGCTCCAGATCATGTCTTTTCATCCGAGCGATAATCCAGGACAAAGGAATGTAGACAATGACCCCATTTGAGTGGGCTTAATTGAAATCTGCTAGCGGAACTGTGGGCCCAACTCTCAAAACATCTTCTCAAGTTGCCTAAGAAGGCAGTAGAGGTTTAAACCTCTGAGCTGGCTGCTGCATTCACAGCTCAAGTCTCCCTGGACAAGCTGATCAGTTCTGGAATGTGCAGGTGACTGGAGGTGGTCTAATGGGAGGGCTGATCCACCTCACTCACATCTGGCTGGGCATCTAATCTAGAAGAGAACATCCCCAGGTTATGGACAACCTGTCTCCACTAGGAACCTAAACCTAGCGGTGCCTCGGTCACTCCCCTAGGATGGTTCACTTACAAGAGTCACCAGAATCTCCACAGTGAGTTGGGGCCACATGGGCCACGTAGTCTCCAGAGAAAAAAGGCTTCCTCTAAGTGACAGTCACTATTTCAATAGCCCGTCAAAATCAAACTCTTTACAGACTTACGTTTTTGGTGTTCACACACACAGGGATATTTGTTTGTTCCTTACTAGCTTGTGTTTCAGATTAGGCGCTGATAATTTACAGTCAATTAGCTTTAATTTATAATCAGCGAGATGGGCACACGGTAGGCAGTTAAGGGCTTGCAAGTGCAGGCAGAGGAAGGTTCCTAAACTCAAGTCTAATTATGTCACTCTTTAATGGTGCCTCATTTTCCTTAGAATAAAATTCATTTCTATTTTTGTAGCTTTTGCCTTCAGTTGCTTATGCCGTCATCTGCTTTCCCATGGGTTAAGCCTGCAGCCGCATTGCTGAACTTGTTTCAGTTCTACAAATAAACCATGTTCTTTTGTCTCCGGTGGGATATACGATAATAGTGCTCCATAATCTTGTTTGTTGCTTAATTTCCAGCGTCATGAGTACATTCAAGTTGCTTAGAAAGGGTGAATTGAGGTTGCAGGAAGTGAAGGAATTGACAGGCTGAGTTAGAGATGGAGAGATGACCTGGGGTGAGGGTGTGGCCTCGATGGCACCTCAAAGGTCTCTGCAAGTGGAAGACGAGGGCATGAGGTCAGAGTTAGAGATTTAAAGATGCGAGACTCATGAATATAAAAATGAAGTTTAAGCCAAAAAAAAAAAAAAAAGGTAAACCATGAGAGCTGAGAAAGGTAGAGAAATGAGTTCTCCATATATACATGAAAAATAACACTAGCCTTCCAACATATTTTTAAAGATATGTTTTTAATTAAAATAGAATTACTACATTTTCTCCTCCCTTTTCTCCTTCTGGCCCTTTCCATGTCCCCCAACTCTCAGGTTGTTAGTCTATTTTTCATTGATATTATTATATACATATATGTGTGTGTGTATGTATATGCAAATGTGTTTGTGTATATGTACATACATATATATAGTTACACGCACATCCCCTTATCAACCTACATTTGATTTTAGTCCAAGGAGCACCGAATGACCTCCAGAGCTGTCACCTATGAGTAGTCTTTCTTATTTCAAGCTAAGAGGTAGGTGGCAGTTTGTTACACTAAATGTAAAAGACCGGTGTCTCTTCCTAGAGAATTCTTCTTTGGTCCATTCTCCAACCGTACACTCTTGTCATCCCTGAGCGCTCATGGCGAGTTTTTCAACAGTAAGTACTAACGCTGCTCTCATCGCGTGACAAAAGGTGTCAGTGGAAGGGGTCGGGTATGGAGCTGTGTTTCTGAGTCACCACAGAGAAATGATGGAGCCTGGAGGCTGCTCTGGGCTCCGCAGTAGTTTTCTATAACTCTAACTGCCTCTTTATGACCAGAATCATCTCTATCTACACTTATGTCTGGCCCTGCAGAGTGTAACTAGCTCCCTTGGGGATCTGGCTACTGTGCACACCACACAGCAGGAGATTTTCAGTGATCACGTGATGGTGGCATGAGAGACACAGCCAATGAGTCCATCAATAGGTCGATGATGAGGTGCCATTCTCTCTGCAGAACTGTCAGGCTAACTGGCTGTGGGCACAATCCAACCCAGGAAGAGGTTGATGTCAATGGTTGGAAGCCTGTCAATTGCAACACAGATTAAGTGCTACACATTTGTAGAAATAAAAGTGAGCACGTACAGAAAACTGTAACAAAGCAGAAATAACGAACTATATTTCTACGTAAATGCTGGTGTCCTCTGCCACTAGCGCGCTCCCTTTTGCTCCCATAGGGCTCAGCGATAATCTTCAATGGTCAGAGATAATTTCCAATCCCCACATTAATGACTCCAAGAATCCCACATGGAGAGCACGCTGTCGTGTCTACTTGTCCACAAACCTCTATTTTTGAAAGCTCTGAAATCACTCTCTGGGTTAATTAAAACAAACCCCTCCAGTGGTTTTGGAAAGAGACGGCCCACTGAAGTGCAAGGGATGGCTGCCAGTAGTAGGGGATCCCAAGCAAGTAGGCAGGGTGGGGCATGGCTGAGCAGATAGACTGGGCAAGGTGAGGTGAGTCTAAAGACAAAGACCACCAAGAGATGCTTATGCCTTTCTCTAAGTGGGTCTACCTGCTACCCTCTCTCTAACACACTAACAGGTGTGTGGGCTCTGGGAAATTCACAGATTGTTACCTGGGCAACTCTTTAGCAGGTTTAGCATGCGTGTTTATGCTCACTTGGCTAATGATGGGAGCCTCTGTATATGGAGCCTGAACATTTTCACTGTTCATCCAATCAGGGGACACATTTAAGGGCCTAGGGACACTGCAAGAATCTTATAGCTACAGATCTAACTTGACTCCTATGGACTCCTCCTCTATCCATAGACATATATGTATGTGTATGTGTACGTGTACATGTACGTGTGTGTGTGTGTATGTATATGTATATATACACACATATGTGTACACACACACACACACACACACACACACACACACACACACACACACACATATATATCCCTGCAGCATTCACCAGAGTCTTTGAAGTCCATCAGCTCCCAAGAGCTCTCATGGCTACACCCTAAAGGTGGCTGAGGCCACTGATAAGGAAGCTGGGTAAACACCAATTCCATGACTGATTAATGATACATCATAGGAAATCTCTCCTTTCAAGAACAAGGGAGACACTGATGGCATGTATGTGGAAAACCCCAAAGAGGGCACAGAAAGTCTGTTCAAATCTGTACATGCACTCAGTAAGAGAATGCGGAATATGTTGGTATTTATCACAAGAATTAAAATGTGATTTTTAAAGTTAACACTTAGAGTTGTACTAAAGACTGTCATGAAGAGAGTTAAAACCACACCTCATGTGAGAGGGCAGTTAACACTCAGGGAACAAAGGAGTTTGAGTAATATAGAAAGTCAGTGCGAGCCGAGGAGAGAAGGCTTTCTGTGGAAGAGAAGCCCCCTCAATGGCCATCAGTGAGAATGGGTTCAAATTTGTCATCACTAAGAAAGTGAATACTGTTTGGATTCTTTTGAAAATTCTCTATCAGTCTGGAAATAAAGTAAGTCTATAATTTAAATTAACAATGCATAACACGGCGGAGAAATGAGATGAGAGAGGCTCACTTATTGCTGCCAGGAATGTTAAGGTAGTACAATCATTCTGGCAAACAGCTTGCACAGCAAAACCACGCAAGTCACCCACCCATTGTTTGCTCTTGGTACCCGCCCTGGATGATGATGCTCACTTCAGAGTCAATAATACCCATAGTGGTGCGGCTCCATAGCCCTATATGGGTGAAAATGACTTAAGTGCCCGTCAAGAAAACAGATGAGAGAATGACACCCACCACAGCAATATCTCCAGGCAACAAAAGTAAGCGAGTTAGAGTCCTATAGTACAGCCTTGACTCTTAACGCTGAGGAAAATGGTGCAGCTAATGTAGACACACGGTTCTATCTGGATAACATCTCAAAGCAGGTGTCAACCTGAGGCAAAGATACTTAGTATCTTCACGTGGAGTCTTCAAGCAAAGCGTTTACTAGGGAAATGTAGGGTATAATTCAGGAGGCAGATCTGAGAATGTCCTGCGTGTAAGCAGAGAACAAGAAACACTGGGGAGCAAAGAAGAGATTATGCAAGCTGTTTGCAAACGGATTCCTCTGTGCTGGAGGTCTTGTTCAGGCCTGAAGAGTTCTGATGGCTGGGCGGCAGCAGTTGCTCTACAAGATAAACACTTCCAATTGGCTGAAAATGTCAAGATTTCCTTGTTTTTAATAGTTGAGTAGTATTCCATTGTGTAAATGTGCCACAATTTCTTTATGCATTCTTTGGCTGAGGGACATCTAGGTTGTTTCCAGATTCTGCCTATGAATAAAGCTGCTATGAACATAGTTGAGCAAATGTCCTTGTTGTATGGTGGAGCATCTTTCAGGTATATGGCCAGGAGTGGTATGGCTAGGTCTTGAACTATTACCAATTTTC
Organism: Acomys percivali; assembly: GCA_907169655.1. NCBI lineage: Eukaryota > Metazoa > Chordata > Mammalia > Rodentia > Muridae > Acomys > Acomys percivali. The sequence continues at coordinate 5,300,193 of OU015743.1, read as the reverse complement.
TGAGAAAGAGCCAGATTGATTTCCAAAGTGGTTGTACAAGTTTGCACTCCCACCAGCAATGCAGGAGTGTTCCCCTTTCTCCACATCTATGCCAGCATGGGCTGCCACTTGAATTTTTGATATTAGCCATTCTGGTAGGTGTAAGATGGAATCTCAGAGTAATTTTGATTTGTATTTCCCAGATAACTAAGGATGGTCAGCATTTCTTTAGGTGTTTCTTGGCCATTTGATATTCCTCTGTTGAGAATTCTCTGTTTAGCTCTGCACCTCATTTTTAATTGGATTATTGTTTTGGCAGTGGCCACTTTCTTGAGTTCTTTATATATTTTGGATAGAACTAGAAATCGGTAACCCAGACCGAGAAAGACACACATGGTATATTCTTACTTATAAGTGGATATTAGCTCAACACAGATTTCATCTGAGAAACTCCACCCAGCTGGGGATAGGGACAGATACTGGGACTCGCTGTGGGACTCCAGGTAGAATGCTGAGAGTTGTATGGAAGAAAAGGCTAATGGAAGGACCCAGAGAGCTCAGGAGTCTCACAAGGAGACCATCAGTGTCAGTTGATTTGGACCCAGGGGTCCTGCACAAACTGTTGCACCAACCAAGGACAATGCATGCAGTAGAACATAGGTCCCCTGTTCCGACCTAGCTCTAGGACAGCTCCTTCTCTATGGTTTTGTGGAGAGCAGGGACTGCCTCTGACACGAACTCTGGTGTCCCCGGTTTGATTTGATCACTTCTCCTTAGTGAGGAGGCCCGGTGGCACACAGAGGAAGGGAAGCAGGCTATCTGGATGAGACCTGATAGGCTGTGATCATATGGTGGGGGAGGAGGTCCCCTTCTATCACAGGTCTATGGAGGGGAATAGGACAGAAGAGGGAGGGAGGGTGGTAACAGGAAGATACAAAGGAGGGGATAACAATTGGGATGTAATCTGAATAAATTATAATAAATTAAAAGTTAAAAGTTAAAAAATAAAAGATAAGCATTCTCAGCTTTGCGGTTCAGCTCTGAAGGCTGTAACAAGGCTCAGGAGATAGTTTCGGATCAGGCTTAAGATCTCAATGGCTCTTGATTTCATTTGACTTGACTATGACATGAGTGGCTCTACCTTGGACAATCAACTTTCATAAAGAAAAAAAACCAAATCAGAGTAAATCACTTTAGAGAGACAATAAAGTTACTGACATAAAACTCAAAATGACCTTTGGTCAAGGCTGTGTTTCTTGACCAGAGTAGTTGTTAAACAGACGATGACCTCATCACTATTTAAATGTGTATCCATATGTTGCCTCCTTCACTGTAGTTAGGTGTAACTAGCACCGTACAGAGAGCTGTGCCGAGGTCGTAATCGCAGAGAGGATCCACTGCAGCGCCCTCAATCCTGCTGACATTTTCCTCAACTTCCCTCTGAAATTTAAAGTAATTAAAAGATGTATCCAGTGTCAAGAGGGTCACCCGAGATGACCTCTGAGCAGCACATGGCTGAGAAATAACTGGGCAAAAGGGGCCAAGTCAAGCAAACTGCGGCACTTACGGCTGGGGTGTAGAAGCAGGAAGTATAAGACTGGTACTATTGTCATCTGTCCCAAAGACAGTTGAAAATGATTGACACCAGGGCTGGAGTGACAACTCAGTGGTCAAGAGTTATGCTGCTCTCACAGAAGACCTGGGCTCAGCTCCCACCACCTACATCAGGCGGCTTAAAGACAGAAGGTGGGTATGGAAGCTTCTAGACGGCAGTAGATGTTTTCAACACGAAACAGTGTCTGAGAGGATGGTGCATTTAGTATTGTTTCAGCTAAAGGATGGTGGTGGAGGTACGTAGACCCCTTCTCATCTTCACTCAGTCCTTCCGTCAGCTTTAGGAGTGTGGTTTGAAGCACACATTTGGCTCTTCCATTTGTGCAGACACAATCATGGGAAACATGAGCACACATATAACTCCATTATGTAACTACACAATCATACAGCTTTGTAATATCGCACCCCGACTAACCCATTTTCCTGGTAAGTTGGGATAGACCACATTTTTTTCCTGAGAATTTCCATGAGTGAATAAATCTATACACCTATTTCAAAAGCAGTTCAAATTCTCTGATTCCGCTGTAACTGCCCTGGCTAACGACAGACTTTTGGTGACTTGACACCAATACACCTGTATTATTTTCAACTTCAAGACTGAACAATGAATTATTTCCTAAAATAACTATCAACATTAAAATAATTTACTTGAGTTTTCAAAGTACCGCCAAGTCTTAACACTAAGTAACTACTTATGTGCTAATTAAAGCAGCACACATAACTATTTCTCATTTGAGCAAACGTTGCCCAAATCCCCAGTAATAACTGATACAAACATCTTTTATTTTGTTTTTGTTTTTGTTTTGTTTTTCAAGACAGAGTTTCTCTGTGTAGCCTTGGCTGTCCTGGACTCACTTTGTAGGCCAGGCTGGCCTTGAACTCACAGCGATCCGGCTGCCTCTGCCTCCCGAGTGCGGGGATTAAAGACATGCACCACCACGGCCAGCTACAAACATCTTAAAGAAAAAAAATCATGAAGGCTAATGGAGTAGAGTGACAGCTCGGGTGGTGAAATGCTTGCCTTACAATAAGCATTAGGGCCTGAGTTCAACTCCCAGAACCCACCAAGAAGAGCCAGGAGTAACTGCATACACTTGCCATCTCAGTCCTGTGAAGGTGGAGACACAAATATCCCTGGGGCTCAATGACAACCAGCCCAGTGAGCTCAGTAAGCACACGGCCAATGAGAGACACTGTCTCAAAAAACAAGGTGGCACCTACTTGAGGAACAAGCAGATGCTGCCCTTTGGCCTCCACATGCATGCATGCATGCACACACGTACAAGCAAACACACACATAAAGGAAGGAGATTCAAACTGTTCACCTTAAGTGGTCATGGAAAACCCTTTCCTCCTATCCTTCTACACAACAGGGAAAGTTCTTCAGCTGGCACTCACAACACGGAGGTGTTGTCCCTCAGGTGACGTCACCAGCCGTTCTTTGTTTACTTGGAGTCTTGGGATTAGAACTGAAGATCTCATGAGTACTAGACAGGATCTCCCTCACTGAGCTCCATTGCCAGCCCTAGGACCAGCTTTAAACATCATTAATGTGTGCAGACAGCCTCCTTTCAGCAGCTCTAGAATATTCTAACACAAAACAATGCAGACTACCAGGGTCACTGAGAGAGACTGGGTTAATCTGGAGATTAATCTAAAGTTGATATCAAAGGAATATTCCCCATTTGTAAGAAATTTCCAGAATAGGTAAACCCACCATCGGAGAAAACAGATGAGTGGCTGTCAGGGGCTGGGGGAGGAAAGAGGGCGGGAAGTGTATGCATGGGGCTCACATTTGGGGCGGTGAGAAGTTTCTGAAACTAAATAGTGGTGATGGCTGTACTAAACCATGAATGTATTTTAACACACACACACACACACACACACACACACACACACCCCTAATACACGAACATAAGCAAAAGAAGAATTAAAGGAAGATATTGCCAGTGCTCAAGTTCACCCACAAAGCTCTGTTTTTATAAGTCAAAACCAAAACTGGGCTTCTTGAGATGTGCAGTCCTAACTAGACTGTTGATTCAACGGAGAGGTAGGTGGGGTTGTTTGTTTGCTTGTCTGTTTGTTTGAACAAAAGTATCAACGACTACCAAGCGTGAGAGAGAAAAAAAAAATGCATAGCCACTTTGAGTTGTTCTATCAGTCTATTAGTCTTACTTAAGCCTAAAGAGTCAGTCACTACTAAGAACAGCCTCCATATTTATAACTAGGAGATACATGTCTCCTGGTGGCAAAAGGACAAAGAAGGATAGCACGAAATAACCATTTATTTAATAAATTATAATAAGTATAAGACAATAATATTAGCAACTGGCATAAAATTAACATTCAAAATCTGTACCAGCTCTGTCTTTTGTCACAGGGAAATAATTGGTATCACTATGCTCTTACTTTCTAGCTCACTAACCCTGAGAACCCTGAAGGGACTCTTTATAAAAATGTGTAATTGTGACAAAACAATTAAAATGCACAATCTTAGCTATTTCAAAGGCTCAGGCCAGCAGTGTGAAGTGCATTCTCACTGCTGTGCCACCAAGTTCCAAGAATTAAATAAGTAAATAAATAATAATATGATAAATGCCTTAATTGGGGTTTTATTGCTGTGAACAGGCACCATGACCATAGCAACTCTTATAAGAAAGACATTTAATTGGGACTGGCTCACAGTTCAGAGGTTTAGTCCATTATCACCATGGTGGGAAGCATGGCAGCATGTAGGCAGATGTGATGCTGGAGAAGGAGCTGAGAGTTCTATGCCTGGAACTGTAGGCAGCAGGAATAGGGATAGACACTGGGCCAACCTTGAGCATCTGGAATCTTAAAGCCCACCCCCCCCTCCACCCCAGTGACCCATTTCCTCCAACAAAGTCATATGTCCTACTAGGGCCACTCCTTATGGGCCTATGGGAGCCAATTTCAGGCCAACTGCCACAATAAGAACCTTCCCACCTTTCCTTCTGTCTTCTGCTTCCTCCTTTATGCTAAGACAAGCACATTCCTATCTGCCACTCAAGTAGAAAACACTTCAGAAAGGAAACCAATAGTCAGCAGGCTCACTTCCCAGGACTGCACAGAGAGTTCAAGCCCGAGTGGGAAAGCCTACCTTTACCTTTCTCCAGTGAAAGCAGCCCAGAAACCTCACAAGCCACAGCAGATGGATGGCTAAGCTTAGACCCTAGCAAGTTCCTCAGATACTGGAACCTTCCAGTACAGTGGTAGCAGTCCCTGACAGTGGCTACAGCAGTCACAGGCTGTCTAGCATATGGCAGCAGCCTTCCATGCCTTCATGAATAGCAGCAAGCTTTGGGGGCTGCCTCCCAGCCTTCCACAGCTCCCAAGACCACAGTAGATTCTCCCCCAGATCTGGAGGTCAAAGGAAGTGTAGCTCTTCTCAACTGAATTCTTTCAGAGGCACCAAGCAGGTACTGCGTACCCTACTGATTGTCAAGCCATAGTGGACATTCTGCCTTATATAGCTAAAGCTTCTCAATTGAGGTCATCTTGAACACTGGAAGACCATTGAAATGGCAGATAAACCATGAGGCTGAAGACAGGCAATTCTGAAGGGGGGTTTTAGGAAGAAACAGGCTTTGGGTGTATAACTTTTGAACACAACAGAAACAAAAGCAAATGCGCAGAAATGTATGCAGGAAGCAGTGAGGACTGAACGAGATGGAACATCTGGTTGTTCCGGGAAAGGATGGGGAAACTTCACAGGTGAATGTACCTTGAGCATCAGGGAGCCGGATGAAAGCCCTGTAGGTACATTACAACAACAGAGCCAGGTCAGAGGATGATAAAGCCGGGGGTGCCCGATTCAGCAGAGGGTTCCACAGTCACTGAATGTAACTGAGACCCAAGTAACAGGACAGACGAAGGAACTTAGGAGTAGAGGTGACTCTGTGCTGGACACATGGCATTGGGAGATTGCCAGGAAGCAGCATCCCAGAGCAGCCCAAGGGGGACATGGCCATCGCCAAGGAAAGAGGGCAGAAATGAAGTCATTTGCATACATTTCACAGATCTGAAACATACCGTCAAGGACAATATTCAGCCACCCTGTTATTTTTCTAATTTTTGGCCCTTAGAGACTGGAGGCAGGGGGAGGACAGGCTCAGTGGGTAAGCCACCGTGCTATTCAGGCCTGACAACCCAAGTTTGGATGGCCAGAACCCAAGCTGCATCTGGAGTGGAAGTGTTTGACATCCTCCCAGCAGGTGAGTGACAGAGACAGAAGAATGAGGTGGCCTGACTGAGGACACTGGAGGACGACGGTCAGAAGCCTTCGGTGGAAAAACCAGAACCTCTGATCCCTGCGACTATTCCCTAACCTCCACATGTGTGCTGTGGCACATGCACGCTTTCTTTCACATACGCATTATCACGCACACAAACAAAAGAGGAAAAAGTTACGCATGTGCTACGTGCAGGCATCCAGAGGAAATGGACGAGAAAATCCCTTTAGCAAGTGGCATTGTCCCTCTAATACACCTTGTAACACAAACTAGGCTAAAGCAAGGCTGTGTGCATCAGGCTGAAGTGAACCATTTCATCTGCTGGGCAGCATCCAGAGAGGCTTGACTCTCCTGAAAGAGGAGTGATGCAGCTGCCTTTGGCCTTTGTCCTCCTCCTAGGGTGGCAAGGTGGCACTGCAGGAGGAGAAGGAGCTGTGCCTCACTCCTCTAGGATCGGTCACTTTAGGTCCAGTCTAGGTCACAGTTCACACTGCCTTCCTGACCACCTTTTCTGAGCACTTACATAATGCAAAACCTTGCCTTTAATCATCCAACTCACACAGGTGGCTTGTCAGGGCTCCGGGTGAAGGGGTGTTGTAGTCTGAGATGCAGCTCCACCTGCCACTCAAGGAGGAGTGGGGGGTGTGTGTGTGAGAAGCACCCCCTGCTGTAAACAAGCCAGCTCATCTCTGCAGTTCAGACAGGCCACAGGCTGTCACTGGTGAAGTCTTATTTCCAGCATCAACTCAATACCAGTGGCTTCTGTGAAACTGATCGTCTTCCTTAATGTTGTGTGAGGTCTGGACTCAAATTCACAAAAACGAATTTGAGCCAACGGCACCTTGTGACTAAGGTGTGACAATGCACCCACACACACATGGCTCATAACTTAGCCTGCAGTGGGACAAGAGCATCTTGCAGAGTGGAGAGAGTACAAAAAGAAAGGCAGCTGAAAGGGTCTGACGTCAGGTCATCTGCATGCCTCGAGTCCCTAAGTAAGCAAGTACTACCAACCTTTCATGAACAATGGCATGCCCAAACGTTTACAGAATTTTCCAAGTAGCATCTACAGCAGAGATTTGATTAATATGCCTAGCAAGTGATGCTGTCAGGATGTTTAGGGGGAAAAGGTACTGCTTCATAGGAGGATAATAAACACAAATCATTCCACACCATGTTTTGAGGCAGAGGGTGTCCTCCTGTCTCGGCTTCCCAAGTGCGGGTGTTTTCTGCTTGCGCCTCCCGGCTCAGCCCTGAGCCATGCTTTAAACTCAGCATGGGGTAGAGCAGTGCAAGCCCATAAAATCCTATAGAGAAGCTGGGCATGGTGGCGCACGCCTTTAATCCCAGCACTGGGGGGTGGGGGGGGCAGAGGTAGGCAGATCACTGTGAGTTTGAGGCCAGCCTGGTCTACAAAGTGAGTCTAGGACAGCCATGGCTACACAGAGAGACCCTGTCTCGAAAAACAAACAAACAAACAAAGCCTATAGAGAGAATTCTTACACCAAATGCTACCTCTGGCCTCCAACCTACCACCAAAAATACGACAGAATGAACAAATCAGCGGCACAGGATGGAGAACAATAGCTTCCCCAAAGTTCCTGCCAGGTCAGGAGACAAAACGCCCAGCACAGTCAGTGAGTCACTCTTCCTGGCTCAGGGGTCACACAGGAGAACAGACTGTGGAAAGTCTCCAGAGGCCAGGGCTCTGGGCGCCCAGACCAGAGTTCCATGAGGAGATCAGAGCTGCACACGGCTGCTCTGCCCTGGGGAACATGGCCCCAAAGAGGCCCATGCCCAGGCTATTTTGAGATCCCTGGCACATAAAAAAAAAAAAGAACAGGTGCCAAGAAACAGTTTTTAAATGATGTTATTTTAGACACTTAATATATCAGTCTTGTAAATGATGGAAAAGTATAGCATGCCATAGCCATGCTGTTCAGGGTATAAGTTAAAAATATCAGTTCATGACTGACTGCAAACAATGTGAGCCAGCTGTGGTGAGACATAAACTGGCCCTTTGAGGAACACGTTCCGTGTTCTGTTGTCATTCTTGTTAATGACCTTGTGCCCTAGAGTTTACCCTTTCAAGACAACAATATAAAAAGGGAACTAGGAGGCCCAGCATCTGTGGTTCCCTATCCTCATCCTCATGTGCGACATCCCCAGGGGGAATCCAACATTTTCCATGACATCAGAGTCTGGGTCCCTGCTAAACAACACAGTCGGGATGGGGGAGGTGAGAAGATTTCAGGATCAGCACATGGCCACATTTTAGGTGCATCATGAGGGAGGAAGAGAACAGCTTTGCTTCAGTGGATCACCCCAGCCAGCCCCGGAGGATGCCACAGAGACATCCTGCAAGCTCAAGAGCCTCCACACAGCATCCTGCCTGGAATGGATGACTGTGGCATAGCCAAGAGATAAAAATAAGCCTGTGTGTGTGCCAAGACAACCAGCAGGGAGAGAAAGAAAGATGATCAGTAAGGTAGGACGTGATATAAAAAACACACACATATAACATATACAATAAAGTATTTTATGTAATGTTTTCTAAACATTGTCCTGGTGCCATGTGTAAGTGTGTACATGTATGTGTGTGTGTGTGTGTGTGTGTGTTGTTCACACTTTTTCCTCACAAGGACTGTGTAATGTGCTTGTTAGTAGGTACAAAGACTTCAATTTGATCCCCCCACAGTGCTTGGGTGGGGGAGAAACAGACACAAATTCAATGATTTAAAGCATCAAAATTTATTTTTGCAATTTGGAAAAGGTAAAGTCTAAGGCAGGCCCCAGGGCCAGCACAGCTGGCTCCTCCTGAGCCTGCACTCTCACAGGCCCTTCCTTAGTGCCTCCTCTGTGTGGACAGAGTGATGGTGCTTAGGCTCTGTTACGCGAGCACTGACTGCCATACTGGAGGAGCCCTCACCCGAACTGTTTCACTTGAACTTACTTCCTTGTTCGAAAGCCTATTTCCAAATATGGTTCTTACTTTGGGAGCTGGGGTTTGACACAAGAATCATGGAGATGACAATGTCACTGTAGTCCACAAGGGAATGTCTTCTTTCCACTAAATGAGGCTGGGACAACTTGACATCTGCTTCCTGAATGCATATGTAAAATAAATGTACTGCCTACCTCACACATGCATCTGGGTCCAGCGTGATTCGGAGGGGAAGCAAGTATGAACAGCTCACAAGAACAAACACATTGAACTGATCCTGTCTCGAGCTCCCACATCCAGACCATGGTCCACACAACCATGAAGGTTTTCTCTGTGCGGATGCTGCTCTTTATGCCTGTCCTATAAGAGTGTTCTCCACTTTACAGACAAGGAATCTGAGGCTAGGAGTCCAGCGACTCACACAAGGTCCTGTAGTTGAAGGGTACTTAAGTTAGGGCAGGCAGCTTCTACGATAACAGGTAATATTTCAAGCTATAATGCAGAGTCTGATCAGAAAATATAAATTAATGCTTCAATCGAATCCTTAAAAATATATATTTTTTTTATAAAGCTGAACTCAGCCAAATTTTTCTCTGAGGATCTACTGATTATTTCTATGTTGAAATATCCAATTTCCAGTTTGCAACTATGGGGCTATTCAGTGGCTTGAAGAAAGAAATCTCATAGACAAACCATGTAACCCAACCACCATTTTAAACAAATTCTCTCACTTGAATAAGCCATTCCTTTTGCCAATTTAAACTATAAATTTTGGAGGCTGGTGGGTTGTCTCAGAAGTTAAGAGCACTTGTTACTCTCACAAAAGACCCAGGATCAATTCCAAGCACTGGCATGGTAGCTTACAGTCATCCTGTCTCCAGTTCCAGGAGACCCAAGCTTTGCTGGCACCAGACAAGCATGTGGTGTACATGCATACATGTAGACAAAACACATACACAGTGTGTGTACATGTATATGCATGCATCACACATATATACATATACACGTATATATGAATATATATCTCAAATCTTGTGATTGACTAATTAAAAAAAATAAAGGTCGCTCATATAATCAGTAGATTCAAATTTTGAAAAAGATGGCCCATAAACAACATGAGTCAGAGGAAGCTAGACACAGCTGTTTGCAGAGGGCTGACAGGCAGTAGAGGAACACAGCCACTAGCACAGAACAGACCCAAACAGAAAGGAAGAAGCCAAAATAGCTACAGGCTCTGTGCCTTCTGGGTTTCCCTCTCTGGAAAGAAAGGTCAGGGTAGTCCCCAGAACAGTAGCCTCTAATCCACTCCACAGTGAATCACTGTTGCCCAAGCAAAAGGTTAACACTAAGTTAAATGTAGATATAAGACTACTATGAAGAATATCATATAAAAGTTATGATAGTGTCATCTATAAATACTTACTGGTATCAATAGCTTTAAATTATGGGTTGGCATTTGGGTTTATTAAGGAAGATCCTTCAGATGCATTAAAAATCTGTTTACCTTCAGTATTGATTTTTTGATAAATATATTATCCAGAGAGGTTCTGTGCAGCGATTTCTCTGGGAAAGCTGACATTTATTCAATGATATTTGCTTGACTGAATTAAGTAGCAATATATGCTCATCTATCTTTGCTCTATCTGGGAAATTATCTTATCAAAGTTGAGCGAATATTTTATAGAAATCTTAGGGTCTGACATAATATAAAGCCAAGGGAAGGATCTAGTCATCTAAGACCTCGGAGTTATGCATGCATTATCCCCCACAACCATTTATACCAAAACGTTACAATGTTTCTAAACAGTATCTTACCCAACTGTTGGAATTTTTATGGTGGTATTTCTTTCAAGAACAAAAGATAATCATTGTGTTTAATTTTAAATGATTTCCTCCCCTACTGACTTATCCGGAGACCAGCAAGTAAAGTCAAGCCGCCAGCTGTCAGCAGACATTGGGCACTTCTCTCCACAGCCACACACTGCAAGTACCGCTCCCACTGCCCTCCTCCCTTCAGAGGAACCTGTCACATGGTTTTTCTCATGTCCCACGAAAATGTTTCCCTTGAGGGTGATTTTGTGAAAGGCGTGTTGAAGATGTCAGAGTTGCCTCAACTTAGATGCCTGTGTGGAGAGCCCTAACCAGTTCTCCTCCAATCTGGAGCCACCCTGGACCATAAAAGAGTTGGAAAATAAGTGTTCACAGTGTTAAAGCCCTACACGGTCAGATCCATCTATCATAGCACCTTGAAGACACCTGCTTCTCCAAATTTAACAAAATCCAAGGAGTTTTATATTCATTTGAACGCCCAATCAATCTTTAAAAATTTTTTTTAATTTAAATAATTTATTCAGATTACATCTCAACTGTTATCCCCTCACTTGTATCCTCCAGTTCCTCCCTCCCTCTTTCACCCTATTCCCCTCCCCTAGGTCTGTGACAGAAGGGGACCTCATCCCTCACTATATGGTCACAGGCCTCATCCTGGTAGCCTGCTTCCCATTCCTCTGAGTGTCACCGGGCCTCCCCACCAAGGGGAAGGGGTCAAATAGAAGGCAGCAGAGTTCATGTCAGAGTCAGTCCCTGCTCTCCACACAACTGTGGGGAATGTGCTGTCCATTGGCTAGATCTCAGTAGGGGGTCTAAGTTTACTGTGTGCATTGTCCTTGGTTGGTACAGTAGTTTGAGCAGGCCCCTGTGGCTCTAGATCTGCCAGCCTTGATGGTCTTCTTGTAGGGTTCCAGGACCCTCTGGGTCCTTCCATTTCCCCATTCTCCCATACCTCTCTCACCTGGAGTCCCAATAGGAAGTCTCAACATCTATCCCAATCCCCTGCTAAATGAAGACTCTCAGGTGACATCCCTGTTGGGCCAGTTATAAGTGAGTATATACCATGTGTATCTTTCTGGGTCTGGGTTAACTCACTCAGGATGATCAGTTTTAGTTCCATCCATTTGCCTGAAATTTTCAAGATTTCCTTGTTTTTAATAGCTGAGAGTAGTATTCCATGGTGTAAATGTACCACAGTTTCTTTACCCAGTCTTCAACTGAGCGACATCTAGGTTGTTTCCAGGTTCTGGCTATTATGAATAAGGCTGCTTTGAACATGGTTGAGCATATGTCTTTGTTGTGTGGTGGAGCATCTTTTGGGTATATTCCAAGGAGTGGAATAGCTGGGTCTTGAGGAAGCCCTATTCCCAGTTTTCTGAGAAATACCAGATTGACTTCCAAAGTGGTTTTACAAGTTTGCATTCCCATCAGCAATGAAGGAGTTTTCCCCTTTCTCCACATCCTCATCAGCATGTGCTGTCACTTGAATTTTTGATCTTAGTCATTATGATGGGTGTAAGATGGAATCTCACAGTTGCTTTGATTTGCATTTCTCTGATGTCTAAGGACATTGAGCATTTCTTTAAGTGTTTCTCAGCCATTCAATATTCCTGTGTTGAGAATTCTCTGTTTAGTTCTGAGCCCCATTTCTTTATTTCTTTTTTAAAATATTTTATTAATTTATTCATATTACATCTCAATTGTTAGCTCATCCCTTGTATCCTCCCATTCCTCCCTCCCTCCTGCTTCCCCCCTACTCCCCTCCCCTATGTCTGTGACTGAGGGAGACTTCCTCCCCCTGTATATGCTCATAGGGTATTGAGTCTCTTCTTGGTCACCTGTTATCCTTCCTCTGAGTGCCACCAGGCCTCCCCAACAAGGGGACATGGTCAAAAATGGTACACCAGAGTTTGTATGAAAGTCTGTCCTCACTCTCCACTCAACAGTAGAGAATGTCCTGTCCATCGGCTAGGTCTGGGTAGGGGTTCGAAGTTTACTGCCTATATTTTCCTTGGTATATACTCACTTATATCAAGACACTAGCCCAAGGGGCATGTCCCATGAAAGACTTTACTTACCAGGAAAGTGGGTCAGAGGGGAGAACATTCTATTGGGACTTTAGGTGAGAGAAGCATGGGAGAATGAGGATCTAGAAGGATCCAGAGGGTCCTGGAAACCTACAAGAAGAACATTATAATGGGCGGATCTGGGTCCTGGGGACCTGCTCAAACTGAGCCCCATTTCTTAAACACCACCAAGCCCAATCAATCTTAACCTAGGATCTAGGTGACATGGCCTAGTATCTTGGAAGTCATTCAATAGCCATTTGTAGAATAACCATTTTATTTGCGCCTATGAAGACATGCAAAGAAAATGACTGTGTCTTGCATGAATGTATTCCTGGCTTTGCTGGGAGTCTTACAAATACATCTGCAAATTGAGGCTTATTACAGACAAAGCCTTCTAGAAAGAAGATACTTAAACACACATGACAGACTCAAGTTCCCTTAGAAAGAAAATCTGTTGGTCACAATTCAGTTTTTCCTTTCTTGTTTATTCATTTTTAAGCTAGCGTAGAGAGTTGGTTTTATTGTGATGTTTTTACCCATATCTACCTCACTGCCTTATCTTTATCTATCACATACTTCTCCCACTCCCCCAGCCCGCCCCACCCCCACCCCCAGTCTGTTCTGCTGTTTCCATGGTCACTTCCTGTTTGTCCCTTAGAGAGGTTTTGGTGCATGTGCGTGCATGTGTACTTAACCAACCTCCTTTTCCAGTCTCAGGCTTACACCAATCCCCACCAACTCCCTTCTGTTCCTTTTCTCTCCTTTTTAGTTTTCTGGATGCAAAGTCCATTAGCACAGAATTGAAAATCTCCCAGCACTTGGGAGGCAGAAGCAAGTGTATTGCTATGAGTTCAAGGCCAGCCTAGTCTACAAAGTGAGTTCAGGACAGCCAAGGCTACACAGAGAAACTCTGCCTTGAAAAAAAAAAAAAAAAAAAAAAGAACGGGCATACATGCTGTAGGTGGCACAGCTCTAAGAGACTCTGTAGCGATCCTTAATTTTGAAAGGTATTATTGAGCTGGTCAAATAAAAAATCCCAAGTTTCTTCTTTAATAGAGTTGAACTAAATATAAAGTAGTCAAGAAGGATAGAACAAAATTTACCTAAATCATAAGATCCTTTGGGACTAGGGACCGCCTTTAAATTCCTTTCTCTTTGTGTTTTTGAGGACACAGAGAGGAAAACAAGACTAGACTCTCCACTCCATAGAATGACTTCAGAGATCTGTGATCAAAGTTTACCCTGCTGTTTGAAACCAGATCTGACCTCTGAGATTTATTTTGAACCAAACAGTGGGTAGGACTGGCCTGTCACTGGCTCTTCTAGGATTAAAGTCAGAGTCAGTCTCTCTCTGTCTCTCTCTCTCTCTCTGTTTCTCTGCCTCTGTCTCTCTGTGTGTGTTTCTCTGTCTCTGTCT
>OU015743.1:5258376-5274291 GCA_907169655.1 Acomys percivali | reverse complement strand
CACACACACACACACACACACACACACACACACACACACACACACACGTCCTTCATGAGTTATAATAACCAGTAGCATGTAAATGTTAAACAGTTATGCTTTATTTTTGAAAGGAAAGTGGAAAGAAAAATGACGCTGTGCAAAGTCAGTAGCGATGGCTCTTTTTGAATACTGTCTGTCTGCGGTGGGCCGCACCCGTGAACACGGAGCCCGCAGATACAGCAGCCAGCCATATTACTACATGAAGACAGTATCAAACTAAGAGGGTAACAACTTACACAAAGGCCTTATGAAGGGACAGGGCAGCAGCTGGCTCTTGCAGGATGGGCGGCGGGACTGAATAACAGCCATCTTTGTGCCCACTTAGAGATGCTAAGAGATGCCACCGCAACCGAACAGAGACACCCTCGCCATGTTTACACCTTTACAAGGTCAAGCAAGGACAGTCTCAGTCTGAAAAGCAAACCAGAGGCTGTTGGTCCCACAGGTTCTACTTCTCTGGACTTCTGATTCCTGGAGTGGAGAGAATGGGGACTGTTACCCAGTCTCTCAGGGCCACCACAGGGATCAAACTACACAACGCAAAGAGGCACGCCAGCTGATGGAAGCATCTGTACGAATGAGATTACTTTGTCTTAGAAGACAAACTGACCACCAGGTACAGCCACTTCTGTGATTTAGACTCTCTTCCGGTTCCTGTCATTCCTGTCATCTGTTCTGTTTTGCTTAGGGGGCAAAGCATATAGGCAAGCCAAACCCAGCCTCATGCTGGTGAGTGCTAAATCTGAGCAGCTGGATTTGGCACTATCATTTAAATGTTCACTACCTCACCGCTAAACAAGAGCAAAACCTCTTTTTTAAAAAAATATTTTTTATTAACTTATTCATATTACATCTCAATTGTTATCCCATCCCTTGTATCCTCCCATTCCTCCCTCCCTCCCATTTTCCCCTTACTCCCCTCCCCTATGACTGTGACTGAGGGGGAGCTCTTCCCCCTGTATAGGCTCATAGGGTATCAAGTCTCTTCTTGGTAGCCTGCTATCCTTCCTCTGAGTGCCCAGGCCTCCCTCTTTATGGCATATGATCTTTGATCCATCAGGACAGACCTAGAATGCAGGAGGCTCTGAGGAAGCACCTGTACTCAGCTCACAGGTTGAGGACTCCGGAACATCAGTCGCAATGCCTGGCACGTGGCAGGTGTTTAATGAACATCTGTAGAGGGGCAGCTGACTGAACAATCAGTGAGGTAATTAAACAAATGTTTGGATATTTTGTGACAAAAGTATTTCTTACTGGATGCACACTGTTATTTAAGAGAGAAGAAAAAAATAACCCTTCCAAGTTCCCAGTCATTTTCTTCATTATTCACAAAACACCACAAGAGACCCCACGTGTAAATAAACGAGGAGGCTTTCCCCGGCACGTGGAAAATATGCCTGCTAAATGCACCCAAAGAGAAAATTTCAATTACGCCCTCAGCCCACCATCGTCCCCGCAATGTGCAGCCGCTGCCAAACAAGCACACACAGTCATTTTTCTATTTTCCGGGTCACCACACTAAAAGTGTCCGTCGCTCCTCTGCCAGGCTCCTTTGCTCCCTGCCTTTGGCTGGGCACCATGGCCATGACTCAGTCCTTCGTCACCCTGTCTCCCTGCAGATGAGGAGCAGCAGCACTACTCCCAACATGCAGAGCGATGATGACAAGGAAGACAGAGGACCTTTCCGCGCTTGACGGCCACGCTCGCCCAGAAGCAGCAGTGGGGTTACCACCAGCCTGCAACAGAGCCTAAGTTCATCTCATACTAGTAGCCTTTAAAAGTGTCTTAAATGGGCAGTGTGGACACGAGTAAACATACATTCTATGAATACCAGGTAGTCATGCTTAGAATCTACCTTGGGATTAAAAAGCCACTGCATATAGTTACATTGTTTTTATTGTATATTAGTCATGCATTTCATTCACAAGATATATTTTTAAACATCAGTTTTAGAAATAATTATTTTTAAAGTATGATGTGTGTTTGTGTGTGTGTGTGTGTGTGTGTGTGTGTGTGTTTGCTTTTGAGTTTTGAGTGTGGGCATCTGTAAAGGTCAAAAGTGGGTGTCATGCCCTGGAGTCTGAGTTAAAGGCAGTTATGAAAGGTCCCCTATAGGTTCTGGGGTCTGAACCCAAGTCCTCTGCAAGAGCAGCACATGCTATTAATCATGGAGTTATCTCTCCAGCCTCTTCAAAGTCAATTTTAAATCCTGGCCTAATGGTGAGGGCCTTCTGAGCAGGCTGAGGCAGGAGGATAACTAGCTTGGGCTTTACATGGGGGTACAGAGTGAGTTCAAGACAAGCTTGACAACTTAGTGAAATCTTGTCTCAAAATAAAGGAATAAAAATGGCTGGGATATAGCTGAGGGGCAGAACATTTGCCTAGCATGTCCAAGGCCCTGAGCTCACTCATCAGAACTGCAAAAAGTATTTAAATAAAATAAATAAGTATCTGCAGTTTAAAACTAGAGGCCAGCCTGTCTACAGAGCAAGTTCTAGGACAGCCAGGACTATACAAAGAAACCCTATCTTGAAAAACCAAAACCAAAACCAAAACCAAACCAAAGTAAACAGAAACAAAACTAGTAAGTTACAAATATCACACAGTGACAAAATAGAGAAACCTGGACCATCGTCCCGCTCACAGTGTGATGTAATCTTCCAGGCCAGGAGCCACAGGGCTAACAAAACACACCGCGGTCTCACTTGGGTCCAAATCCAAGTTCTCATGCTCAGAGTAACAATCCTTATGATAGAAATTTAAAGTTCCCTTCAGTGCTAATGAAGGTCAGTTCTTAGGAAACAAGCTGTACAGTTGCCCATGAGGGAAAGTTTGTTGTTGTTTTACTCTTAAGAAAGCAGAACGGTGCAGAACCTACTGCAAAAATATAGAGTTGAGGTACATAAAGTTGCATGACACTTGGCAGTTACTCCCCTTAAGCATGCGTTTCCAGAGAGATGCTACCAGCTCGCAGGAGTGAGTAAGTCAGCTGGATAAATGCCTCGCACAAGGAAGGTACCAAGGAACAAATCCCACACCTGACTTCAAAAAGGGACAGAGTAACGAAAAGGCTAAAATTAGGGGCTGGAGAGATAGATCAGAGGCTAAGAGCATTGGCTGCTCTCCCAAACGTCCTGAGTTCAATTCCCAGCAATCACATGGTGGCTCACAACCATCTATAATGTGATCTGGTGCCCT
The DNA here is from genome assembly GCA_907169655.1 of Acomys percivali. Classification (NCBI taxonomy): domain Eukaryota; kingdom Metazoa; phylum Chordata; class Mammalia; order Rodentia; family Muridae; genus Acomys; species Acomys percivali. The sequence goes on along the minus strand of OU015743.1, from coordinate 5,271,051 downwards.
CTCCTGGTGTGCACATGTACATGCAAGCAGAGCACTGTATACATAATAAATACATAAGTATTTTTAAAAGGCTAAAATTAGTTAGCATTCCATGCTGTCATCATTGTGAAACTCATTTTGATGGGTTATTGCTGACAAGAATCACAGTGCAGCCAGGACTGTGGCACTAGGCAATGAAGGAGAGATTCAAGCCTGTTTATGTGGGAAACCACAGAAACGGGAAGTGAAAGAAAATATGAAACCATGCTTTTGACTAATAATTATAATGTGAATATAGAAATTAGAAAAAATATAAGCCAGGATCTGAAACAACACACTCAGGTAAGGGCTGATACTAAAACAGCCTTGCTCAGCACTGCAAACTTCCCCAGTGTCAAAACGGAGGATGCAGTTCTGTGCATCACCAGTCTCTGCCCAGCTACGTAGACCTGACCACAAAGCTTAAACTGAGGCCCACTGTCTGTGTGCATGGCCATAGCTGTGTGCAATAAACTCCATGGACACTGAACTTTGAAATTCCTGTCTCACAAAATATTATTCTCCTTTAAAAATGGATTTGGCCAAGAGGGCAACTGTTAATCTGAATCAATACAACACCAGCCTACACATAGCCGACTAAATAGCACAGATGTAAGAACAAATCCAAGTGTATTGTTAAATAAAGGTTTGAACAACAACCCCCATGGTTAACAAAAGCCATATGGCTCTCTACCATCCCTTCATCATAAGAAATTTTCATAGTTTTTGTTATTATATTTGCATATTTATTATTGTGTGTGACATATATATGACTCTCTCTGTCTGCATATGTATGTGTATGTGTGTATCTGTTGTGTGTATGTATGTGTGTGTATGTGTATGTGTGTGAGTCTCTATGTGTTATGTATGTGTGTCATGTGTGTAAATGTATGTGTGTTGTGTGTATATATGTATGTGTGTCTGTGTCTCTCTCTTTTTTCTCTCTTTCTGTGTATGTATGTATGTGTGTATCTCTCTCTCTCTCTCTCTCTCTCTCTCTCTCTCTCTCGTGTGTGTGTGTGTGTGTGTGTGTGTGTGTGTGTGTGTGTGTGTGTCTAGACTTCTAGACAAATTTGTTTCCTACAATGAGAGGTAAGAGGACAATTTTCTGGACTTGGTTCTCTCCTTCTTTCATGTTGATCTGGGTGTTGAGCTGGGGTCATCAGGCTTGGTGGCAAGCCTCTTTTCATCAAATGAGGTTCATATGACCCAAATAGAATCAGCCCAGGCTGAAGAGGATTCTGCAATATTTAGGCTTCTTTTTGAAAGTAACTGCTTTTTTTTTTTCAAACTTTAAAAATAAAATTGTAATGTAAAGGGTCATAGTAATGAAAGCAGATACACAGTGTGATGAATTACAAACTGGAGGCATGGGGTGTAGCCCAGGTATAGATGGAACAGTTGCCCAACATGCACGTGGCCCTGGTTTCCATCCCTAGTGACTCACAAGCATACAGAGAGGCATAGATTTCATCCAGTGGGAAGACAGACATAACATCAACCACGACCATGTATAGACACAGTTCTGAATTTCCACCACCTCAGCTCCTGTGGACACCAAAGGACACCAAAGGACACCTGAGGATATGGCAGAGAAAGACTCAAAGGCTTTCAGGGCAAGAACACTGTTTGGGGAGGAACAATGTAGCAAGGACACAACCATGTGTCTCTCTGTCAATCACAGATAAGAAAGCAAACAGGAGGTAGAATGGGGCAAACCAGGGGTGACCCGCTAAACCCAGAAGCAGCATTGAAAGGGACACATGCTCAAGAGAAAGAGAAAGAGCAAATCACGAAGTCAATTGGGGGAACCAAACAAGACTTGTGAAGATTCAGAAGTCTAGCAAAGCTATAGTGCTAAAGAGATTAGGGTTCTTGACTTGAGAATTGTAAGGAGTTAGCTGTGGGAAAGAGAGGAAAGACCATGGTGGGCATCATACTTGTTAAAGCTCATTAAGAACAATGTTAGTGGGGCTGGAGAGATGGCTCAGAGATTAAGGGCATTGACTGCTTCTCCAGAGGTCCTGAGTTCAATTCCCAGCAACCACATGGTGGCTCACAACCGTCTGTAATAGGATCTGATGCCCTCTTCTGACCTGCAGGTGTACATGCAGGCAGAGCGCTGTACACATAATAAGTAAATAAATGAATCTTTAAGAACATTAGATTCTACCTCGTGTTCAGAAGCTGCCTGTACAAGATCACACCCAAGATCTAATTTTGCTGCACGTAGACACATTAATAAGAAGCTTGATGTTCATGAAAAAGTATGGATATGTGTTTTATCTGAAAACTAAATCTCAAGAATAGGTTTCAAAGAGTTTGAATCCTAAACAGCATGTTTATCGGCCTATTTCAATAACGAATCTGCAAATCTAAAACTTTAAAAGAACTGCCAAGGTCACAGCCAGAACAGAGACCCCCCACAAAAACAGTCAGGCTCTGCTGCCATTAGATCAGTGGTCATCTTTCCACCCTTCCCTCAAAAGATGGTTCTGGTTGCTGCTCAGTGAGGTGAGCAGTGTCTGCAGGGCACGACGACACTCACCAAGCACTTCCCTGTCGGGGAGCAATAAAGCACACGCAGGCATGTTCTGAATGCTGTCAAGAGCATGATTTCCCAGGCACAAGAGCACCCCCCGCCCCGAGCCCCCAACGCTGAGCAAGGAGGTGGCCTTCAAGGTACTAGAATACTGTCCTTGACATATGCTTTCCAGGGGGACACCCAACTGTTCCCCACACCTACTGCTCAAGAAAGAATCGTTCGGGTGGTGTCCACTAACTCAGCTAAGACATGTCCAAATACGGAGAGTGAACCGTCTTTAGAGAGGTGCAATTTTCACCACCCTCCCCAGCAAGTCAGCCGTTGAGAACAGCACCTAAAGACCAACATGCTCCTCCACCCAGTCAGTGTCCTCGGACGGCGTGCTATCATTATCATTAAGACTCTCCAGATGCCCCTAGTTCAGAAAGAACACCGAACAGAGAGAGCAAACCTGAGGGCATCCATGGATCAGAGGTCGGCTTGGCCAAGGTGTTCACCTGCTCCCAGTTGAAGTCATCGTCGTCAGCTTGACTATATCCACAGGTGCTGTAGGGCTCATCAAAGAGGCAGCCACCTACAGTGGAGGAACGAGAGGCAAAGCAATGTGAGGTACAACCGGAAGTCTGAAATGAGCTGAGTTGCATCGGGAAAAGAGCCTTCCAGGGGACATCAAAGCAAGTCTGACTTGACCTCTTGGCTTGGGACCTGTGAGTCTGACCACTTCTGTAACCTTGACAAGTCTTGCTGAGGGCTAACGATGCCTTACAAATACAGACACCTATGCTGCTCTCTAGAAGAAACCCCATGTCGGTAGAAGACAATTGAAATGAGCAAAATTAACATCCACATTCTCCAGATGAATACTGAATTTAGAAACTTTATCTTTCATTCAACACTTTAATAGGGTTCCCTCAAATACTCAATATGTTTCAATTGAAAAATATAATTTGTTCAAAAACTAAAAAGAAACGTTTTCAGCAAAACACTGGTATAAGAAGAGTAAAAGAAAAGGCATACTGCAAATGATGAGCTTGGCCTGCAAAATATTAATATCCTTTTATTTCTTACACAGAAGCAGCTTTCAGATTATGGTCTAGGGAATTTGAGGTCTCATAATCAAAAATAGATCATGAAGTCACTTTATAGTCCACACAAGTCTCGGTGGCAGACATTTCTAGGCAAAACATGTGGGAAACATCTGCTTAATTCTGGGACAATGAGTGAAGCTATTTAAAGGCAAAGGCAGAAAGTGCAGTGTGCACATGTTCGGGGGCTCGGCTGCTTCACACCAGTGTCATCCAGCAGGTTGGTGGCTTTCAGTCCCACCCGGCAGTCTCTCGGATGCCTGTGACCTTGAATTACTCAAAGTGGCAGGTCCTCGGCCAAATGGTTCACAGGGGACAGTGAATGATGACACTGACCACAGTGATGACTGTGAAAAGCCTGCTGTCCATTATGTAGGGAACATCAGATATTACATAATCAGTTGTGTAATAAATGAATCCTATTAATTCAACATTTTAATTATAATTGTTGGCAGTTGCTTAGAAGTGAGGATTAGTGACGAGATGCACTTTTAGGGCTGCAATTGTGCTATGCCTGCCATGCACACTGTAGAGGCACAGGGCAAGGAAAACAGCACTGACAAACCAGAGAGAAAGGTCACCTGACCCAATTTTTACGCCCCCCCCCCCCCCCCAACCTAAACAAGTCCTATGCTTTCCAAGCCAGCCAGTCTCGGAAGACTGAGGGACTGCATGTTTAGTATGTAGGGAATTCCCAGATCACACGGAGCAGTCCTAGTCCCTACCCTGTCTCCTGAAATGTACACCCATTTGTCTTCCTTCAGCCCACGAGGCAACAGGAATGCTCCCAGCTCCAGCACGGGAACACTGACAATTTGAAAGGAGCTGTCGTGTTCTGTGCCTTAGCTTCCCCAGGCAATACAAGCTCTGTTCTACCTGGTTCCTCCTGGGAGGTTTTCAGATCTGTCAGCATCCTGGCAGGTGTTCTCTGAACAGTGTCCCAGGGAACGGCACCCTGTTCTGGAGCAGGAACGCAGCTGATCCCTTCTCTTGACCTCACCCTAATAATAGCTTTGCCAAGAGCATTGGTCCATCCTGAGCTGAAAGCATGTGGCTTTCCATACCAGCAGTCAACTTTTTCTCCTCTGTGAGTGTGTGAGTGTGTGAAAGTGTGTGTGAGTGTGTGTAAGTATGTGTGAGAGTGTGTAATGATGTGTGTGTAAGAGAGAGTGTGTGTGAATGTTTCTGTGTGTGCGAGAGAGAAAGAGTATCTGTGAGAGAGAGAGTGTGTGTGTATCTGTCTGTCTGTGTGTGTGAGGGAAAGAGAGTGTGTGAGGATGTATGTGAGAGTGTGTATGTGTGTGTCTGTGTGTGAGAGAGAAAGATTGTGTGTATGAGAGAGAGAGTATGTGTGTGTCTGTGTGTGGGTATGAGAGAAAGAGCATGTATGTCTCTATGTGTGTGTATGAGAGAGTGTGTGTGTCTGTGTGTGAGTGTGAGAGAAAGAGTGTGTGTGTCTGTTTGTGTGTGTCTGTGTGTGTGTATGCATGTACACGAGCATGCAGGACTGCTCACTTATCCTTACTAAGACCATGTCTCTTTCAGTGCATCACTCCAACCCTTTGACTGCTCTGGCAGTCTTGACCCTGTCACCTGAAATTCATAATCTGTCCTATATTTACATTACAGAGTGATTAAATTACTCACAAAATCCAAAATTCTCTTGAAGTTGAAACTTTCTGTTTGCTGACATAGTTCAACAAGCTCACACATTTCCATACCTAGTTTCAGGTGATGGTCAAGATCAAAATGCCAGTGCACAAAAAACAATGCAAAGCCCATCACCACGAGGCTATGTGTGCAGCCCTACAGGACGTGAACAATGCCTGTGTTCACGTTCAGTCACGTCCCCTGGAGCTCAGTATTATATACCGAGTCTTTCAAAACACTCCTCCAAACCCAAACGTGTCTGGAAGAGGGCCACTCCACCTGCATTTGAAGATATGATGAGGACTCTGTCCAAATCTGCCTGCATGTGCTGGAAAATGTCCAACAGGAGAGAGTCAAGAAAGCTCGGGTTGTCCCAAGCAGCCATCTAAGCATGTAGCCATGTCTCAGTCAGGAGCTCTAGACATGGAGTGAAGCCAGCCACCCATCTTCCAGAGTGTTCTCAATACTAAGAGTTTCAACTAACCCTTGCCCTGGGAACGCCAGCTCATTGTCAAAGGTGCAGAATTAAGTTCAAAGTTGAACCCTGAGAACAAATGATCATCACACGTCCCTCCTTTTACAGCGTTTTAACAGGTCCTGAAGCAAAGTGGATCTGTCCAGCACCCGGTACGGGCATTCCATGCTGACATTCCAATATGGGTGAGATGTTAAAAAGCTAGGCAAGTATTTCTGAGGAAAAAACAAGTCCTCTTTTGTTACAAACTGTAGTTGTGACACGGAGAATAGTTTCAGCACTGAAGGAACAAGCCAGACGGCACAAACAGTACTGGTGTTAGCAGTAAAGAAAAGAGAATGGTAGTGAATGTTGGCGCAAAGGACCCCTGGGGGAAAACACAGAGAGAACGCTGACTCCCTCACCACAGACGGAAACAGCAGAAACAGCACAAGTGTCCACAAAGCAACACAAGGCCCACTAAGGATTTGGTCTTCCAAATGACTGCTGGCACTGAGGATGTAACCAGATGCTGAAGTGAGGATGGATGGATACAGTAAAGGGGGGACCACAAAGAACAGCACACGTCAGGGTGAGGACAGAGCTCCCTTACAGTGTCCTGGCCACTTGAAAGAAAGAGTGGGAAGGAAAAAGCATCGCTCTCTAGGATGAGGCATGGTTATCAAACCCCTGAAGGGGGCCCCTCTACATTCCCTATCGCCCTGCATGCCTCACAAGAGCAAAGATGACTTATTGGACTAAACTAAGAAAGGATAAAAGAAAATGATGCCAGAAACCAAAATAAACGAATCCCAGCTCTCATAAGGCTGAGACAAGAGGGTTGCAAATGAAAGGTCAGCCTGGCACACATGACAAGTTTGAGACCAGCCTTGATACTTAGCAAGATTCTATCCCAAATAAGAAAACTTAAGGGAGGCGGATGGGAGAGGAGAGGAGAGGAGGAGAAGGGAGGGGAGGGAAAGGGAGAGAGGGAGGGAGAGAGGGAGGGAGAGGGGGCGAGGGGAGGAGAGAGAAGAGGCAAGGACGATGTGTCATGTGCCAATGAGTTCCAGTGACAGTACATGCTGGTGAGGATGTGGAGAAAGGGGAACACTCCTCCCTTGCTGATAGACGTGCAAACTTGTACAACCACTTTAGAAACCAATTTGATGCTTTCTTAGAAAATTGGGAATAGTTCTACCTCAAGACCCAGTTATACCACTCCTGGCCAAATACCCGAAAGATGCTCCATCACACACCAAGGACATTTGCTCAACTATGTTCATAGCAGCTTATTCGTAATAGGCAGAAACTGGAAACAACCCAGATGTCCCTCAACGGAAGAATGGATAAAGAAACTGTGTTACATTTACACAATGGAATACTACTCAGCTATTAAAAACAAGAAAATCATGACATTTTCAGACAGGTATGTGAAACTAGAAATGATCATCTCGAATGAGGTAACCCAGGCACAGGAAGGCACACATGGAATATACTCACTTCTAAGTGGATCTTAGGTATTTAATGCAGGAGAAAACCACACTACATACACAGAGCCAAAGAAGATAAGTAACAAGGAGGATCCTCAGGTGGATGCTTAAATCCCACTCAGAGGGAGAAACAGAATAGACAGCAGAAGCCATTGAAGAGAGGGAACAGGATAGGAGAGGAAGTGTGGAGAGGGGAGGACAGAGAGGGCTTGTAGAGAGAAGAAAAGCTGTGGGCAGGGGCATCTCTATGACAAGCTGGAGGCCTAAGTCAGGGTAGGCTCTCCTGGGAGGATATGGGGGTGACTCTAGCTGAGAATCCTGGTAGCAGGGGTCACGAGACTGAAGATGCCAACCTGTAACTAGATCTGACTCCTAGTGGATGGAGGGGAACACAAACCCACCCACAAAATCTCCGACCCAAAAGTTACCCTGCCTATAAGATATGCAGGGATAAAGATAGAGCAGAGATTAAGGGTATGTCCAACCAATGCCTGGTTCAAGCTGAGACCCTCCCCATGGGAGAGAGCCAACCCCTGACTCCGTTAACAATATTCTGCTCTGCTTGCAGACAGGAGCCTAACATAGCTATCCTTTGAGAGTCTCCACCCAGTCAACCTCTGACACCGTTAACAGGAGCCTAGCATAGCTGTCCTCTAAGAGGCTCCACCGAGCAGTGGACCCAAACAGATGCAGAGACTCACAACCAAACATTGAGCAGAGCACGGGGAGCCTTGTAGAAGAATCAGGGGAAGCATGGAAGGACCTGGAGGGGACAAGAACTCCACAAGACAGAGCCAACTAGCCAGGGCCTGGGGGTGCTTGTGGAGACTGACGCAGCAACCAAGGACCATGCATGGATTGGACCTAACCCCCTACACAGATGGAACTTGATGGGTTCCATGGGAGTTCTCTAGTGAGGGGACGGGCACTATCTCTGACATGGACTCTGTTGCCTGCTTTTTGTTCACTTCCCCCTGGCAGGGCTGCCTTGCCAGACTGCAGGGGAAGAGGATGTGACTTGATGTGCTGGGGCGGGTTAGTATGTGGGGGCAGGGGACTCCCGTTTTCTGAGGAGTAAGGGAAAGGGAAGATGGAAAAGAGGGAGGGAGGATAGGACTGGAAGAAGAGGAGGGAGGTGGCTACAATCTGGATGCAGAATGAATGAATGAATGAATGAATGAATAGATTGGTAGATTAAAAAAAAAAATAGGACGATTAAGTTTTTGCCCTCATGCGGTTTTCCATTGAAGCAAGTGACAAGTTCCAGAGTCAAGCCAGAAATTTTATTTTTAATGAAATCAACAGAGAGGAAGAACAGGTACCTTGGGTCTGGAGGGATGACTTGGCAATTAAGATTACCTGATGTTCTTTCAGAAAACCTGCATTCTGGCCCCAGTACCCAAACTGGGGTGCTCACAGTCACCCATGTCTCCAGGTCCAGGGGATTCACTCAGGGCTTTCTTTTGGCTTCTGTGGGCACCTGCACTCATATGAACCACACACAGACACACACTCACACATAGACACACACTACCCCACACAGACACACACACATAGACACACACCCACACATTTGGTTCTCTGCAAAAGCTACAAATGCTACAAATGCTCTCAGCCTCTGAGCCAGTGCTCTAGCCCCACATTGCCCTTCCTTATTCCCTTATTTATTTATTTATTTATTTATTTATTTACTTATTTAAATCATGAGCTACCTGGGGCGCTCTCACTGCAGTGTCTGCTGTGGGTCTGACTATGGAGCAGATAGTACATGTCAGTGATCTTTGGCAATCTCCTCCTTGGTCTATGGGTTGCCAGATTCCAGTGGTTTTTGTTTTTGTTTTTGAGATTCATGTGTCTGCATCTCTGAGTTTGAGGTCAGCCCAATCTACAGAGTGAGTTCCAGGACAGCCAGTGCTGCGCAAAGAAATCCGAGAAGCCCTCCCTGAACCCTCAAAAGGCAATGCATTCTCTTAAATTCAATGCAGAATTGGCCTGCAAGAATTTTACTAGAAAAAACACAAACATAAGTATGGTAGAATATCCCTCTAGACATTAAAAAAAAAAAAAACCCACTATCTTAATTCAACCCGGATACCATTGATCTGGATTCGGATCTCAAGATGACACTTGACTGTGGGGTCCAATATCTTCACTTTTTTTTTTTATTATGGTTGAAAACTATAAGACAGTTAAATGTTAATGAACTCTCTGCAAACTGTGGCTCTCTGACATTCTTTTACGCTGGCAATAATTAGGTAGCAAGCCCAGTTGTCTAGAAAGGTCACTCCTGATCTATGAAAATAAAATATTGCCATGTGCATACTGGAGAGAATTTATCTTGCCTCCTCTCTGGAGTAACACAGATGGCTCTTTTCACCAATAGTGATGGGAAATAATTACCCTACAAGGCATAAAGAAGGTGGCCTCCCTATGCTCCAGAGAGGCATTTACAAGGTTTCATACCCATCTGAATAGTCGTAGACAATAGAGCAGAAACAAACGGACACAGGCTGTTGTCAGAAGTCATCTCGAAGGACTGACAAGATGGCTCAGTGGGTAAAGCAGCTTGCAGTACAAGCCAGGCAACCCACGTGCAATCCATGGAACCCACGTAAAGGTGGGTGCAAAGAACTGATGTCAGAAACTTCTCCTGCTACGTACACGCGCGTGCTGTGGTGATTGTGCTCACAAACATGCATCAAGCTCACACAGACGTGAGTTATTAATTCATTTGTTTATTGGGGTTGCTCATCAGCTAAGAGTCCCCCTCTTGCTTCTCCGGAGGACCTCAGCTCAGCTCCCAGCACCCATCTGGCAGCTCACAACCACCTCCAGATCCCCCCTCTGGCCTCTGTGCGCACCTGCACAAAAGTGGCACACACAGACAAATCTAAAATAAACTTCCTTTGACATGCTGCCCCGATCCAGCTCACATTTACACACCTTACAAACTAAACAATTCTCTGCTTACGTGCAGAATCACTTCCATGCAATCTCCTCAGCTTTGTGAACAGCAGCGCAGTCTACTAACTTCATTCCAGGGGATTCAAAGATGCTACCAAGGTCCCTATGGTTTGGGGCAGGTGCTGTTAACCTGAAACCGACTGCATGGGCTGACCTTTTAAATCAATCCTCAGCGTGTAAGAGTTCCTTTAAGCAGCCTGTGGGCTCCAACGTCCTCTGCTAGCCGCAGGCACTGATTCCTTAAAGTGGGCAAATGCTAGCCAACTTCTGAGGGCACTGTTATTTTTGCCTGTTCCTCAAACTCACTTTGAGTATTCTGCCTCAATGTGTGTGATTCAAAGAACTTACTTTATAACATGAAATAATAGGTGTATTTAATCTGCTTTAGTTTAATTGTTTGTTTTTTCTAAAACCCTAGCGGCAAACAGCAGTAGTTTTCAAATTCCTGGGTCAGCCATCAGCTTTAACTCCCCGTAACATTGATTGCTCGGTAGTCTTCAACCTGTGGGTCACACCCCTGTTGGTGATCAAGTGAGCCTTTCCCAGGGGTCACCTAAAATCATCAGAAAACACAGATACTTACATTACAATTCAGAACAGTAGCAAATCACAGTTATGAAGCAACGACAAAGGCAATTTTATGTCTGGTGGTCACCACAACATGAGGAACTGTGTCAAAGGGCCGAGGCATTAGGAAGATTGAGAACCACTCACTGGTCTAGACCTACACTTCCTGTCCCAGTTGGCAAGAGCTGAGGTTTCTCCTGAGAGAGGGTGTGGGACAGAGCGTGCAGGAAGATGTGCGCCTACTAAGTGCCTAGTAGGGTCCTTAGCAAACCAAAGAGGGACCTTCCCTGGTCCTGACATCTCCAGCAGTAGCATGTCCTGGAGCCTCTCCAGAGACTTCACAGTGGGGCACTGCTGTGTGCCCTGCTCTCTGGGACATGTCTCCTCTGAGGTCTGCAGGTGCACCCTTGCAAGAGCTCCCTTCAGCCACTAGCCTTGGCCAGGCTCAGCTCCACGTCTGTGCTGGGGTGGGGCTGCCCTACACCCTGCCATCCCTTAGTCATCAGCCTCTGCTCTTCCAACAGTAACGGTGCAGCCTTTGGATGCTGCTTCCCACATCCCAGCCTCCGTGCTATGTCTGCCTCCCGAATGGACCCTGACTGACCACTCTTATTTTTACAAATGGCAGTTCAGCATGATCAGATAGCTCCCCCAATCACCCTGAAGTTCCCATTCATAGCCAGCAGCTCACCCAAGGTCTACATGCAAAACTCAGGCTCTCTTCTGTGGGCACCTTTCACAGACCTCACCAAAGCCAGTCAGCGACACTCCGATTGCCACTGGCCCGCACTGTAAGGGAGCAACTGAAGGCAAGGCCTCTGTGAAGCAAGTGGGGGGCAATGCAGTGTCCATTTCACAAGCATGTAAGATAAACTTGCATCCTGAGTTGTTCTGCTTTGAACTGGTGTGATGGGCTCTCAGACTGGAGCAGACAAACTTATAGACATGGCTCTGATTATAGTCCACGTAGAGTTTCTCTGTGGAAGAAGACTGTGATGCCCCTTGAAGGACTTTCTAGTGCATTTTACTCATTTGTTCTAAATACAGGATGACCCCACTTAAGGCAGGCTTTATCAAACGCATACAAGAGTATTAAATGGGTCTCTCCATTAAGAAAACATACCAAAAAAACCCCAAAAGTGCTAAAAATGCTCCCTCAAAGAATTAATGCCCAGTGTTGTCTTTTCGTGAAATACATGGGACTGCAGGTGTTTCTAACCATTTATTTAAATCTTAAAAACCATGGAGGACAAATAGCTATAAGCTACACAATTCAAAGGATAAGCAGGAAGTGATCTATAATGGACATGGTTGTTTTAAGAGATAAAGAAGTGTCTATACCCATACAGCTGAGCCCCGGCCTTCCTCGCCTAAATCACACTGACATCAACATTTAATTGCCTGCCAATGATAAAAGTATACGGCGCCTCTGAAACTTTGTGAGTGTGCTATGATGTTTAGTGGATCAGACACTGAGCATTATAGAAAAGCTCTCCGACATAATTTAATCTAGCAAGCAGTTTTTACACATCGCACAGGCGTTTAAACGGCTAATGCAATGCTCTATTGTAAAACATGCCGTTTGCCCATGGACACGTTTTTGCATGGTGCAAAGCAAATGAGCTTGTTTCCAAAGTTTCTATGGCTTATTACCTTTCCCACAGCCTTCATTTCCTGTCGATCTACAGATTCCTAATATTTAAAAAGGCTGGACAGCAGCAAGCAGTGAAGTGTTTCATTTTTTTTTCATTTTTGATCTTAAAAATCTTTGGTTTTTAGTGGGTGGGGTCATAATTTCTATTCCTAAATTCTCCAGTGATTACAGACTCACTGTGCAGTTGTGTATCTACCTAGTGACCCTGTCCTCCACACCACAGTCCACCCAGTGACACTGTCCTC
>OU015743.1:5228625-5250237 GCA_907169655.1 Acomys percivali | reverse complement strand
TGCACCCCACACCTGGCTGATGCTGCACCCCACACCTGGCGGTGTGCTGCGCTTTTCTTATACCTCTTACTTCTGGTTCTCCTCACTACATAAAAAGGTAAGCCAATTTAACAACCCTTTGAAATGAACATCCTCAAGCCCTACGGAAGAACACCAAAGAGATCTTTCTTCTAGCCCTTTTGAGATATGTAGTGCACTGTCATTATCTACAATTACCCTACCATAAAACTGTGCCCAGACCTCCTTGCACTATGAAATGCTCTGGCAACCCTATGGACCCCTCCTTCTCCACGAGGCAACCACTTTAGAGTGTTCATGGGAGTGAGGTGTGTGTGGGCCTTGCCTTTCTGCTCCTGGTTCATCTTGCTTAGCATAGTGGTCTCTGGCCCCACCATGTCATGGCAAATGGTGGGGTTGCATTCCCTGCTATTGTGTGCACACACAACCTTCCCTTTACTTGCCCATGAGCTGATGAACACACAAAATAAGTCTATAAGTACTATAGATAATACCTCAATGAATCGGAAGATACAGATGGTTCTTTGACACACCTCCTTTCTTTTCCTGGCATGCATACGCAAGGTCACGATCATACGGTGGTCCTAGTCAGCATTGTTAAAGAAGTAACCATGCTGTCCTCCACGGCGATGGCACTCATGCGCATGCCAAGTAGCAGTGTGCAAGGTTCCTGTTTTTCTTCCCGCTTGCCAGTAACATCTACCTTTTGTCTGCGCAGCAGCTGTTCTTGCTGGGGTGACACGGGAGCTCGTTCTAGTTTTGATTTTGCTTCCCCAATGGTTGCTGAGGCTAAACAATTCTACCGCTCACTGCCATCTGTAAATCTTCAAGTCACTGTCCGTTTTTAAATCTTTGTGTAGTCAGTACATGTGCAGGATTGGGACCACTTATTGAATATATACTTTCAACATGCTTCTCGCAGTCTGTGAGCTATCGTTTCTCTCTGGTGATGCTTTCTTTCTTGTAAGAAGCTTTTCACATAATCTGAAGAAAGGATTTTAAGTTGTGCCCACCATAAAGAAGGGATAGTGTTTGCAGATATATCTATGTTTAATCTTATTTTTCCAGTGTATACATGTATTGTGCCATCACATGGTAACCCATTCATATATTTTTTTTTTGAGTTTTTAGTATAAAAATCAACTTAAGTTTTGGCATATGTTGGATCTTGTCTGATACTGTTTCCTAGGGAAGCCTGGTTTGTCTCTTTCCTGTGACGGCTCTGCTTCTTCCCAGAGGGTTTTGAATCCCTCCGTAACTGCTAGCTGTTTGATCTTATTGGTCTTATTAACATCAGAATCCTGACCCCAAATATCGCAGTGCCCCTTAGGAAATTACATTGAAGAGCACTCTATCAGACCATACATCTAAAAAGTAGCGAGAACAGAGTGTCCTGCTCTGGCAGGGGCGTTGAAAGGAGGACACAGAAAACCAAGGCACGGGGGTGGGGTGGGGGGCAGCGTGCTTGAGAACACTGCGTCCCCCAGTCTAGCACATAGCCACATCATTTGCCAAAGCCTTACAGGGAGTTCTCCATAAGTCCTGCCAACCAACCCCACATACCTGCCTCCCTGCACTGACTTTCCTACTGGCTGTAAGGAGAAAGAGATACACAGCCTAGCCAGCAGGGGACAGCTCCATCTCCTTCTGACCTCTGACCTCTTATATCCCACCAACCACTTCTGTGGCTTCATCCCCAAGATGAAGCATCACAAAAAAAGAACAAGCCAGGCACTACAAAGGGAAGTTGCAGGCACTGTGGGTGTCAGTCTCACCAAAGGAGACCCTATTTCTTCACACAAATGTCCCAGGCACATGAGAAATATTCCAGGCCGATCTATCCCCTGGGCTCAGTGACTGGCTAACCTAGGCCACTTGGTGAACCCCAGGCCAATGAGGGCAAGTTCCAGACCAAAGACCAATCCTGTCTTGAGAAGTAAATTAAAGTCCCACCCCCCCAAGGAGTGAAGTGTCTTCCCCTCCCCAACATGCATTTATGCACACCCCTACATACAAATGCGCTCATAAGAACACACACACTCCCACAACATGTGGCCCCGCTAGCTCTGCCCATTTGCAGCTCAAAATCCAGAGAAAGGAAATCACTCTCCTGAAGGGGGCATATCAGTAAGGGCCAAAGGCTGTGGCTGTGGTGTTGAGACAGCCGGACGTGGGTGTTGGTGAGAATGAAAAGGCCAAGTTAAAAGCGGGAATGAAGGGGGGTGGGGAAGAAAGACCGGCTCAAGTGTGGATGTTTAGAACTGTCTTCAACAGTTAGAGGCGCCACAGGAGGACTAGAAAAAAACCAGAGAGAAAACGCCTAACGGACAATTTGAACATGGCAGGTTCACCCCGGAAGACATGAAGGTGCAGAAGCCAAGCTGCACAGGCACACAGTCTTGGAAACAGTTGGAAGGACAAGCCTGGAAGCAAGTGGTGTCGGCCTTGGATATTGATTAAGGGTGTCTTTGCTCTCCAAGCAGGTCCCCGCCTTCCTCTGCCTGTGATACCTACATATAGAAAACAACCTTATCAATAGCCCTGGGATCAGGGGACAACCACAGTTTCACGCCTGCCTGTTGTGAGCTAGGCTCTGTTGTAGCCTACAGGAGACCACAACAAGATCCTTGGCACCGTTCTTCTACTGAGGGACACTTAGGCTGTTTCCATGTTCTGGCTGTTATGAATAAGGCCGCGATGAACGCGGTTGAGCATATGACCCTGTTGTGTGCTGGAGCATCTTCTGGGTATATTCCAAGAAGTGGAATAGCTGGGTCTTGAGGAAGCCCTATTCTCAGTTTTCTGAGATAGCGTCAGATAGATTTCCAAAGTGGCTGTACTAGTTTGCATTCCCACCAGCAATGAAGGAGTGTTCCTCTCTCTCCACATCCTTGCCAGCATGTGGTGGTCACTTGAGTTTTTGATCTTAGCCATTCTGATGGATGTAAGATGGAATCTCAGAGTCGTTTTGATTTGTATTTCTCTGATGACTAACGACATTTAAGTGTTTCTCAGCCATTTGATATTCCTCTGCTGAGAATTCTCTGTTTAGTTCTGAGCCCCCTTTCTCAACTGAGTTATTTGGTTTGGTGGTGTTTAATTTCTTGAGTTTTTTATATAGTTTGGATATTAGACCTTTGTTAGATGCAGGGTTGGTGAAGATCTTTTCCCAGTCTGTAGGCTGTTGCTTTGTTCTGTTGACAGTGTCTCCTGCCTTACAGAAGCTTCTCAGCCCCATGAGGTCCCATTTATTAATTGTTGACCTTAAGGCCTGAGCTGTTGGTGTTCTGTTCATGAAGTTGTCTCCTGTGCCAATGTGTTCCAGGCTCTTCCCCATTTTTTCTTCTAACCAATTTAGTGTCTCTGGTTTTAATCCCGACCCAGATCTAGCCAATGGTCAGGACATTCTCCACAGTTGAGTAGAGAGTGGGGACTGACTTTCACACAAACCCTGGTGCCCCATATTTGACCACGTCCCCTGGATGGGGAGGCCTAGTGGCACTCAGAGAAAGGATAGCAGGCTACCAAGAAGAGACTTGACACCCTATGAGCATATACAGGGGGAGGAGGCACCCCTAAGTCACAGTCATAGGGGAGGGGAGTAGAGAGAAAGCGAGAGGGAGGGAGGAATGGGAGGATACAAGGGATGGGATAACTATTGAGATGTAAAATGAATGAATTAATAAAAAAAAATTTTTTAAAAAGATCCTCGGCACCGTTCGGGGTGGGGGGGTGACTGGGAGGTTGGGGGTCAGGGGGTTGTCTCTATCTCTTTGCTGGCCTCAAATGCTCATCTCGGGATGTTTAAAGCCATGGTACTTTGGGAGTTAACTTGGTGTGTACTCTTTTAGAAATGAAGAATAAAATGAGGTGAACTGGTAATGAGCTAGCGCGTGAATATGGAGAAAGAGCAACTGCTGAAAGTGACCGGGAGAGGGGGGCTAAGCAGAGAGCAGGATGGGGAAGGAGGGGAGGCCTTAAATGTACAACAGAGGTGATTTACAATGGCCGTCTGGGAGCCAGCGTGCTACCTGGGTAGAAACTGCCATGGCGTAGTCTCCTCTCCACAGCCACAGCTACCCTGTGCACGCCACTGAACTGATGCCCTGCACAGCCAGAGGTCATGCAGGCAGGCAGTTTCCAAATTAGTCACAAAGAAGATTAATTCCATCAAGTGATGTGGAGGAAGACTTGGCCATACAAAACATGTTACAAAATCCCCTTTAACAAGCTCCATTGACTAAGAGGCTTAGGCATCATCGCAATGCTCATTTTAAAATAATAATAAAACAACGGAACTTCCAAGTGAGCGAAGGGTGTGGATTAAAATTCAGCTTATCAGAACTAAACTTATCCCCACAGTGTTTTCTTTTATAGTTACTAAAGCAACAATGGTGAAAAGTAAGCTCCAGTCACAAAACCCACACCGTGCTACCAATTTCCCCAGCAAAACCTGGGACCATTTTACGTGCCAGGGAAATGCGTCTCCAGTGTGATGCCAGGCCTTAAAACCCATGGTGAACAGGACTTTGCTTAAGAAGTGAAACAGGCTAGTTAACCAGCATTTACCTACCACAATGGGGGTAGATAGCAGGCTTCTGGTATCTGCAAACACAGGCTTTTATCTGACTCACAGTAAATGGATATTTTAAATGCTTGACAAGGCAGAGACAGGGCTAGCCTTGGGAGGTGAATCTTTTCACTTAAAAGTAGAATTGTTTTAACTCTAGGGATTCCAGAGGAGGCTTTTGTTTGTTACTATCTCTGCAGAGGGGGCAGGGAGTGTGTGTGTATGAGGGAGAAGCCGCAGGGTGCTACACTCAATTAACTCATCTGCAGCGCCAGACCCTGCAAGCACACTGACTCCATGTTTCATCACAAGATTTCAGGCAGACTTCAAGGAGTGGCCCAGAGCATTAAAAAGGCTCCAAATCCCACAACAGGCAGCATGCCGCTTGGGCCCATGTGGTTTTTTTTTTGTTTTTGTTTTTAGACATACTCATATAGTTGCACTCAAAGTTAAAAAAAAAAAAAAATATATATATATATATATATATATATTACTGGCTCATAGTGTTTGATATCCCACAGTATATAAAGAGACCAAAAAAGTTCTGGATTATAGGGAGAGAGGCAATTAATGAGCTATTACTATTTAAAGAGAAAAATCCCTGTCAAAACAGCTTGACAAAAAAAAAATGGTGGTTTTTAGCATACACAGCTTGCAATAATGCTGCCAACAAAAACAGTGGGTGGTGACTCTGCCAGCTAAGTGGAGCCATCATGGGGAAAGGGGCAGAGCCACATACCACTCCCTCTCTGGTTGCCCCTGCCCGACCCCAGCTGGCTCTGTTCCCCCAAGGCTCCCACCTCTTCCTAAAACCATTCGGGGGACTTGTCTGGGCAAATAACTTCAAAATAAAGATAGCTCAACAACCCCTCAGCCTGCCCTGAGTAAGTGAAAACGCTCTTCTGACACAGTCCCATCCAGTGCAAACATAGACACTTATATCAAAAGAGGAGGGGAGGATGTCTAAAATTACCCCAGAGCTAAACACTGGTAAATCCATCTAAAGGGTTTTCCAGGACATGTAGCTGGGGCTTAGCCCCACTGGGGATGTGCCAGAGCGGAAAGAAAGGCTGTGGGTTCCTAAGGCAACGTAGCCTCCTGTTCTTCGGGTCATAGGGAGGTTGCCGTGCGGGCCTTTGGTCTAAGAATCCATCACCATTTTAATGCTGCTGGGATCTGCATCTCTCAGAAGGCAGAAAACTGTCCCTGAGTTAACCAAGACAATGGCAGAGTGAGTCACAGCACTCTCAGAAGTCTGCAATCTCCACTGTTCTGGAAGTTGCTTCAGCAGGGTTGTGAGTTCATGGACACAGCAAGTCCAAGGCTGAGCTGGGTAACACACTTTAAACTAGGTGGGGGAATGGTAGGCCGTCCATCCACGCCCAGTACGGGCACACGGAGGAGGAAGAGCGGGGCTTACTCCATCCCTGACACGTTTTGTGCCCTTGTGTTTACATACACACTGTTGTTAGAATAAACTGCTCACAGTGGCCTACCAGTCACATGTAACTAACATGTTAGCTGAAGTAAACTGAAAACAATGAATGTTTATTATTTACCTCTTTAATTTTAATAATGCTGCTGAGTGTTTTGCCTGCCTAAAAGTCTGTGTACCACATGCAGGACTTGTTCCCTTGGAAGCCAGAAGAGGAGATTGAATCTCCCGAGACTGGAGTCCCAGACAGTTGTGAGCTGTTATGCGGGTGTTGGAAATCAAATCTGGGTCCTCATAACCCCGGAGCTGTCTCTCCCCCTGTAGGTGACAGAAGTCAAGTGTACATTCCTTATAGTCTCGAGCCTCAAGCCCAAATGCTCAGCACCTCAGACTGTTCCAACCAGTTCCCTCGTGGCAGAAGCTCCAAACTCATGCCTCCTTAGAGAAAGACGGACCCTTTCCCCTGACAATTTGGTTTCTTCTACTTCACTCTCTCCTGGTGCGTTTAGGGGAAAAAATCCTCACCCCGTAGGGCTCCCTCTGAGATGCTCACCCTGATGGCATGGCTTGAGACGAGTTAATCATGTTTTTGTAACAGAATCTGATATTCTTCATGTAGCCTGGTGTTTATGTGCCCTAAATCTGCAGACATTTGTGGACTGGACGGTTTTACAAAGTTGATTGTAAATTTCCTGAGACAGCTTTGAGAAGCTCTCATCACTGGCTCTTGCTTATTTCTTCATTTTAAGAATTCGCCAGCTTTTCCTTTGATGACAGAACTCACACAGGGAAGAAAAAAAAAATTACACTTGACAAAGCAGGAGAAGGTGTGACCAGCAGACAAAGGGGGAGGACGTCTAGAGACTGTGAGAAGCCTCTGGGATCCTGAACTTCCTCCCCGTGCCCCAAGTGCCCCCCAAAGCCACCTAAGGGTCCCACCAAGTCCAGCCTGAGAGTGAAGCACAGCAGGCCAACGGTTTCCTTGGGTAAGGAATCAGAGATGTACAGAGATGACTCAGACAGTGACCTCAAATGTGAGGCTTGTGAGGAGGTGTGGCCTTGGCAGGGATTGCATGGTGGCTAAGGTCAAAAGCTCCCCACAGGACTGTGCAACCCCAGGGTGGGTCCAGCAAGTGCCCCCTCGCAGCTCTTGGTATCTAGGCTGCTCAGGAAGACACTGTAAGTCCTCCTAGCACATCTCCTCCTCTTCCTCAGCCCACTGAGGACAGTAAGAAGGTCAAGGGTTATACTGACGTAACTGTGGTAGCCAATTTGGGCAGATAGAGAATCTTTTAGCAGAAGAACTGTCTAGTGGTTTGCCCAAAGCCAGCCTGGGCTCCTGTTGGATGAACTGACAAGAACTTCCAGGCGAAGGCAGGACAAGAGACTGACTCCAGTCTCACAGGCAGTAGCTGGGCTCAGGGACCTGAAACCAAGCCGGATACCCATGCCAAACCCACACCACCAGTAGATTTGGTCCTCATAAATTGGTATCATTTGGGAGGACTTGAGGTATTGTTTATGAGCCATTGGAAACTCCAGCACTGGCAAGGGTATTTCTCCCAGCCGTTCCGGGCAGATGACCACCGTTCCTGGACACGTAACCGGCCCTAGTGCTCAAAGTTGGTTCTGCCATGCTTAGGAAGCTTCTTGAAGAGGTAAGGGACCCATTTTTCAGCACTGACCACTTTACCCTCACCCTAGCTGCCCACACCAGCCTGCACCCCGGTGCCCATTTAGAACTGATTCCTCCTCTTCTGCATTTGGTTCCCCTGCAGCTAGACAGAGGGAAAAGGGAATCCCAGCTTCTCCACGTCCCTGACTGTGCCTCATGCCAGCCGCCATCTTTTCACCTGGAAAGCTGTACCTTTACTAAGTAATTATTTTAAATATATACTCTGCTTTAGGATTTAAAAAGGATTTTCTCCCATCAATCTCACTATAAAAAAAAAAAAAAATCTAAGTATGCCGCTCTCCCACTAATTGCAGCCAAGTCTAAGAAGCCTGATTTCACAGTAATCATTCCCATTTGTTTGATGAATTCTGTGGCTGTATCGGAGCGATCGTGAAGCCTCCCAGAGAAAAGCACACTAAGCCCAGGAAAGGAGCTATGAAACGATGTATTATAACTCTTCTGTAAATAAAAGTATTATTAACGTTCATAGCTGGTATGGGTGATTTAAATCTACAATCTAAAAGGCGAGCATGGATTTCTACATAAAATGGTCGGTAGACCGAAACATATTAAGGGATTATTATGCCACATAGAAATTTCTCCTCGTCTGCTTTATGTCCCCAAATATTCAAGGCAAATATGCTGACGTTAGCTGACAGCATACATAATCCTACAACGGTAAAGCCCTCTGTCCACTCCCCAAATAAAGCCAGGGTTCCATTTGTCTAATTTGCTAAATTACTGGGTCCTTTTGAGTCATTCCCTTTTTATTTGAAGAATATAATAGTATTCAGAATCCATCATATAACTGTGTGTATTTCCATAGCTTTAGTATCTCAGGATAATCAGGCAACAAACACCGGAGACAAAATGGCAACTGTCTACACTGGCCAGGATAAAAGAGTTCCTTTGACTGTTATAAAAGATTGCATTAAACATTCATTGACGTAGGCATGAGAATATTAACTAACTCATTCATGTAACATAACAGAGTGTCAAGCACTTTCACACACACTACCGCATAACGCCCTTACAACAACACACCACATTTGACAAGATGAGCGTCACGGTTCTCACTTCTGTAGCTGAGAAGAATGAGGCCAGAAAGGAGAGGCAACAGTAAGTGGCCACACAAGCAGCAAAATGACAGGGTTCAACTCGGGACCTTTTCCTTTCTATTCAGAATTTAAAATAATATACACATTTCATATGGGATTTTGTATATATTTCATTCGGGTGGATTTTTCTTTTCCCTGCTTTCCCCACAACTCTCCTCCCATCCTGTCCCTGTTAAATCATTTTAATCCCAGATTTCAACCCTCCACGTTTTTCTGTTGTCTTCCCACCTTTCCTGAATATATCTCATCTAGAGTGACATTTTGAAAGTTAAGGAGCCAGTGGTACCTGGTACTGGACTTGTGTTAGCTCCTCTTTTCCCGTTAGTCCTGCTCAAAACGGCCTCCAAGGCCTCAGCAAATACAGCCCTCTGCCTCAGCCTCCTACAGGTGTGAACCACTGTGCCTGACTCCGCTGTGAGAACTGAAGGGATAGTATGGTACCCAGTAACAGGTGAACGCCTTCTGCGATGCTCATTTCATTCCCAAGTCTACAGTTAAACCTCCGCTCTTAGGGGAAACGGCAGACAACTGTATAAAATACATTGACCACAGTCTCTGGCTATTTCTCACCCTTCTGGCTAGTTAAGACTCACCTACGCTCCATCACTGTCATCAGAGCCAGAATTCACCCACTACACAAAATCCCAGCACGCCCTTCAAACCAAAGAGATCCTTTAGAGAGAATTAGTTGCATTTCTCAAAGAAGCGTTAGCAAGATCTACTCACTTTCCTGGTGCTGAGCCTCAATCGTAAATGGTGAGCACATGGCCAGCTGAGTGGCCAGAGGGACAGGTGAATGGATAGGAGGGACCCGGTGCCTCAACAATTTTGCACAATCGAGAAAATGTCAGGCTTCTCTGAATTGTGTTAGAAAATCAACTAAGGGCCCCCTATTTGAATCCATTTGTCCCAGTTCTGAGCAGGAATCCCTTGGAAAACCATTAGAAATGACAGTGTCCAGCCTTAAAAGCATAATGTCCTGGAAAGTGAAAACTCCATGCAGATCCCTTTACACTGCCACCCTGTATCACCATCCCCCAGGAATTCCAGGCTTGGAATATCTGAGCTCATGCACCCACACGCTTTCCACACATGTATATCTTGTGCTCAGACTCCAGGAACTCTCAGGGAAGAGCAACATGTTAATGACGTAAATAACAGGGTCCTACAAGATGTCCCTTTAAAAAAAAATAAGATTGGAAGAATAGAAGGTGACTCGTTAGAATACCAATGATTCTCGATAGACGGGTGTACAGTCATCCCCATAAACAGGAAATCCCCTGCAGGAGCACTTCCTCCCCTGGGATCTGTAATTTGCCTGTTGCCCTAGGGAACTGATGAAAGCAATTACAGGGCACAGAGGCCGACATCCCTGCATCTGCTGAGGAGAAGCCAGCGGGGGAGGTTCATTTGTGCCACAGGAATTCATGGTTCTCTCCACAATGGAACCCTGCAGGCTGAAACTCATCTCATCAGAGGCACGGGCAACTTTTGAAATGAAAGCTTCCTAAGATTTAGAGTGCCAATCTTAAAGGTTAGGCCACTGGTAGGAATGGCTTAGTCAAAGGTAAGCGCACCCTGTGCTTCTTGGAAGCCATGCCAAGCATGGAAAAGCAATTGTGTGTTTTCCTTCACTGAAACTATCAGGGGCTGGCGTGTAAACTGGTAGTGCCATTCCTAAAGGCCTCAGGTGTGGTGGCGCCTGGGCAGTAGAAGCTTGAGGATCACAGAGTCAAGTCCCACACGGGTGACACGATAGGACCTTGTGTCATAAAATCAAATCGGGCTTAAAAAAAAAAAAAATCCATCTGTGGATTACTACCACTGGGGTCATCCCTAGAAGGCGGTGGCAAGCACTTGCTCCACATGGAAAATGTGAAGTGGGGATAACTGCAACCAGAGTGGACTAGCCTCCCTTCCAGAAAACTCTGCCCCTCACTATTTGCCAGAGAACTGAGCCGCAGGTGGAGAGGGGTGCCTGCCTCTTGTCACCTGATGCCCAGCACATACAATGAACCTTTACTGACACCGACAGCGTACCGACCACTTTGCTAAGAACTTTGAGGAGGAAGTAGCACAGTCTGAACTCAGAACGAGTTATGGGCGTCCCGAATGGCCCGTTTGCCAACAGGTAAGCAGAGTGGTTTATGAGCTGCCGTGGTCGCCCTGGCAACCCTGACACATCAAGCAAGAAGCATGCTCCCAACACTGTGCTGAGGGGTGAGTGGGAAGAGAGGCAGGACTGCCCACACCCTGAAGGCCTGAGAGCCTTCCCAAGTGGCCAGGAATTCCCCACCCCCATGGCAGGACCGGTCAGCACTGTGTGACTAGCCACAGGTAGTAGTGTGACTGAGCGAAAGACAGCCCCCATTTCACTTACTTTTCCCTAGATTAAAAAGTAAAACATGCCTACATGGTAACAGTATGGTTCAGTAAAGGCTGGAGGATTAAATGCAGACACGTGATAGTTTCTCCTGTCAGTATGGGGCAGAAAGTAGCAAAACAGTAAACGCTCCAAGAGGTATACAAGGAGAGCTTCTTTAAGAATCTCAATATTTTAAGGGTAAGGAGACATTTGTACAGTTGTAGGTCAGTTCATGTGCCCAGCAGCCGCACTGCAGGCCAAGGAAGAGCAGTAAACAGAAGCAAAGGCAGGGAACGCCATCATCTGAGAGCAGGGCACATGGCCCCAGAGCAGCGGCAAGGGTGGTGTGGGTGAGTAACCTCAAGTGACACATGATAGAAGTCTAGTCACTTGTCGCTGTGGTCCTGTATACAATCCCGACTGCATATAAAAGGAGAACATGCAGTGAAGGGGTAGTGAATGGACACTCGTGGGCAATACTGGTAACATGGCAGTGGGCAGCCAACAGCCAGAGCCTGGCAATGGGGGAGCAGTGTCACCAGTCACTCAGTGGTTAGTGTCACTAGTGTCACTGGCTACTCAGTGACTACATTTTCCTTTCTGCATGTCCCATGGTCACCCATAGGCAGTGTCAGACACCTAGCAGATACCAAAAGGAAATAAAAATGGGTCAACATGGAGAAGACATCAAACTGAGCCTTGATCACTAAGCGCTCCTAAGAGGCACCTCAGGCCCACTACTTACCAAGCTGTCACCATGTGCCCTCACACTGTGGCAACCAGATACATCGCATATGTATGGGTCTAGGAGTCTCTGAGGCTGTAAGTGTTCCTCAGTTTATTTCAGCTTCAAAATTCAAAGTTTAGAACTTTTAAGATCAGCAAACCAGTCCCTTATTCCCATATGGTACTGACAAGTAGAGGCAAATTCAGTGTTTGATGTCACCAGCCGCTTGGTGGTGAGTGTGTGTCACTGGTCACTTGGTGGTGAGTGTCACTGGTCACTCTGTGGTGAGTGTCACTGGTCACTAGGTGATGAGTGTCACTGGTCATTCTGTGGTAAGTGTTGCCAGCCACTTGATGGTTAAGTGTCACTGGTCACTCTGTGGTGAGTGTCACTGGTCACTCTGTGGTGAGTGTCGTCAGCCACTTGATGGTTAAGTGTCACTGGTCACTCTGTGGTGAGTGTCAACTGGTCACTCGGTGGTGAGTGTCACTGGTCACACGATGCTTACTGTCATCTAACCTTTACCTCTGAAGCCATCTGGGTCTATGACTTTAAGTGCCTATGTTGTAAGATGGATTTGCGTAAAAGCTCCAGCTGAAGCTGAAAGAAACTTCAAAGGAAGAGAGAGAATTTCTGTCTCAATGAATTTGAAAGTATCACTCTCTAGAGAATTCGTGCTGCACCCCCCAAGCCCCCAAATGCCCTCAATGCTATCAAGAGACTCTTTTTAATTGAACTTATCAATATTGTGCTAGTAAAACTTTTCCAGGGCATGGTAAAATTCCATACTGTCTTTCTCCTCTTTACTAACTAACATACATAGCAGATTTCCAGTCAGCTTCACTTCTTAAAAAAAATGATTTTGGTAAATTTTATATATCTACAAGAGTCCAGACTTGCCTGTCTTCTACACCCAAATGTTTGTCTGTTGATGGAATTACATGATAATCTTGACTTAGTACTCACAATATTAATGAGAACATAATTATAAAATTAAACTCTTGAGTATACAGAATCGCAGTTATATAACTGTCTTCCAGCTTTATCACATTTCAGGCAGTGCTCTCACACGGGTGAGCAGGCTGCACACACACTGCACTCTCACTGGCTGTGGGCAGGAGAAACGCTCAGCCTTCCCCTACGCCAAGCTCTGCTGCTTCTGACACACATGAACTGGGGCGCCAGTTGCTAAGCAGTCCCATGATGCTTGACGTCAAGACTATGTGCTTATCCTCTGGCACAGTGAGCGAGCAGGAGGCTAAGAAAGGGCTTGAGGACACCGAACCGAAAATAGGACAGGGGCATATCTGGCTGTGAATGGCGAAGTGGAACTTATCAATAGCTCAGAGCCCAACACATGTATATAATATTTAGTACTGAGGGATTTTTTTATCTTATTTTTTGAGGGGTTGTCGTGGCTTAAATAGGAATGACTCCCATAGATTCATGTGCTTGAATGCTCGGCCAATTGGAAATGGCACTATTAGGAGGTGTGGCCTTGTTGGAGGAAGTGTGTCACTGTGGGGGCGGGCTTTGGGGGTCTCAGCCACTCAAGCCAAGCCTAGTGAGATTTAGTCTTTTCCTGCTGCCTGTGGATCAAGATGAAGAACTCTCTGCTCTTCTCCAGCACCATGTCTGCCTGCACACTGCCATGCTTCCTGCCATGATGATATGGACTAAACCTCTGAACTGTAAGCCAGCCCTAGTTAAATGTTTTCCTTTATTATAAGAGTTGCCATGGTGATGGTGTCTCTTTACAGCAACAGAAACCCTAACTAAAACAGAGGGCATGTCTAACAGCCTGAAGGGGCGTGTCTAACAGCCTGAGGGGGTGTCTAACAGCCTGAGGGGGCGTGTCTAACAGCACAAGGGGGCATGTCAACAGTCTGAGGGGGGTTGTCTAACAGCCTGCATTGCAGAACAGTAGGCACACTAGCAGGCCAGGGTGGCTTCAGGAGATAGACCTCAGTGGAAAGAAAGGCAGGTAACTGAGAACTTACAGCAGACATCTTAGCCCCTCACCTCTTCCTCTCACGTTGCTCCCTAACCACCATGCTCCTACCATGATGCACAGGCCCAGAGCATGAGGACCAAGCAACCATAGACTGAACCTTCTGAAAACATGACCTAAAAAATTCCCTTTTGTCCTCATAACTTTACCTCAGGCATTTTGTCATGGTGACGGACGGCTGACTAACTCAGGATAGTAAAGAGAGGGCGAGAGAGGGAACCAAAGAACTATTTCTTTTATTTTACTTAAATAAAAACATATTCTATATGCTTACACCAGTCTTAGTCTGTGTCCACCATCACTTTATGCTGGATCTAATCCTGATTAACACGTAAGAGTTTTATACCAAGATATGGTACCAAGACTTTAAACATTTTTGTTTGTTTGTTTGTCAGATTTTCTTACTGGAAAAAAAAGTTTAAGAAGAACACCATATTTTATTTTGCCTCTGCGGATGTGCAAATTAACCAAGATGGAAACACAGAACAATTCTATGACATTCATGAACAACGCTCATGAATCAATTTTTTCAGCAGCTTATTACATGTTACATATTACATGTGTGAGAGAGACGCGTAGGCAGAAAGAAGCCTCTTTTCTCTTATCTATATTTAAGCACTCATAACACACAAAATCAAAACAGCAACTTCTAAAAGCCAATGGCCATCCTCCATCCAGATGAAAGCACTCAAAAGTACTGATAAGCCTCGGAAATCCACAGAAAATGTACAGGGGAAGAACATACGGGAAGATAAAGACCAACTGTTCTCAAAGTTGAGAAAACATGCATTTTTATCCCGGTCCTTTTGAAGGTCATTTAGATGCCCTTTTGTGGCAGCCAGGTGGCTACTGGTGACCGACTTAAAAACCAAGCTACTTAAATTAGTATCATGTGTATGTAGGAGTGCGTGGCTATTCTGATACCATTTCCCTTGCTATACTAGTGCGGTCAATGTTCATTCTCATTTCTAAGAGTAAGACTTGGAGTGCGCCATGGAAACTTTCAATATTGAATGATCCAGAACAAGTTTTAAACTCTTAATTTGGTAAACAGAAAGAAACAACTTGATGGAGAAGCGCCATCCGTGTATAAATCCTGCGTGATGAAAGCTGTTTAAATACAATGTAACTCGCTCTGGGGCTCGGTGACATAGGTATGATGGATGGGAAGTTGTTTTGATCTTCCTCGTTGGTTAAATTATGATAGATGGGTGATGCTCGCCGCTGCATTTCCAGGCAGAGCCCGTGTCTGAACTCCATGTCTTTATCAAGAGCTCCCCATCAGCAGCTCTTCCACATCCATCTTCATCAAGCCAACGTGACACTTGGCAATTATGACAGAGGGGAAGGCCAGAAACCTTACAGAATAAGTCCCTCGGTACTGACTGTGATGTGACGTGCAACCAACATGTCACGGACCCATTGCTGTCTCGGCAAATCTCCCATGCTGGGGATGTATAAGTCAGCTAGCTAACACACCAAGACGAAGCATTCCTGACTCCACAGACACTGGCCTCCAGGGAGGGCATCCGTCATGATGGGCTGGTACAGAAATCTCATGCTCAGCTTCAGTGTTTCCTTATAACACAACACTCACGGATAAGTAACTTGTAATTAGACATCCTACACTGACTGAAGAGAAATACAGACAAGCGGAAGCGTATATAATCCAAGAATAGTCAGCTGTCTTTCAAGGAATATGGGTGTTTCTTGAGTGCTGTGTCTGCTGGTTGCACTTACTTCTCTAAAAGGTGGGTGTAGTGTGACCTGGGGAGATGTGAGCAAATGTCTACTCACCCCAGATAAGTGTCTACCCACCAGTGACAGACAGAAGTCCAGATACAACCAATCAGTTGTATTAGGGCTATGATAGGAATATGAGTGAGGGATTACTGATAGGAACGGGAACAGTCAAAGTGTACCCCAAAGCCCACTCGAGTGGGGTGACATCTCACAAAACCTGGAAGCCCAGAGCACACTGGCGCAGCCTGCAGGCAGCTCGCTGTGTTGAGGAGGGCCTTTCCAGGCAGCTCAGCTGATCTGAGAGGCCCTCCGCCATCATTCCTGCTTCTATATGCTTGGGAGGGAGGGGCCTGGTGAATCTGACCCTTCTGGGGGGACTATGTGGAGCCTCTGAGTTATCTACGTCCTGAGCCTAAGGAGCTTCCTGGCAGGATGGAATGCTCAGTTTCTTAGAGCAGCCGGTTGCTTCAGCCCCCGGAGCATCCTGTGTCTGAAGGAGCTTCCTTCCGCCCTCACCCCCGCCTCTGCTGTTTTACCTCCTGTTCAACATCCTGCCTTAAAATATCCTGGTTTTCTTTTTTGTTCAACTCTCCTTTAAGATCCTGTGTCTTAAATCGCTTTCTTCAAAGATGGAAAGTTTAAATCTTGGAGGAAGCCATTACACCAAAGAGGGCTAAGGTAACAGTGACACTGACATTTCTCTACTGCCTCATTCTAAAACTAATTTATAACACAGTGTAGGAAGGGAGGAGAATGAAAGCACCGGAAGATACTCCGACAGGTTATATAACAATGGCTGACCACTAAGTATCCAGGTAAAGGCAATAACATATGCAAAAAATTTCTGAAGACGCATTAAACTCTGCACAAGACAAAGAGAACATGGCACAGATTCACTTAAGCCCTTCACACCCTGCGGTGACATCAAAGACAAAAGGAAAACAAACAAACAAATAAAAAACGTGCCTGAGTTTAATGCCGAGAGCCCACTTTCACTTCCCAGGGCCTATCCTGGAGCTTAAAAGCTGCTCACACTTTTAGGATAGAGGAGTCCCGGAACACCCATATAACCCAAGGGTGACCCAACAGTGACGCTGAGGGCAATGCAAATACTAGGGCCACAGTGTAACCTAACCCCATTATATTTCGTACTGGAAACGTGGTTCATGAAATAAGCAATGCGACGTGGATAAAATCAACTTTCATTCATGAACACTAATGACAGCTACAACAGCCTACCAGTGTCCACGGGATCCATTAATTCAGTATTTTATCGCTAAGATTTAAAAAAAAAAAAAGAGTTGAGCTGAAGGCTACCTCGGTATTACACAATACTATAGGATTTAAATTCTTTAAGAGACAAGGTAGAAGCATGTTAAAAGCTGATGGAATTTGGGGCTGGAGAGCTGGCTCAGTAGTTAGGAGCCAGTTGGGAGCACTGGCTGCTCTTCGGGAGGACCCTTGCTCGAGCCCCAGCACCCACATGCTGCCTCACAACCATCCGTAGCTCCAGTTTAAGGGACCTGCTGCCGTCTTCTGGCTTCTGTGGGCACCAGGCTGGCACACGGGGCACAAGCATACATAAAGGCGAAGCTCCCATGCGTGTACAATAGTAAAACACTATTTTCAGGTTGATAAGCCACTGAGTAGAATGACTGAAGTCACAGGCTCAAACGTGTGCGTAGGAAGAGCAAGGACAGAGCACCTCCAAGCGGCTCGGAGACCGGCCATGCAGGAAGTAAAACCAACAGCCTCAGCGCTATTCGACAATGGTAGAGTTACTACTTGTTTAGTGTGGATAGAGGCGAGCAGTGGCGCACGCGTGGAGGTGAGAGGACAGCTTGTGGTTAGTTCTTTCCTTTTTTCCTGGGTTCCGAGGCTCAAACTTGGGTCACTGGGCCTTGTAGCAAGAGCCTGTACCTTATGAGTAACCTCACTGGCCCTCAAGCCATGTTTTAATTGGCATAATTACATGGATGTTATAGTTTCCTTTGGACACCAAGTCTGCCTGAGCTGTGCTCTCTTAAGTAATTTGTACTGTTTTTCTTTCTCCCTTATCACAGAATCAATGCTGTTTTTAAACACAGTAGTTATTCCTGTAGCAGAATATTAAAAGAATCAGGAGAGCTATTATTCTACTTAACGACTAGCCTGGAGCATCGTTGTATAATCTATCCTGACAACATTGCCTGCATCGCTGCTCGAAGCGGAGTCACTCGTACGCTATACCATGGACACAACAAGAATGTTTGCAAAGTTACCTCGGTTCCAAAAACAAAAAACAAAAAAACAAAACAAAACAAAAACCCAAAGGTGTAAATGGCGAGCATCTATTCTCAAGTACTTTGATGCAAAGCCAAGGCATTCTATGTAAGAGAAACCTCACACAGAAAGGGGAGGGAGGGAGAAGGCTGGGCTGGGGCTCAGCAGGATGGCATAGGACTAGCATGTGTGAGAGCCTGAGCCCTGTCAAGGAAACAGGGGAGAACAAAGGAAGCTACAGGAAGTTAATTTTGAAAGTGGGGAAAGGCTGGTGCTACTTGAGGAAGAGTCTGCAAATACCCCAGGACAAAGACAGCTCATTCTTCTGCCAGTTAAGATAGAGAAATGCTGCCATTCAGGACATTAGATGACAATACACGTTTAAAAAAATAAATCTTTTTTTTTAAATCAATGTTTAGCATGTTCTAAAGAATGGCACAAAAGAGCAAAATAATTAAATAAAAATGAAACACTGGTAACTATAGATCAGAAAACACAGTCTCAAAGATCAAAACACCTAACAGTTAACATGACACATCATAGCAGAAAATAACTGAAAACAGAAAAACTTAGGGAAATCGTCACTGAACAGGCTTGAGGCTGGAGATGCAGTTGGGTCTGATCTCCCCTCTCTATCTGCAATACTCACCGAGTGGATCCATGGTCTGTGTGAATTAACTTAACCTGTGCAACCCTAGATGTTAGTGACCACAATAGAAAGGATTCTGAGACTAGACGGTTCCTTGGGGTTGTACAGGATGGCATTTATAATGCCCTGCACAAAGTACCTGTTTTCACCCACTTAACATGGGTCTTTGGTGCTAAAGTTCCTCTGTTTGGTGTTTCTATAAGCTGGCAAATACGGAACACAGCTCAGAGGAAAACCTATTTTTATACCCTCAAGTTATTCTAGAAACAAAAGCCAAGCATCCACTCCTGGTCCGGTATCTAAATTGGGGAGAAATGATCATGTGCCTATTTATTTGTATTTCTATGTGTGCAAACCAGCTTACCAACATAAATTCAAATTTGATGTGCCCTTGGCCAGCCACAAAAACACAAGGCACTCGGCTATCTCTCAGAAGACTGTACTAACTACAGGTGTGACACATAGCATAAAGGTGAGACTATGTATCATATATAGCCAAGAAGAAATTTACTGTGTATACGCTCAGAATCCTGAAGGACAGATGGTGATACAGCTTAGTAACAGAGGGCACTGTGAGTGTGCACCACCCCCAGGTTTGATCCCAGTACCACAAAAAATAAAAAACAAAACCAATATGTATTAAAACATAGGAAAGAATACTTTTTTTACAACCTCAAATAATTTAAGAACAAAAGAAATTCTTTGAGATTAATAATATCTACTAACTATTTAAAATTTGAAAATACCACCTCCCTCTCTCCCTCACCCCTGACTCTCTACATACATCAAAAGTAATTAGATTAAAAAAATTTTAAAATCTTGAAACTTGCTATGAAGTAAATAACCATTTAAAATGGACAAAGGAGCTGAAAAGATGTTTCTGAAAGTGAGACCTACAAATGGCCAATCCAAATGGAAAAACATGCTCAACATTCATTAATCACTGGGGAAGTGAAACTCAAACCCACAATTGTAAGACTTAGAATCAAGGTGACAGACATGAAAAAGTGATCAGCACATGGGGAAATTAGAACTGTCATTCATCGATGACAGAAATGACGTGGTATCTTTGACAAAGCTTAGCCGTTTTCAACAAGATAAGGGCAACCAAGGGGCCCAGAAATTCTACTCTGATACATAGGACCAAAAGAAAGGAAATGTAATCCTTTGGAAATGAAAAATTTCATAGCTGCATTAAAAGTAATAAATCCATACTATTGATCACAGGATAAACAAAATGTAGCATAAAACAGAATATCATAGAGCCACAGAGAGGAATGGAATACTTGACTAATATATAACAAGACAAGGAAAAGCCTTCAGAATGTTATGCTAAGTGAAAGAAGCCATCACAAAGGCTCTGCGCTATAGGACTCCATCACTATGAAGTGTGCAGAATAAGCAAACCCATAAACATTGCCAAGGACTCATGTTGGGGTGCAAATGGCACAGACTGATAGTGGGAGCAGAATTTCTAAACTAGTGGGGCCTGGAACCGAGGCAGGGAGAGCCCCAAGCTTAGAGTGGTTAACCAAGGAGCCCCAGGTTCACTGAGAGACAGTCTTACAAAGCAGAAATGAAAGCAACTTCTAGACTACAGAGACGTGTGTTTGTGTGTGTGTGTGTGTGTGTGTGTGTGTGTGTGTGTGTGTAGATGGTACGTGTCTGTGTCTATGTGGTATAAGCATGTGTCTGTGCACACATACTACACATAAAAATTTAATTCTTGTCTATTAGACTGTCCTATTATTTGTGAAAAAGTGTAATCTTTTCTCATTGCTATTTATTTGGGAGTTTCTTGCAGTAATTTCCAACTTAGTTATCTTCAAGGCTTTTTTTTTTTTTAATTCTGTGTATGTGTGTGTTTCTGGATGTGGTATGTACACATGAATGTAGGAGCCCAGAGAGGCCAGAGTAATCAGATGCCCATGGAGGATGTAGAGGAGGTTGTGAGCTCTCAGGCATGCTGAGAACTAAGCCCAGGCCCTCTGTGAATGTGGTATGCACTCAGCTGCTGAGCCCTTGATCTATGCATTTTTAAGGTTTTATATTGCTACAGACTAATATGTCTGATGTCTCTCTTACATTACTTGGATTCTGAATTGTTAAAGAGGCTCTTCTTATACCCAGTTGTGAATGAATACGCGCAGGTTTTATTTAGCATTTGTCCTGGCTTCATTTTCTACCCTTAGCATTTTTGTTTCCTACAATGAATATCTCTGACCCGTTTGGTGTTTATAATACTGTCTGGTAAATTATGAATCCTATTTGATATTTACCAGAAAGATTAGCTAGCTTTCCATCACCACATATTAAAAGTCTATCTTTTTCAATAACAAATGAGCTGTGAAGCCATTTAAGACACTGGCGAGCATTATGCAAGTATTGCTGAGTGCAGGAAGCCAGCCTGATAGCATTCACACCTTTTGATTCCCATCCTAGGGCAAGCTAGAAAAGCCAGGGCCATGCAGTCAGCAGGAAGGATAACAGTCCCCAGGGTCAGAGGAGGGAGGAGAGGGAGGAGCATCCCATTTGTGAAAATACTATAACATAATGTAGACAGAGGTCACACACTTCTCAGAGCCCATGGACTAGGGCTGAATACAAAGCAGTTTCTAATGTATGGACAGGTAGAGTCATCCATCCACACCGGCCTGTTAATCAAAGCAAATGATCCACACAGATATGCAGGTGACAAAGGAGAAGGAATTGGTGAGAACTTGCTAATACCTGACACTTTTTTTTTCCTGTAAATCTTACTCATAATATAAAATCAAAACACAAATTCCCCCATACCCCACTCTCTTTTGTCTCTCTCTCTCCTTCTTCCTCTCCCCTTCTCTCTTTCCCTTCTTCCCTCTTTTCCTCCCTCCCTCCCCCTCTGTGTGTGTATGTGTATGTGTGTGTATCCATTTGTTATTTGTATATATATATATATATACATATATATATATAGAGAGAGAGAGAGAGAGACAGACAGACAGACAGACAGACACACACACACACACACACACACACACACACACACACACACACACA
>OU015743.1:5183444-5207367 GCA_907169655.1 Acomys percivali | reverse complement strand
CACACACACACACACACACACACACACACACACACACACACACACACACACCAGTAAGTAAAGGCAATAATCCAGGAACAAGTCGATCTCACATGAACTAAGTTTTTAACCCTTAAATCTACACTCCCCTAAAAGCACCACCGGATGCTAAATCACCAGACACCAAAGAATAGGCTTACATC
This sequence comes from Acomys percivali, assembly GCA_907169655.1. Lineage (NCBI taxonomy): Eukaryota > Metazoa > Chordata > Mammalia > Rodentia > Muridae > Acomys > Acomys percivali. Next base: position 5,207,185 of record OU015743.1, on the reverse strand, counting down.
ACGTCACAGTGTCCTGCAGCCAGCATAAAAGGCACCCTGTAATGCCCAGACCAAGAGAAAGTGTGGCATCACAGCCATGGCCAGTTAAGCTGAGAGATCTAAGCATACCCTGACTCTCTACTTGACCACCATTTGAGCAAATCCATTGTCTAAAATCCAACATTTAGTTCCTGCGCACATATACTGAAGATGCCTGCCTGCCACCAGAACAGAGTTGGCATCATTTGTGAATCTTAAAAATATTTGACTTACTTCAAGTAAATAATGCCTAACATTTTAAGCTACATTTTAAAACTAACATAAAGAGGTCATCAATTTCATGGGCCCTACTATTACAACGCAATGGGTCTTTTTTTGGGGGGGGGAGGGCATCTTTAACAAAAAGTACAGCTTAAACACCCTCTGCTATCAAGAGCTAAACTAAGCAGAGCCAGTACAAGTCACATAGACAATTGTCCCCATGCCCCGAGAAAGAGACAATAAACCAGGCAGAACCCAAGAAAAGCCAGGAAGCAGGAGCAAGCTAAATTTAAGAATGCTACAGGGCTTCTTTCTTGCTATTAGTTTGCAAGAAAAAGTTGTAATATTGAATGCACGGAACCCGTGAATCTGTGTAAAACCAACAGGGCCCTTCTATGTTCACTCGTTAACTGAGATACTGACTATGCTCCTTAGACACTGCTCTAGAGTCCTTCTTTATTCAAGGTATTTGTCGTTACCCCCTACAGACAGAATATTTAAACATATAAAAGCCAGAGCTAGTTTATAATTAATGGATACTCAAAACAAAAAACAAAAAAACAAGCCATCGGGCATGGTACCGCACTGTGAATCCCCGTGTCCTGGAGGCTGAGGCAGGATTGCTACCATATGAGATTATGAGATTAGCTTGAGCCTTGTGGCAAGTCCATGAACAGCAGAGGCAGCTAAGTGAAGTTCTGTCTCAAAAATAAAAAGGGCTTAGGACTGGAGGGCTGGAGTGCTCACCTGGCACACACTAGCCTCATGATTTTGTTCCCAGTTCACCAACAAAAAGAAACCCACTAGCTGTGACAGCACCTCATTCCTCCACATACTAGATGAGTGGCTGAAGACTGATACGGGAGTTTTATCTTCCTCTTCTAGAAAAGGAACAGCTGCTACATCTACACAAAGTGTCACGTCTCACAAACGCAAGGCCCAAGAACACAACTGCTTACATTGCCATCCCACGACAATAGGTTTTATTTTGTTTGCGTTGGGATGTTTCAAGCATTGACCAGTGAAGAATTCACAACACAGGGAGTCCCTTGGAGACAGAAACCTGCCACCTTGAATACTGCACGCTGCCTGGAGCAAGCTGCTGCTCGTATCACTGCCCTTCGGTTTCAGGGACACAGAGGCCATTATCACGCTGCATGGTCCCGCAGGTGGAGCCAGTGTGCCTCCATTGCTCGCCTCCACATCTCCTTCCTCAGGTCAGAAGCACTCAACAGTTACTGCCTCCATTAACTAACTACACTTCAGCAAATGGACAAATAAAGCCTCCCTTCAACGTTAAGGACTGCGTGGCAGCCTTCCTTATTTGAGGCGTGCAATCATAAGCCTGCATGTTAAAATATAAAACCTTAATTAAGAGGTCAGAAAATAAAACACTTCCAAGCCCTGGTCAGACATTTCCTTGTTCGCCATGCTTAGAACCAAACTTGTAAATAGATGTGCAATATTCCACACATGAGATACAGGAGGAGGCCTGGCCGAGGAAAACAGATTTGTTCGTCCAAAGATTAGAACTGGAACATGAACAATAAACTCAGAGTCATAGGTAATGTACCAGTGCTCCACTGAGGAAGCCAACCCTCTCCCGCTCAGTGTCATCCCACCTGACCCTCCATTTTGTTGTTCCTGTGTTGTCTGTCATCCCCGGAGTCTGGGGGGGGTGACCTATGATGTCTGTCTGTGCCCATCCCTGTGTTTGCTCTGCAGGTGTGTGTTTTCCCCTACCAGTCGGCTTTGCTCTGTATTTACCGGAGAGCACAGGAAACACTGCACGGGGAGGGATGAGAGACACTTTACGGAAATCGCTAGCAGATTCCCATGGCACTAAGTCACTGGCTCCAAGTGACTGCCACTGACCCGGACAACAGATCACATCACAAATGTCATTGTTGATCGAGCAGCATCCATGTGCCGTGTCCAACATTTACAGTAGGTATCAATTTATAAAATTCCTTTCGCCCTACATTTTGCTGTTGTCAGCAAATGATTGCCATAACACACAGGTAGTAAACACACATGTATTACTCTAGGGTCAGAGGCATGGAAGAGTTTATAACATAAGATTATGGACAGGTGTCAGCTTAGGTTACAAATGCTGATAGCGTGAGAAGTCCAAGGCTGGTTCTTTTTTGTTTGTTTTGTTTTTTCGAGACAGGGTTTCTCTGTGTAGCTTGGCTGTCCTGAACTTACTTTGTAGACCAGGCTGGTGTGGAACTCACAGCGATCCTCCTGCCGCTGTCTTCCAAGTGCTAGGATTAAAGGCGTATACCACCACACCCAGGCCAAGGCTGGTTCTTACATGGTTCACTCTCTTCCCCCCCCCACCCCCAGCCCCCGAGGAAGGGTCTTTCTGTGTTAGCCTTGGCTGTCCCGTACTAGCTTTGTAGACCAGGCTGGCCTCGAACTCACAGAGATCCACCTGCCTCTGCCTCCTGAGTGCTGGGATTAAAGGCGTGCGCTACCACGCCCGGTTTACATAGCTCTCTTAAAGGCAGGTTAAACAAACAAGCTGAGTGCACAGCAGGTTAGCAGTCTTGAGTCTTAAGTGGCCTCAAAGTGTATTATTCACTTTGGCTGTGAGGCCTAGCAAAGGTTCCGGTCTCTCTCTTGGAATGTAAGAGGTTTTGTTTTGTTTTGTTTTTTATCATAATACTGCATCACCACTGTGCATCTTCCTACTTGTCTAACTTAACAAACACGGCAGACAGCAGACAATGCTATGTATATGTATGAGCAGAATGTACCAAAACCGTGACTTAACAAATATACTCAGGAATGTCGGGGAGAGAAGGACAATTCAGTTTTTAACCTGGTTGGTTCAAAAAGAATAAAGTAATGTAAGCATCTGCTATGGCCAGTGAACACAGAAGGACTGGCAGGCTCAGTATTGATGAGGGTTTGGGGAGTACCCGGCGCTTGGCCTGATCCTTAAATGTGCCACTGTCTTCCGTTAGCAAGCCCACTGTCAGCATTACGGACAGACGCTATTCTAGTTTTCCTTCTATTGCTCTGATACACTTACCAACAGCTACTTAGAAAAGGTAGGGTCTGTTTCATCTTACCATGTCATGTACTGGGCCCTCACTGAGGGAACTTGGGGCAGAAACGGAGGCATAGACCATGCAGAAAGCTGCTCAGGCTTGTAACGGCTCATTTCAGTTTGGTTCCTACAGAACCCTGGCGAGAGTGGCACCAACCGCAGTGGGCTCGGCCCTCCCGCATCCAGCATGAATTAAGAAAATGCCCCCAAAGAAGTGTCAACAGGACAATCTTGATGGACACGTTTTTCTCAATTCAGGATCTTCCCAGCTGACCCAACTTGTAACAAACTGACAAAAAAACTAACCAGCACAGAGGCCTTCGGGTAACTCTTATTAAAAAGGAGAGTGGTAGTGGTGTTTGTTTGTTTTTAAGGTCAGTCCCATTGGTGGATGCTACTGGTTTTAATAATAAAAATAGAAGTGAAAGGCTACGGGAAAGGTGAAAGTAGGCTTTCACATTTGCTTCATGTGAGCAACGAGAGACCCAGGGACACCTGCAGGAAGGCCCCACTTCCCAAGGCAGCATGCCTAGGTCTTCCTTCTGCACATCTCACTGTAGCTCCTGACTCTAAAGCAGGCGGCTAAACATTTTCTCATCCTAACTGGGAAGTTTTGGAGACTGGAAGAGGGGATGGACACCATCTGGCCGGAGAGCAAGTGTGTAACAGGATTACTCCAAGGAAGAGGAGGGGTCTAGCCACCCAACACAAGCTGCGAGCCATAGCTGGCTTTCCAGCCCATCCTCACAGGGACCCCACTTTGGGGGGGGTAACCTTGCTTATCCCCACCTACCCAAGGACAGAGTTTCAAGTCCCCCCCAACTCAGATGAACTAAGTGCCATACACCCCTCCTTGCATCCTCCCTCTCCAGAGCACACACTGAGTGCCACTGCCTCCTCCATGGGTCCCCTCATGAGCTAGTAGGCATCTGTCTGAGCTGGGGCCCCAGAATCCTGACACTAAGGATGGCAGAGGCATCCCCATCCCAGTAGGTGGGGTGCTATAGGTTGGGGACATGGAGTTTAAAGACCAGGTGCTGCTCACCATTTGGGGTGACAACTGTGAGTCCAACTGAGGTCTATGGAGAGGAAACTGATATCTAAATTGGCAGCTGTGCCTGGAAAGGGCCCCAGAGGAGAAGCAGGGGGCTGGGGAGTGACACAAAAAGGGAAAGGATTGTGGTTTTCCTCACAGTAAAGGATCCCGGTACCTGGAGGAAGAACTCAGCCACAGATGAACAAAACCAGAGGGGGACAATGTGGCTGGAAAGAACAAATTGTCAGGAAGCCAGTTGACTCATCCCACCTTGGCCCTTTGCTCCCTCTGCTAAAGACGAGCATGGGACCCTCCATCTTGGTGGTCCATCACCCATAGGAGGTGATGACCCTATATCGATCTCTGTAAAACCACATCTACTTGTCAATTTTGCCCATGAATATCCAATGCTACTGACAAAACAAGAGACATCAATCCTCTTACACAATGAGCCTGTTTGCCCCCAAGCATCCCAAAAGTTCTCACCTGGGGAAGGGCCCCACAGGGTTGGTTGTGCAGCACATAGGATATGTGCCTCTCTACGGCAGCCTCAGAGCAGCTGTAGAACAGACACATGGGATTTACAGAGCTGCCTCATCCGATGTGGGACAGAAAGGGTTCAACTGAGGAGGATAGGAGGGGGAGAGGGGGAGGAGAGGGCAGTTGGAATGAGCAGGGCACTGGATCCAACACTCCTAGAAGGAAATGGAAAATGCCGGCCTTTCAATCCAGAATTAGAAGGTGGCCCGGAGGTGACATCATTGGTGACATCATTGGCTCATTGGTGACATCACTGGCAAAGCTGCACAAAGTCTTTGACATTACATAGTTCAGAGACTTATAAGTGCTGCTCAAAGAACGTTAAAAGTGTTTGCTTTATAAAAAGTATAAATTTGTATTCTACAGACTTAACAAAAAAATCTTTTATATGACTCGTTTTTAAAATGATCACACACCTAAAGGGAATGAGGAGGGAAGGAACAGTGAGGGGGAAGGATGTGTGCAGAGAAATAACACATCTGGCCACTGAGAAGCATTTGAAAGTGGACCTCCACCAAGCACTTTCTTGAAGAAGTAGCTGAGACATGAATTCTGTTCTGTGCCCAAAGCGGAAGGATAAAGACACTGTGTCATAGCAGCCATCAAAGGCGGGAATGTCATTTGTTGGAAGCATTAAGAAGGTGGAAGCAAGCTGGCGCACACCTTTAATCCCAGCACTTGGAAGGCAGAGGCAGGCGGATCTCTGTGAGTTCGAGGCCAGCCTGGTCTACAAAGCAAGTCCAGGACAGCCAAGGCTACACAGAGAGACCCTGTCTTGAAAGAAGACGAGGAGGAGGAGGAAGAGGAGGAGGAGGAGAGGAGGAGGGAGAGGAGGAGGAAGAAGAGGAGGAGGAAGAGGAGGAGGAGGAAAAGGAGGAGGAGAAAGAGGAGGAGGAGGAAGAGGAGGGGAGGAGGGGAGGAGGGGGAGGAGGCAGAAGGTGGAGAGACAGAAGTAGTGAGACCAAGATGCCAGGGGTGGGGCCTTCAGGGCTAGAGAGTCCGAAGGAGGCCCTGGAATCAGGCTTCATCCAGTGGAAGGAAGGCTCTGTAAGAGCAGGAACGCACACAGGATGCTCTGTGTTACCATGTGATTCTTGTACAATCCCAGAACCACCAGCAAAAATGACTTCATCAGGCATAGCCTCTTGACCTTGAACCTCCACAACTACAAACTGACTCAACCTTATTTCTTTATAAATTACCCAGTCTGTGGTACTCAGGAAAAAAAAAAAAAAAAACAGCAACAGAAAATGGGCTAAGTGGGAGATTAAAGGCTTTTTCCAACAACTGTAACAATAAACACAATTGTCTAATAGTCAAGAGTATGGTGGCGACAGTACAAAAGGTAAGGTAGAAAATTGTCTTCATTCCCTGGGCTTCTAAATACCTGGGCTACATTTCTTGAGAGTCATAACCAAGTTGAAATTATGGCTTTCCTCCTTGGAGCCTTGGCCCAGTGCCACCTACCCAGCAAGTTCACGATTGAAAACATGATGGAAACTTTCTTTCTTTTTTTTTTTTTTTTTTTTTTTTTTTGCCAGCATAGAACCAACTTTACTGTAGCAGGGAATGTCTACAAAGCAGCTGAGTGATACATAGTTGGATGCTGGGTAGACAAGGTCAATGCCAGGACCTTGGATGACATTCTGAAGACTCGTCCCTGAGCAGGCACTGTCCCGCTATTGCAATGAAAATCAGTTGGTGGCATCTGGTGAACTTGCAGAGATGTCTTGATTTGGATTTCATTTTTGTGTTTATTTGGTTTCCACCAAAAAAAAAAAAAAAAAATGTGAGCAATCTCAATGGGCCTTCTGGGCAGCCTCTCTGTGACCTCTCTCCCAGGGAGGACTCTCACTGAGGACTCTCATCCACCAAGTGCTACTCAGCTTTGCTTGGAATGCCACGATGTCCTCAGAACCGACCTCCTGGCAAATATGTGAAGTGACTTAACACGCAGACAGATTGCAGGGAGACGTGGTGGTTCAGACGCATCAGAGAGGATGAAGGCCCCGACAGTCACAAGAAATCACAACAGCAGCCCAGAGGAGCACGCATCTCTCCCAGGTTTACAAAGTGTGGCTGTTTTTCTTCCTGTTTTATTGTTTGAGAATTCCATACAGGGTTGTGTGGTTTGATCTTCCTGAGCACTCCTACTCCGCGCAAGGGGTGGGACTTCCTAAGCACGCCTGCTCCACGCTCAGATTTTGTCTTTCTTGACCTTGTGCAAGGAAAGCATTCAAGTGGGGAAGATGGAATGCAAGTGGGAATAATTTTCCAGAAACTGATTCAGTCTAAATTTTCCTCCAAATTGATACAAATTCAAGATGTGGTTGGGAATCTGGGGACGTGGTTCAGCGTGGCAAAGGGATTACCATGCAAGTCTGACCACCTGAGTTTGGATGCCTAAAATTCACATTAAAAAAACCAACAAACAAAACCAGAAATGATAGTACACATTGCTCAGGGGCCAGCTAGCCTGGAATATGCAACACCAGCAGCGAGAGATAGCCCGTCTCAGGGAAGGCTAAAAATTTACAACAAACATAATAGTCTCTGAGCTCCACATGCATGCCATGGCATGTGTATTCACACTTACATGTATAAATGCATAAACATACAACAAACACATATCACACACAGAAACACACATTATACACACATAAAGATTTTTTTTTAAATTGTAAATGATATAATTGATAAACATTTCCTTGTTACCATAGCAACATACAACACTCTTAAATCCTTAAGTCACACACTGGGTCCACAAGGCGCATTGCACTCATGGGCAGTCAGGGCCTGCTTTACTTCCTAGTGAGGCTCTCAATTGGTGGGACTAAAATTCATTTGATACCATTTTAGGTGAACAAAGGGCTGTGTTTGGATCATGGCTATGTGCCTGGAGGAGCAAAGTAAAAACTTACAAATTGGAGCTGGATGAAATTTTCATCCAATGTGTTACTGTCACATGACTGTGCTTCTAGGGAGTCCGATTCTCTGCACTGCATATGAAAGAAGAAAAGCTCAGAGGCAACTTGTGTCTCTGTTCTGTCACCTCCTACCTAGGAGAAGGACAACTCCTAAAACCTCCTGACCTCAAACTTCAGGCCTCCTAACTCTGGCCAACCCACCCTCCAGCTTAACCTTTCTAGTGCTTTCTTTCACTTACCAGAAAGACTGCCTCAAGCAGATCCCTCTGTTCTTGCCCCTCCCCGCCCCAGCCTCCCAGTCTCCTCCATACTGGCACCTCCAGCCCTGGCCCTCACAGAGAAAAAGGGACAATAAGCAGAGACTCCTTCAGTCTCCAACTAACAGCCCCACATAATTTAAAAGTGTTTCTTCCCATCACGTCCCTTAGCCATGATGGAAAAGGAGAAGCCACACTTCTGAGGTGGTCCCTTGCTCTGTATTCAGGATACAGCTGAGCCCACAGAGATTGGACACAGGTACACAGTGGTGTGAAGATGCGACAAGTGCCAGGAGTGAGGCCTGATGGGAGGCAAGAAGGTCACGAGCCATCACCACAGAAAGAGTCTGGAGCCCGTCTGCAGGAACAGGTGAGCTTGAGAGTTGTTTCAGCCTCGGTGCGTGCGTGGCAGCTCAGCCCACTTTGCCAGCCTCCTCTTCTCAAGGCCTTTCTGTTCCTCTGCCATGTTCTAATACAACATGAGGCCCCATCAGAAGCCACGTGGGAACGAGCACAAGACAGAACATCAGCAACAGCAGACCTCACGCATTTGTTACAGTAACACACACTGAGCCGAAAGCCTTCCTCCGCCTACCCAGAGGACCTAATTCCTTCATCTTCTGAGGATCTTGTTCCATCTTCTATGGGAATTTTTTTTCTAGTTCGGCATTTAGAATCAGCAGAGCAGGTTAAACACTCTACATGCCAGCCTTGAGGACATCAGCCAAGGAAGCGGGGGGCGCTCTCTCTGTGTAGAACCCAATGCTAACGTTTCTTAAGATTCCAAATGTTCCCAGTGTGCACTGACGGTTGAGAACCCTCTCCCTGTATTTTCACGTTTTCTGAGGGCATTTTAAGTCTGTGCAGTTCTCTCCTGTTTGGTAGACCACAGCCTCCTTCATTACCAGAATGAAAAGCAAACCAACGTGAATGAGGATATTGAGAGAGAAGGTTCATCTGTGCTTTGCTGGTGGATATGTAAATTACTGAAGCCATGACCCAAACAATCTCCCCCACAAAGGTCTACATATGACTCAGCCATCACATTTCTGGGAATACGCATACAAAGGAAAGACTCCAGTGCAATAAGGAGACAGCTGTACTCCCAGGCTTACTGCAGCTTACTGTCCTTTGGTGGATGGATAAAGCAAACATGTCAGAGTATTATTCAGATGTGAAAAAAAATGATGAAATCCTACCATTTACAGCAACATGAACAATGGCTAGTGGTCATGATATCAAGTTACATAAGCAATGTTCAGAGAGAGGAAAAAAGCAAAACAAAACAAAACAAAACAACAAAAACCACGTTCTCACTTTTAGGTGAAAACTACAATTGTTGAGGACAGGAAACAGAGAGCAGAGAACAGGTCACCGGAAGGAGGAAGATGAAGAACAGGAGGAAGATAAAGGACAGTTGGGTATCGAATACTAAAGGTATGAGGAAATAACTCCCAGTGTTTGACATCACGGTAGGGTCACTCCAGTGTGACCCCAGAGAGTGCGGGCTCACAATTCTGTGTGTTTCAAAACAGCTACAAGAGTTTTGCTCCTCTGTGTTTGATGCAGTCTGCACAGAAGACAGGAATGTGTGAGGTGACCGGCATTTTGTGTATGTGGATCGAGATGCCATGTCTACATCATAATTATGTACCACTGTGTGTGAGTAAACATGAGCGTGCACACATGGCACCGAGGGGGGCGCTCCGCAGAGACAAACGTGTCCGTCTCTCTCTCGCTGCCTTCAGCGGGAAGCATGGGCCTTCTGTTCTTTCTAACCACTCTCACTTCCAGCCAGTTACTTTCTGCTGGGCTGAGGTGCCCTCTTACTGTCCCCAGAGACTGGCCCATAATAACATTGTTTCCAAACAGTTTTGTTCCCGGTAGATAGTGTGACCTTTGACCTGCCCTGTGCATACATGACCATCTTTTTATCAGTAGGGCTGTCTTCTGTTATCTCATTGAAGGAGTAGGGAACATTTTTTCATTCTTTTCAGTCAGGAAAACAAATAAATGTGAGAAGGGCAGCATTTTGCGCGCGCACACACACACACACACACACACACACACACACACACACACACACACAGCTCAAGAGTTTTCTAGACCATGCCCAGAGTTCTGTCCCTGAGGCATCCTGCCCTGGGTTTCCATGTTTGCTGTGTCTGGAGCCGCTGAGGTGGTTCTATCCCCACTGTGGTTGTTATTTCTTTCATTGCTGGGATGAGTCAGCTCCCTCTCTGCCCCTTTATCTTCTCCTTCTGTCCGCCATCTGTATCTTTTCTTCACTCTCCTTTTACAGCTGTACCCTGAGGCCTTGGAGAACAGGACTTGTCCCAGCTTGTGAGATCAGCTGTCGTCTGACCTAATCTTGGGTGACCTCATGTGCCTCACCCATGCTCAGGCAGGTGCAGGCAGGGCGCAGGCAAAACACATCCTTCAAGGTACAGGAGACACTGTTCACTGGCTGAAGGATGACAGGATGAACAGTACATTCAGCCCTGACCTCCAATGTCCTCCATATCCCTCAGTCCTGCACCAGGGAGGATCTCCTTCACAGACTTTGGGGTGACCCTTTCAACCCAAGCAAAGTTGATATAGGCTGGAAAGTAGAGGCTTAGGCACAGCCTCATGGAAAGTCCCCCTGGGTCCTTTCTTACCTCTCTTTGAGCAGTCCCTCATTTCAGTAGCCTGCCCTAAGCATGAGAGAGGCACTTAGTCACTACAGTGGAGAGGTGGACACTTAAGCTGGGCACTGCTCTCTGGTGTCCATAGACCGTGATGTTCACAGGACCCCTGGGGGTGTTTAGCTTACAGCTTACCAATGGCACAGTGTCTCCTCCCCGCCATTACCACCATCTGATTCACATATGATGTAAAAAGGAAATGGGAAGTTTGGTTTCTATCAATTCATAAGCACAAAGAAGTGTTTCACCCATTTTACTGGCTATGGTGGAAGTGCTCCACCCATTCCAGTGGCTATGGTGGAAGTGCTCCACCCATTTCAGTAGCTATAAATTCCAGTACCTGATGAATTTATGACTTCAATTTTTAAAAATTCATAAAAGATGTGTTTGAAAAGTTATGGCTTTTACTTCTTTCTTAATTTTCATAATCCTGAATAAATTCAGGCTGGGTGACTTAAGGAGAGAGTCTTCTCTAAGAAGATGATCTCAGTATTAACAGTAGGGCTAGGGAGTATAGTTCAGTGGTAGAGCACTTGTTTATTGAGTGAAAGGTCCTTGGCTCCATTCCTAGCACCAATAATAATAACAATAATCAATAACAAAAGTGAATTAATCTAGTCCAGAACCAAGAGGCTGAGCCCAGGGCTTCCACCACTGTTAAGTGTAGACACCAGTACATTGGCCACCTCAGGCTGGGGGTGGTTGCCATATTAAACTCACATCTTGTCTCCATTTACATTTTAATTTTTACTTCCTTTAAGATCAATTAAAAAACTTCCTAAAATTAAAGTCTGTTTTCTCTTCTCAGAGGCCACTCCCTTATTCGATCATAATATCAAATGTAAAACTACAATGCACTCTTAAATGCGTATTTAAATCATTCGCAAATACATAACTAACTTGAAAAAAAAACAAGATTTCCTTTGGGAACTTAATTTATAAGTAACCATGTCATATAGTCCATATTATTACATAATCTATGCATCCAACTGATGAACCATTTCCCTAAACATTTTCCATCATGTAGCCTACAGTCCAGGTACAGAACAAACACTTCAGTTAAACTCAGTGAGAAGGGCGCAGTGGGTAATGGCTGAGTTGAGATCCCTGAGAAATTGGAGTTCTATAGTCAGAGGGAAGGAGGGGAGAGGCGGGGACCCAGCCCCTGAGGGCCAAAGCAGTGCCGGAGGAGGCAGCAGCAATAAATGCAACTTGACAAGGACCCGGAGACCGCAGCGAGATTCTATCAAGTATTTTTAAATTCAGTTCCACACAAGTCAACTCAGTTTTGCCTGGAGATTTTACTAGACATTTAGCTGGTGTGTGTATAATTACTTGTCTTTCCGAACTGGGAGTGGAGAGTGGAAAACAGTCGTTGGAGATGTGCACAGGGTTTTAAGATGGCAGTAAACTAAACACCTGGCGTACAGGGCAGCAAAGAGGTGTGGAGTTACTTCAAAACTATAAAATTTTTAGGTCCTTATTTTCACATGTATAAGAAACATACACTTCTTTATCATTGTTTTTAATAAGGTGCTAAAACCAAAAATTTATCCCTACATATCTCTGATTTCTAGCTACCTCTCCATCTTTCCCGTGATTGCCAGAGTCCAAGGTGGGAGTCTTAAGCGTGCCTTAAAACATCCAAGCATCTTTCAGACATAATCACATGACATACCACAAGAGTGTGATAATTCCCAGAATTCATTTGCAGTACTTAGTGCCTACAATTCCTCAGAAAGGGTCTGAGAGCAAATGACTTCATGTAAGTCTGAGCCTGGTTTTTAAAATAAAAGTAATGTGATAAGTACAAGAATAGGAGTTACACGAAGTTTTGAGACAGGCCTGGAGATCTCACAGCAAAAGTGTGTGAGCCTCCTTTCTGTGCGTTTCCAGAGCTCCTGGCTGCCAGCTTCATTGCTTCTTCTGGACACAACTTTGCAACTTGAGTCATCACAAAAGGGGAATAGAGTTGCCATGATTGTTACATTTTGGTCACCAATACAGTAATCTGAAATTCTTCCCTGAGTCCCTCCTTCCCAGGCCTAGCATTGACTTACAGGGAGGGAGGGAGCTGCATCCTGCTGTAAAATGTCTCCAAGCAGTCTGTAGGGTCACAGTTGCCCTCCACTTAGGCACACACTTTATAAACTGGTCCTGATGTAGCAAGCACTGCCCTGGAAAAGAGGGTTACAGAAGCAAGTGTGCAAATGGGCAGGCACCGTTAGGAGTCCACAAAACCTTGCTGTGAGGAACACAGTGGGACTTCAACACAAAGTAGGCCACACACTCAGCACTCAGCACACACGCCCTCCCAGGCAGCTCTCCCTGGGTTGCTGCTACCACTGAACTGAGACCTACCTGTCATGGGATTGGTGACCACAAAGATGTGGTATGATGGTTGGTTTAATGTCAACTTGCCACAGATTAGAATCACCTGAGCAGGGAACTGAGGACATGTCCTGTTTGCCTTAGATGATACATCCCAAAGGTGTGTGACACCTTCTAACAGCGCAGATGCAGCAGCAGATTATTTGCCCTACGCTGGCTTGGCGGAATTGCCTGGCCCATGTAATTGCTGCTCCTGAGTCCTTCGCTAGTATCAGAACCAGCATCTCCAGGCTCCCAGCATTGACTAAGGACCAGTGGCTCTCCAGCGGTCCTCCAGTTCTTTAATACCAAAGTGGACAGCTGAGGCCCCCAACCTAAAGGACTGAGCAACTGCTAGGCTCTCGGCCTGGACAGTATGAGACAACTCTTGTTACTATTTCAGCATAAGCTGACTTGAGGAATATTCTTACTGTATGTGTGTCCATTCTAACGGCTCCTGTTCCTCTACAGACCCTGACTAATACAGGCAGGATGGTTTACGTGCTGGAGACGTCAGGGGTCCCCTGCTGAATTCCAGCCCTAAGCAACTAAGCTGGACTGTGCTAATGAGTTATGTGGCGTCTTCCTGCCCTTGTGCTGGTCTCAGGGCTGACTGGAAAGCCACGTTGGTCACTGAGCAGTCACAGCCTAGGACTTGGCTGCTTATCAGCAGACCTCAGGGTAGCAAATTTAGCCATTCACTGAGGGATTTCAGAATATGAATTCATTCATTCATTCATTCATTCATTCAGAAAATGATGAGAGAGCTCTCAGCTATGTGCCAGGTATTGTTGGATTTGGTGCATATCACTGAACCAGAGAGACAAGGACAATATTTAATGAAAAGGTAAGTTATGCACCCTTCTAGAAAGTGGTAAATGCTGAGAAAAAGGACAAACTACTTGGGCAGGTAAGTCCCAGGTCTGTGGTGCAGGATCAGCAGGTCTTGGGGTGACTAAGCTGAGGCTGTTGGAAGGTACTATCTCCTCAGGAATCATGGAGGGCAAGGACTTAGCCTGCCTTCAGGAGGACAGCCTCAGGCTGCAGAGGAAGGAACTGGGGATTACATCTGCACTCTCCCCACTCAGGAAGGAGGACGTTGAAGACAGGAGGACAATGGGCAGAGAGTGACAAACAGCCAGAGGTCATGGGGCCGGATGTGAAGGTCACAGCTTTGACTCCAAGAACGCCTACAAGGTATAGAGGAGAGGAAGGATGTATAATGCCCCCTGTCAGAATCGTTCCGTTGTTCTTAGGAGCAAGATGAGCTATCGCTAACTCGCATTTGCCAAAGACTGTTGTGACTGGGAACTAAATAATCCAAGCCAAGAGGAGGTAAGAATAACAGTCCGTAGAAGATGTGGCTCAGCTCCCCAATTGCAAGGCCAGAAATGATGCTATTCTGACCGATCCTATGTGAGCAAAAGCAGGTGTGGATGGCGTCCACAGATGACCCGTGGCCGAATCCACAGGCAGTGCGCACAGGTGCTGTTGGGTGGGATCTTGACACCGCAGCTGTCCTTTGGTGGAGCGCCATGCCAACAAGTCTGACCTTCCTGCTACATGAATGAAACAGTTTCTCTAAAAGCAAACACATTACAGCAGCAACACAGGGGGAAACGGGTGAAGACAATTAACCTCGCCCTACTGACCTGATCCAACACTTAGTCTGGAAACAGTGGCCATGCGGTTTGCCTTTACATGGCCACCGTTGCAGGAAAATGAGTATGTAAAGAAACAAAGTCACTGGTATAAATAAACATTAGTGCAGGGCTAATTTTCTTAGCTCTCATTTCACTGAATAATTATACCTTTGGGCTACCATGAATAATGTATTAAGTAGCATGCAGTTTATATGTAACCCTGCAAGTCGCTGCCCCTCATTATACAATCATTTGAAATCATCCCAGGGCAAACCCTGGCTGGAAAGCGACTCGCATGCAAATGTCCTTTCCGTGGGAGCCTTCTAGATAGTTTACCAAGTGTCTCTTTAGGTTAACAAGAGCTGTTCAGAAAGCAGCCTCAAAATATTCTGTGTGAAATATACTCAATAATTCATTAAAGTTCTAGCGTGCCAAAAGTCTCTTTTTTCTTGCCTTGCTATGCAGATTGGTGCAGGAAAGCCTTCAAGGAACCAAAAGCCATGAACTCCCATGTAGCTGTTGCATCTGTCCTTCAGTGATCGGAAGTAGAGGTATCCTATCCTTCAAGAAGAACCGCCGTTACGAAATAATCCTTTTGTTAAAATGGAACTCAGTGTAGGTGCTTGGGGATCTAACTTCCCTAAGGGAGCTCCCTTCCCATTAAATTGTCTCCATTTTTAGCTGTTGTAATAAGAAGCCAACTCAGGCATCGATCCATTAATCCTGGGAGTTGACCTGTTTTGACAAGTCTGGCTGAGCACGGAACACGGATTATCTAGCCCTGACCCCTCCTTCTCTATGATACTGCAGATCTTCATAAAACGGTAATCTAATTACTCCAACTATTAATTACACTCATGATTAATTTGAAACACCTGACACAAAATGTAAGCTGGTATTCTGAGAGACAACACACAGACTTAATGAAATTCTAACACCTGAAACTGCTTGGCATCGTTATCAGTCAAGTGACTACGCTTAATTTCCTCTCAGCTGGGCATGTTAATAGAGTTGGTTCCCCGGTATTATTTACCAAAAATGTGCTTCAGTACAAAACAATTACAGAGCATCTAATCTACGGCCTTGAACCACAGCCTCAGAGCCAACATCTGCCTCCCAGGCAGGCCAACCCCTAAACGTCATCATTAGTCTCTGCCTGTGACTCCCCTGCCTCGTTGTCAAATGCTCTGGCCTCTGCTCGTTTTTCCCAAATCTCCATATATAAATGGTTTATGAGCCTTTTTGTAAAATGCTATACAAATGGCTTATGCAAGAAAAAGTGGGAGAAATGTTGAAGGGAATGAATAAAAACAAGGATGGTTTGGACACCTCAGATTGGTGTTGGTGGAATGCTTTTTTAAAAAGACATGAAATTGGGGGGCTGGGGAGGTAGGATCAACCTAGGGGGAGATAGGAGGAGGAGATTGGATAATGATAAAAACACTGTATGAAATTCTCTAAGAATTTAATAAACATATTTTTAAACAATGAAGAAAATTCTGAAAAATGGGACTGGAAGTACAAGGGCTGGAACAGAAAACCCTGGATTCCTAGTAGACAGCCTAGACCTGCTAGGGTGAACGCGGCTATTAACCAGCCCTGCGGGTGGAGATGAAGTGCTGTGAGGGTTACTCAGGCCTTTGAGCCTCTCTCTTATTTAAATGGAAGTAGAACTATGTCCCATGCAGGAGGCTGGTCCGGGGCTTTTCTGACAAGACACCATCAGCTCCCGTCTTCTTTGGGCTTGATCACTGTGGAAAATGGAAGGAACCCAGACCTGCACGCGAGTGCTGCTGTGCCTCCTGTTTCCTTTACCCTCTGCCTTTCAATCTCCCCTTTGTAAGCTAGACCTGTCTTTCTTTCAGGAAGGGAAGCAGAAGAGAGAAGGAAGAAAGAAAGAGGGAGGGGGGAGGAAGAGATAAAGGAAAATATGCACAGGAGACCGAATGTGTCAGTCCACAAAGACTGAAGTGCCACAGATAAAAAGACAAGTTCAAACTAGGAATAAAAACAATTTTTTTTTGCCAGAATTTTCAATAGTTTTGTCTCTTAAGGTTTTTTTAAAAAAAGTAATCTTAATTAAATGAAATGTATGTTAATGACATATCTCTAAAATATTTTGTGATGGTGTGTCTTATTCCTAAGATGGAACATGTCCTGTCATTTACCATCAATCAAGTTATCTAACTTTTTGACTCTAACAGACAATTGCCAATTATGATTCATGGAATGCGAACAAAAGTTGAATAAATTTATTCTGTAGACTCCTGATTCAAATATAGGTGGGTATGCATACTAAAGTGTAACTCTGAATATTCTAATTTTAGATGCTCATTTAATTTATGATATCTTCCCATCCCTTACCCCCAAAAAGAGCTTACTGGAACACAGAGGGATGCATAATTTGTTCGCCCAAGCTTTGAAGTACTATTAAGCTAGAAACTAAGTTTATACGCATAATAAATGTACATGTTTAAAAATAAGATGCACATAAAATATCTAGTAAAATGAAAATGTGGATATCTTAAAACCTAGATAAGCTGAAGTAAAACTATTACCTGTAAATATTACAAAGGACATGACTGAAATGTCCATAATATCACACACAGACAGACAGATACACACAGGCACACAAGCACACACACACACATGTACACACATGCACACACACACATATATATGGATAGGCACACACACACATGCACACGTACACACATACCCCTTAAAGTAGAAATTGGCTAGTGGATCTAGTCATTTCTATGCAGGTATGTAGGCTGACTTAGTGTGAGGACTAAGTTTAAATGTTTAGTTTAAATGTTCAGGAACTCCTTTAGTTTAAATGTTCAGGAACTGTCTCTCCTTCAGTGTCAAATGTTGCACTGCTCTTGAAAACACATTCAAGTCTTTCATTGACCCCAAAGAGACAACAACCAAATTATACTCCCAGCCCAGGCCTCTATGAACACCACCTTGTAGGCCAAATTGCAAATTTAACACCCCCATTAAAAGATCTGCATGTGACCTTTCTATAACTTAAAGTGCCCAAGCCAATGTTTTGTCTTTCCCCATGTCTCCCTGACTTCCCAGACACGGTCCACCCCCAGATTCTACAGCTTGGTTAATATTATCAGCTTCGATGAAGTATCTCAACTCAAGAACACTGGAGTCCCCTGGACCTATACCCTCATAACTCATGGCCCACCACGTCTCACCAGTTCTACCCTTTAAAGGACAGCCAGAGCTTGACTGGAAATCACCCCCATCATTACTGCCTGGCAAAGCCATTATTGGTTCTTGAATTGACTGTCCAAGCAGTGTCCTACTGGGTCACCCTGCCTCCATCTTTGTGCGAGTACAACCCAGTACACAACAGTTAGTATTGGGTCCTTTTAAAAATGGCTCAGAAGTCTTCGAAGGCTTCTCAGAACTGCATTACAATGGTTGTTTTTCTCCATGTGTGCACATATCTGTGCAGTGTGTGTGTGTATGTGTGTGTGTATGCTAAGGAATACATGTACGTAAAGATGCATGTACCTACCCTCTGTGCACATGGGTAAGGAGGCCAAAGGTTGACAGAGGGTGTCTGCCTCAATTCCTCTTCTGTGATTTTTTGAGGCAGGCTCTCTTACTGAACATAGGTAGTGAGGCTAGCTGGCTAGTTACTTCTGCAGATCCTCCTGACTCTGCCTCTTCCCCAGGCCCGTGTTACAGGAATGCTCCTTCAATCATCCCCACTTTCTAAAAAAAAAAAAAAAATTATTATTACGTGTGTATGTGTCCACTGTATGCTTGTGGAGGCCAAAGTTCTCTCCTTCCAATGTGGGTTCTGCGGCTCAAACTCAGACCATCATGTTCATACTACAAGAGCTTTTCCTGCTAAGCTATCTCTCCTCTGACCAAAGTTCAACGCTCTGATCGGAACTCAGATTGTCAGGTGTGCCCAACAAGCACCGTGCATACCAAGTCACCTCCCCACCCCTCTGTGACTTCAAGTCAATGACCAGGTGTGTGGAGGACATTTCTCAAATACTACAGGGATTATATCTGTACTGACTAGTCCGGAAGTCGCAAAGGGGCTGTCATCCATCTGTCTTGGTGCTGCAATTGTCACTGCCTTCCCAAGAACTGCCTCCAGCATTCTGCCCTTCCTCACTGAGAACAGCCAATTCGTTGGCAAGATTTCCACGCAAACCATGTCTTTATGTGCAACAAAAGCTTTTACAGACAGGAAAACACATGCTTTCAAAACAGAGTAACTGCATCAGCCGTGTAATCCCTAATGTGACCAGTGTCCGGATGGAGCAGAGGAAGAAAGAGGGAGGCCGGTGGTTGGTTCAGATGCTGAATTTCATAGAGACAAGCACTGTATACTCTGCTGCTGCTGCTGCTGCTGCTGCTGCTGCTGCTGCTGCTGCTCACACTCAAGTTGCTCTTTAAACAAACATTGGTATGTTTATACGTATTACATATACATATGCATATATATGCGTGTACACATATGGATCTCATGGGCTTTCTATGGATCATGCTATTAAAATGGGGAAATCTCTTTAAATTTTATGTATCTGTGTGTGGCACACGAATGCAGGTGCCCACCCAGACCAGAAGAGGGCATCGAATATCCTGGACCTAGGGGGTTACAAGTAGCTCCAGCTGCCAATTGTGGGTGCTGAAAAAGGCAATCTGGGGGGTCCTCTGCGAGGGCAGCAGACACTTTTATTCACTGAGCTATCTCTCCAACTCCATAGAGAGGCAAATTATAAACAGCTAGTCACTTGAGTCACCCTGGAGCCCAGAAAAACAGGAAGAGTGAAAAGATTAAGAGTTTGTTCATCAAAATAGCACACGGCCGGCGTGTTGACTGTAGTCAACAGCACTGCTTAGCACGCTTGCATTCTGCCAGATGATTACATCTTCAACATCCTTCCTAATGTGGGACAAAAGGATATTGATGACATGATACATGGCAACCACTTCAAAATGTGTATGGAAACATCCTCCTGGACGCCTTACATAGACGGGGGTTTTTACTCACCAATTACAACTTAATACATCTGGGGGGTAGGTTGGAACCCATGACATCAAGGCACTCTTTCCTTAGGGCTGTGAGTATATTGTTCCCTGGGGATGAGGCTCCCTGGTAAACAAGGCAGGTCTGGCCTGGTGTGGGCAGATCACAAATGAAACGCCTTTTTCATTTCACGACAGCTTTTTTTGAAGCAGCAACATTTCATGAAAATTTCAGCCCGTCTCCTGTACAGCCCCATTCAAGGCCAGCGCACAATTAAAACCGTATGCCCCCTTCATGGCCCTGCTCCTGCACAACCCACTGTGTAATTTGACTAGAAGATAGCACAGAAAATGAGTAATGGAGCTCGTGTGTGTATTCTGTCACTCTGCATTACCTCTGTGTACAGAAAATAAGATGCAAACAGTTCGTGATGAGCGAGGTGAAGGAAGGAAATGAAAATGTCAACCGCGGGAGGAAACTGTTAAATGGCACCAACCGCCTGAGAGAAGTGTTTGTGTACCCATGTGCTGCTTGTCTCCCTCAATCTATCACCAGGAAGGACAAGCCACCCAGGGGGAATGAGTGTCCTCGGTCGGCAGGGAGGCTGGCAGGGCCAAGCTCGGACTGCCCACGGCAACAGCACACACATCCCAGCTCTGTCAGTCCAGGAACTTCGCTGGGATCTGGTTGCTGTCAGTGGCAGATCCAGAAATAGGCAGGCATGGCTCCTGCTGGCCTTCCAACACTGCAACTCTACAAACACTCAGGTCTTGGTAAGTGTGGATGGGAAGCGGTTGACACGCTGCCTTCTCTCAACTGTTTGTACAGTGAAGACTCTAGCCATGGCTAAAAGATTCACTGTGTGCAGAAAAGTGCAGAGCTAATAAGACGAGGGAAGATGCCAAAGGAGAATGGAGCTGTCTCTAGCCTCTTACACTCACCCACCTTAGGTAGGTGAAAGGGGCAAAACGTCTGGAAAGATGATGGGAATAAGGGAGCAACACTCCGAGAATAAAAGAGGCTGCTCTGTGCTAGCATTGCTGTGGGGTGAGGTGACTGGAGAATGCGTGAGAACAGGTCCACACCAATGCTTCTGTTGCCTCAAGTCAGCATTTTACCAGGCTGTTTCTGGGTGGAGAGTTAAAAAGAAAAGAAGGAAGGAAGGAGGGAAGGAAAGAAGGAGAAAGAAAAATGGGGGTAAAACAATTTCACCCACTTTAATTTGGTTTGTCAAGTACCAGTAAGTTTTTCCTCTTTCTCTCTTGTTAATTGGCAAGCCTTCTTAGGCAAGTTTAAGTTTATAAAAAAAGTAAATTAATGTGGATCAGAACACACGTCCCCTGTTAATATCCAGCATGGGTGCAGTCTGCTTGTTATAACTGATAAACCAGTCCAACACAGTATTCTTAATAAAATGCCACACTTTATTCCTGTACATTGGGGTGAATAATATTAATTTGTTCACTTTCTGAAGCTGCTTTCAAGCGGTATTCTCATATGTGCAGGGGTTTACTGACACAGTTCAGCAGCTTGTGAATCCCCGTAGGCTCTGGAAGGCAACAGCAGCAGCCATGTCCATCAAAGCCCACACACAGGAGGACACCTGCCTACCAGCCTGACAACACAGATGCATCCTCGTCTGGCAATGGATGCCAGGGCCGCTCTAACAGGTGCCACCTGAACCGTGCCACCTGAACCATGCCGCCTTTCCCCAGAAGTCCATTTGCATGAGAAGGGAAGGGAAGAGGAAGAGGAGGTAGAAGAGGAGGAGGGTGACTGATGGTGGCGATGAAGATGGTGACACTGATGCTCATGGCTAGAGTATGCGGAGCTTAAACAAAGAAGATGCCTCTTCCACCTTCCTCCTTAGCTGCAGACACTCACACAACAGCCACTGAGATGAGCCTCTGAGCTCAAATGCCCCACTAACGTACACAGGAGTTCAGCAGAAAGAAAAGACTGAGTCCTCTCTAGCCGTCGGCACCTCTGGGTGCATCCTCTCCTGATGAATGGTGGACCCTTGCCTGGAAGTTCATCAGGCAGGAAGAGTGGGCCCCTTGTGAGGCGCCATCCTCCTCATCTTCCTCTGCCTCTCCCAGCTCCACCCACTGTCTCCTCCCGTGTCCCTGGAAAGCTACTCCCTTTCATCCCAGGCTTTTGGCACACTGGATTTCTCTTCCTGCGTTGGCCTGTCTCCTCTCAGGTGGACGTCAGGTCCTCGCAGATCTCGGACGACAAGCTCCACAGAGCCTGGGGGAGGATACTGAAAACACCTCTTCACTAGACTTTAAACACAGCAGGAAGAGCAGTGGCACCACTCTGCTCATTTGGCACAGTCCAGGGACACAAGCATGTTGCTGCTCACGCCGGTGTGGCCACTTTAAGCTCTGGGCATGTTTACTGAAGAAACCTGACCTCTTCCAGTGCATTCCATGGCCTGCTTCCAGGCTCAGCAAACATAACTTCAGTAAAAGGATTATCCCTCAGGACTTGCCAGAAAGAGACTGCTCTGGCAGTTGTATATTTGGGTCCTTTGTGTCTAATATAGTGAAACGTATCGTTCTAAATTGACACAGCTTATCAGCACATGCCTGTTATCAACTTCATGAGCATCACATGAGCCACAGTTCAAGACTAGCTTAGGCAGCACAGTGAGACTATGTCTTTAAAAACAAAAAAACAAAAAAACAAAGCTGGGCACAGTGCTGTGCACACCTGTAATCCCAGCACTCAGGGAGGCAGAAACAGGTGGGTCTCTGTGAGTTCAAGGCCAGCCTGATCTACAAAGTGAGTCCAGGACAGCCAAGGCTACACAGAGAAACCCAGTCTCAAAAAACAAACAAACAAACAAACAACAAAGAAGTAGGGTGAGGGTAATGGACCTTTTATTCTAGTGCTCTGGAGGTAGAGGCAAGGAGATCTGGGAGTTCGAGGCCAGCCTGATCTACACAGCGAGTTTCAGGCCAGCCAGGCTTATACAGTGAAACTCCGTCTCTAACGATGATTGCGATGATGATGATGATGATGATGATGATGATGATGATGATGATGATATGATGGGATCACCTAATAAGTATCAATGGCTCTGTGCGGTGAGAGAACAAGGCAACACAGGACAACACACCCACTGTTTCCTTTCCAGACACAAAGGAATGGGCTCTAATCTTAAGGCTCAGGAGGGCAGATTCTTCTGAGAGCCACTCCCCACTAAGGAGCCGGCGGCCTGCTCTGCAATGCTGCTCACTGCATGGGTTGCTCTCTGCAATTTCCGTAGGTGTTAAGAGAGCGGCCTCCCAGGCTGGTCTCTGCCTGCAGTGGATATTAAATTATGACTGGCCTGACAGGCAAAATGAGCAGCATTGCTCCGTGGCAGGGGACACTGCTCACACATTTATTGCCTCTGGGATGACATGGTTTGTGTTGGTACTTGTGCCTTTAATGGTTTCCGAGACCCAAGCTGCATCTCAGCATCCTGCCACTGCAATTTCTACACCCGCTCCTCAGAATGGCTTTTGTGTTTCAATGATTAGAAGGTGTTAAAAAAGGAAAACTCCTTAAACCAATTAAATTCAGTTGAGGTTGTCTGAGCAAAGCACACAAAACAGAAATAATTCATGGATCAGACAACCGGAACCAGAAGGAGTTGGGAGAACGCAACCTGCAAAGTGATCAGAGAGCGCTCAAGACAACACCAGCTGGGCCAGCTGACGCACAATCAATCAGCCAGTCAACTAGTTACAGCCTAACTAGCTAGTGCTTTACAACCTAACCAGTTAACTGGCTACAGGGACTTCTGCCACTCGCCAAGGCTGGAAGCTTAATGCTCCATACTGACATGGAGAAGTGTAGAGTTGGCTCAGAGGTTAAAAGCATATGGGGGGGGGGGTGGAGAGATGGCTCAGTAGTTAAGAGCATTGGCTGTTCTTCCAGAGGTTCTGAGTTCAATTCCCGGCAACCACATGGTGGCTCACA
>OU015743.1:5160553-5183434 GCA_907169655.1 Acomys percivali | reverse complement strand
AGAGAGAGAGAGAGAGAGAGAGAGAGAGAGAGAGAGAGAGAGAGAGAATTAAAAACAAAACAAATCCTTAAGAGCCACAACATAAACTTCAGGTAGACATGGCCGGAAGGGCACAGTGCAGGTGTTCCATGCAAATCCAGTACCACTGGACAAAAACCTCACTTAACGGAAGTGAGCTAAACAATAGGAAACCAAATGTTCTCATTTGGATAAAATAGGTGGGTCATGAATAAATTGCATTTCTCAACAGTAACGATTTTCCTGGAATTGTTGAAATGGTTACAGAAGTCAAAGCAAACAGGGCTAAGTCAGTGAGACAAAAGCATACTTAATCTTGAGCCAAACAAATCCTGTAAAATAAGGGGGGTTATTTTAAATTTATTTTTATATGACTAAATTAGAAGCTTGCTTTCATTCCAATTAAACATTTAATGTTTACTTAAATATTTCCTGCCTTGCAATAAAAAACCCAAATTATTTCTGCCAACTGATTACGAAACCTACTCACTCGCAAATGTAGACATTATGACAAAACTAAACTCGCTGTCTGTTTAAGTACATTATTAAGGGAACAAATGACTGCCAGCATCCTCAATAGATGCTTATGTATTTGTTAACTGATATTCGATCTGTGAGGCACTCATACTGAATAGTAAAGGCAGCCCATTAAGGTGCGTGTCTTGCTCAAGTTTGGGGGAAGAAGAGATGTTTAGTGTGTTGGAAGGGTGTTTAAAAATGAGAGGTAAGACAAATAAAAGTACTTATCTTCAACTTAACTCACAGGCACTCTCTAATCCCGTGTGTGGCCATGGACTTTCCTCTGCCCCAGAGGCCGTCCTACATAGCCACACCCCCATCCAGGCTCTCCAAGAGGACTGAATCCAAGTTTCTTCTAAGTCTTTTCCTTTTCCTGCACTGGCTTCATTTCTCTGTTGCTTTCTTCACCTTTTTAAAAGCAGCGTCGATTTAGTGCTTGCAAATGATCCACCCAAGCGCTATGAAACAGCTTGCTTCCCAGACACAACTCAAGTGTCTTCAGAATACACTCAGAAGTCGCCGCTGCTGTCATTGTAACAACAACAACAACAACAGCCTGACAAAGTGACTTATGGAAGAATGGATCTATTCTGGTCCAGGATACCATAGCCCATCATGGCCGGGAAGTCGAGGTGACAAGAGCTTGAAGCATCCACGTTCAGGAAGCAGATACTGGGTGTGGCAGGCTGCTGCTCGGCCCCTTTCCTTGCCTGTACTGTCCAGGATTCCAGCCGGGAGATGGTAAAACTGGCAGTGGACATATCGTCCCATCTCAAGGAACGTAATCGAGATAATCTCCAAACCACAGGCTGCCCACGGGCCGCTCAGTGCCCCTAGATTCTGCCAAGTTGGCATTTAATGCTGATTTTTACCTCGGGATAAATGGAGCTGAGAACATGTGCAGCTGCCTGTTGTAGACAAACAGTCCTACTTCGTTGATCACGGTCTATTGTTGAGTCCGTCAAACCAATTTTCTTAAAATGCTGGCACGGTGTGTTATGAAGAGTACCCAGTTTGAAAACTGCACACCTGCCTAACACTTGAAATAATTTAAGAGAAGAAATAATTTTCTGTGCTTAGGGTCTCGCAGGTTTGGTTCAGAGCATGGTCACTGGGCTATTGTGTTTACGCCTGTGGCAAGGCAGGTTAGAGTGGGGAATTGGGGGACTGCAGCTCACCTCAGGGCAGCTGGGAAGGAAGCCAAGGGAGACAGAGAAAGGCTGGGCTCTTCGTGGACTATTGAGGGTCCGTGGTGTCTCAAGTGACTTCACTTCCTCCCACTGTCCTTACTTCCTGAAGGATCAATGATCCCCCAAAAGCACCAAAGTTGGGGACCAATCCATTAGCAGGTAGGCCTTTGGGAGTCATTCACTTTAGGACTTCGTAATACATTATACACACCCCGAATGTATAAAGAGAAATAAAAGAGTTTTTTGTTTTTGTTTTTGTTTTTTTTTTTACTAAGTAACAATATAAGAGATTCCATTTAGGCATGTCGACTCACACATACCTTTTATGAAAAGAATATTCTCACTATAACACACAGTGAACAAACAATTTTGTTAGAAACAGTCCCTAGGAAAAAAATATAGGTCGCAGTTGTTAAAAATGCTCTCTGCATTTACTCCTTGAGTTCACTGATATTGTTTGGATCATATAATGCTTGAAAATTAATAGACTTCCCATTAATTATGCTGATCATGTACAAATGCAACAGACAAAAGAAAGGAAAAAGAGTATCCTGTGAGAAAGTTAACTTCTCTGTACATTTTTCTCTTTAAAAACCTCAGATTGCTATAAATTTCCTATTTTTCTTGCTATTTAGGTAACTTGGATTTCACAGTCCACTAAAATATCCAGAAAAGAATGTATTTGTGCAAAAATAAATAAATGTAGCTTTAACCGTTAATACAAGAAAAATACATTTTCCGATAATGGATTTGTGTCATGTCGGCATAAAAAGTTCAATTTTATTACAAAGTCTGATTCTCGAAAAAAGCAAAGTGTAATTGAAATGGTGTGGCTTGAAAGGGCATGGCCAGCTGAGGCCCAGGAGGACTCGGCTTGCCTGGCTGTGCACACCGAGTCCTGCTTATTTGCTGGGATAACGAGTGTAGGAACACACCTTTGAAGGTAACTGGCCTGTATTTTAACTTGACAGCACTCCGTGTAGCATATCCGCAGCAAACTATCCGGGAATAGTTCTATAAAACCAGGCAGGGAAGTTCACCCTCCAAAACTTCCACCCTAAATGTGAAAATTGTATCCCATGATTAAAAGATAAATACTACGAAGCTGAACATAATGTATCTAAGTAATAAAGACCGAGGGAGGCTGAGGGCAAAGCCTCGTGTGCGCAGCTGACGTGGATGAGGCCTTGAGGTGGGAAGAATAAAACCCACTCATTCACAGTATTCACGATCAACATTACAGCCAGAGGCAAATGTACACAAAATTACTACGGCTCTCAGCAAGAACGCCAGCGTTAAACACGCCCACCATCACACAGGTGATGAGCTATGAAAGAGGAGGCACTAACCGGACAAAAGGGAAAAGGGAGACACAGAGGCCTGAAGGAAGCGCCGTCTATCTCCCGCATCATGGAATAATTTTTTTTTCCCCATTCCCAGATGATTTAAGCTGACAAATTGCTTCTTCTGGCTGCTTAGCTTCCTGACCTCAAACAGTCTGTTTTCTAACTTCTGTCTCACCCAGCTGTTGAGAGACTAATGCCACCAACCAATGTAATAAAACCTCTGTGGGGCTTAGGATTAGGAGAGGAAATTGTAAGGATGGCAGAAGAATTAGAAGTCGGCCCAACTTTTAAGAGAAAATCCCGCCTCTGACAGAGAACAAATGGTTCCCAAGAAGTGGGCTAAGGCATGTTCCATTTCTCCTTGTGCAGTGCTGTGGGGGGCTTTCCGTGTGGGGGTGGGGTGGGGCGGGGGAAGTGATTCTTCTCACATAAAAATCTGATGAAATTTAAGGACGTACTGTACTTTGGAACCGTTTCTTTCAGAAACAAACATTCACTTGCTGTTTTTTCCTGACGTACTTGGGGTAACACCCCATTCGGATGTCACAGGATGAAGGGCAGTGACTGACAGGTGTCTTTACACCTTATAGGAACATGCTTGTATAAGTGTCCTCCTGGGCTCTCTCAGCACCTAAGACAGACTTCCTCTTAGACCACGGACTGACCTCCCTAAGCCTCAGTGTACTCCTCTGTAAATGGGGCAGGCATTTGCTCGACTGATAGGATATAGTTCAATAAATTCTTCATTTTTCTTTACTACGAGGTTCTCTGGTCATGAGAAATTAATGTTGACAAATTAAATTCCTCCATTTAAAAATTTCCTTTTTATTAATTACAATGTTCTCTTTTATTAATTACAATGTTCTCCGTATCATATCAAATAATGAAAAAAAAGGATCTAGCAAGTGCACATATCTACCAGGGACATAAGCACAGCTTTATGTAGTTGCCCCATCTCCTGGGTTTATAGGGTACAATTAAAGTGTCCATTTCATTACTAATATCAAGAAGATGTGTGCTTCTTAATGAGGGGGTGTATGTGCTTTGTCTCCGTGATAGTGATTATATCCAGCTATATTACATATTTTGTAATTTACTAAGCCTTAGCCTTTCTTTCCCTTTCTTTCCTCATAGCATAGGTATTTCTGATCGTGTTTAAAATGACTTACAAAAGAATACTTAGGGGACAAAATGAATGCAAACTTTGCATATGCCATATAAAGGAAATTCAGCTTAACGGCTACCAATTATATTTCAGCTTCAAATCCCAGCCTGGTGGTTAGAGTAGATGGGGGTGGGGTGGGGTCCCTGTACGCTCTCACTGTTACTTGAACCTATTTCTACTGAGGATCCTAGCCCCATTGCTTCTGCTTGGGTCTGCTTCTGGATCCCAGCTGTAAAAAGCTGAGCAGGGAGGTTAGAGGTGAGCGGCGGAACTGTACGGAGGGATGAAATCACACCACGCATCAGATCCACTTAAGAGGTTTAATAAGGAGATACAGGAATTGTCTCCAGAGACAATTGTCTCTGGGGGAGAGAGAGAGAGAGAGATAAAGAGGTAGATCTAGAGAGGGGTAGAGGGGAGAGATAGAGATGTAGAGAGAGGTAAAAAGAGATATATAGAGAGAGATAGAGAGAGAGATACGTGTTGATCTGTTCTTTTATATGGCCCTGGGCAGGGCCACACCCCAACCCCCCAACCCTCACTCCCCCGGCTCCCCCGCCCCTGGCAGGTAAGCAGTGACATCACAGGTAGGCAGACTGTAGCAGAATCCTAACACCAGCCTCCTAAGCAGATGCTAACAGCAGCATCTTTGGCCCTCGGCTTCATCAGCATCCCAGAGCTGCCTGACAATACAACCACCATAAAGCACCTCCCACATAATTATTCACTTCAAATTGTGCAGTCATCAGATAATTTAGAATGGTACAAATATTTTAATCAGTTGATTTCTTCGAGCAGACACTGGAAGTTCCTGCGGTGACGTCTGGTTTGCTCTCAACCAGCCAAGCTATACTGACACAGGGAAGGAAACTGATTACCGCTTACCCGCCTTGAACATATAGAGTGCTTGTACTGGCCTTCTAAGACAAGAAAATCCATTGTAAGTGCCATGTCCCCTCTTTCATCAATATCTGTCACCTCCAATCACTTTCCCATGGTTGGAGCCTACAGCTCCTCTCTGCCCTAACTATTCCTACCAAATAAATGCACTGCATACAAAAAGAAAAGAAAAAAATAATCCTAGCTAAGGGTGTCCCCACAGGTGTCACACAGGCAAGCAAACCACACAAGCTGTATCGGACTCCAGAGTCCAATGACAAGAGGTTTACTACCGACGTATTTAAGTCCAGAATAATTTGGAAAAACATTTTCTGGGGTGATACAGTCCCTGCTGCACACAGAAGAATGATTACACTGAAATTCAACTCAGAGTGTCATTTCTTCCAAGAAGATGGCTTCCAGAGATGAGCTACTGTGCTTACGTGTAGCTCAAGGGCTAAGGTTCTGGCCTGGTCATACAGATAGCAGAGAGGTTACTTGGGGTACTAGCCACCTCTGGCCTTGATTGTAGATGCTTTGGGGGGGGGCCTCGCGCTCTAAGAGTCATTGCAGTTACTACCCACCTCCCGTCCTAATTGTAGGAGCTTGTTGTGGCTTGGCTCAACAGATAACACACATCACCAGGCATTTAATCACTTTCAATTCTCAGCTTTCTGGATGGAAGAAAGCTTTCCCATTGGGAAGACTATCCTGTTTGCTTAACATTCCTGGTTCCTCTGGAGATTCTAACTAGAAATAAAAGCTAATATAAAAAACAGGCTGTTTGCTCACTAGAAGGGAGCCAATGGCCACACAGCCAAAACCATGTGCTACACTGTAAGGCTGGTAGCTCCTCCACACATACAGAAGGGAAACACATGGGGCCAGCTGCGTCAGTCAAGTCAGAGCCAGTAACACCCAGTACTGGAAATGAGCTTCCTAAGATGATCACTCAGAAACTAGAAAACATAGAAGGCAAAACCTCACAGCTCTAAGGAAACAAAAATGGTTAAGCATCCAAGGCAGTCTACTTCTTCACTCTGAAGAGCAGGATCTGTAAGGGTTATTAATTGTGGAATTTAATATTTGATTAGACTAGAAAATATTATGATGTGTCATATCAGAATGGTAAACTAAAGGAAAGTCATTTTCTAAAAAGGCATATTAAGAAATACTCCACATATCTGACTATACGAATTCTTCCTGAATCAAGAAACCAAGAGTAAAAATTAATAACTGGCAGATTTGAGCAGTCAGATAATAGAGAGTCATAATTCTTCCAGATTCTCTTAATAAATCAAAAATTGCCAGGCAGTGGTGGCACACACTTTAATCCCAGCATTCAAGAAGTAGAGGCAGGTGGATCCCTGTGAGTTTGAGGCCAGACTGGTCTACAATGCGAGTCTGGGACAGCCAAGGCTACACAGAGAAACCCTGTCTCAGGGAAAAAAAAAATAACATGAGAAGCAATTCAACAATGCTACATTAACAAATGCACTTAAATTGCAATTGTAATATAAATAGAAGACAGTCTACCTAAGAGCCTCAGCCTAAAAATGAGCTCGCTGCCCATAGTGTGTCCTGTGCAGCCTTCCTTCAAGCCCAAGCCATAAGCCAGAGCACTAAGCAGCACACATGTCCCACTGACAGTCAGCATCTGGCACCTTCAGCTTGTCTTCCCAGAGTCTTAGATAGTCTTAAGCTCTCTCAGACTGAGGAGTACTCAGCCTGAAATAGCAGATCTTTGGCACACAGCCCCTCCCAAGGCTCACAGATCATTGGGGAAGCAAAGGGAGAAATATTGGAAAGCCGGAAGTTGTGGAGGACTGCCCCAAACCACATAAGACCACACGGTGCCTGTGGCTACATGCACAAAACATGCAGAAGATCAAGCCAGACAAAATCCCAGCATGAGTTGGGGAGGGGCTCACAAAGTCTCACTCCTGGCTGAGGAGCTATGGGGAGGAGAGTGAACCTTCTTCAGGCACATGGCCCCATTCATTGACCTTTCTAGCTGAGGGCCCTGCACTCCTGTGCAGACTGGCAGCTGAACAGATTCCAAGGGTTAAAAGAAAAACAAAAAGGTGAGTATGTATGATTGAGAAGGAGAAGTGGCTGGAGGCTGTAAAGGGGAAGAGATAGATCTAAGCACAGTGTGTACTCGTACCAAACCAACAAACAGGAATGGTAAACAATGTGGATTCTTAAAAAGAATCAGTTCCCTTGTTCAGCGCAATGTTCTTCACCGGGGCTGATTCTTAACTCTTCCTAGCAGTGCACTGAGCTGGGTCTCCCCAGGAAACACGGAGAACTAGGTGCTTTGGGCAGGATGCAGGGACTGTGCTTATTGTAACACTGAACTTATCTTTACTTTTCTGTTTGGTAGACAATGTAGGTTTTCACTCAACCTCCAGCCAGTTAAAAGCTAAAATACTCTAAAAAAAAAAAAATTAGCACTGACAAACACATAAAGAATCTCTGCTTTCCTGGGAAAATCTAAGCATGATGACCTTGCTTAAATCAATGCCCAAGCCCATATGATGTGATGGCAAGGCTAAGCAGACACTAAGTTAGAATGTGTAACACCTGTCTGATTCATCTGTGAAACTATCTGCTAATCTTCAAAGCACAAGGAAAACACCAAAAATAGCAAAATATATTCTGAGTATGGTTTCATGCCATACAATATTTAATATTTGTAACAGTGCCCCAAGCTGTAAAGACACTTTCACTAATTCCATCCTACTCCTTGGTGACTGAATGACCATCTTGAATATCCAAGATGCATATGTTTTGATGGTTCTTAAGAACCTATGATAAAAATGTTCCCTTCCTCCACAGGAATTTCAATAGAGATGAATTAAAATAATATAAAATATACATAAAGCATAAAAACATAATTTTAAAGACACTCCACAGAGCCAGGAACACAAACAGGTTTGAAGTATTGGCTGAGTGGCCCCTGGAATGAAAACTAGACAGGTGTAAATAGCCCCATAACCCTCTGCTTTTTACCAGGTGCTCATCTGACCAAATATCAAAGACAACTCAACATGCAGCTAGAATATCCTTGGCTAAACTTAACCATAAGGAATATTGATGTATAAAAGAAACAATGCAACAAAAACAAAACAAAACAAAACCTGAGTCAAAAAATGTTATACTGAACTAAGCCCTATGTCAAGAGGAGATAAAAGAAAAAAGGTGAAAATTTAATTTTTAGATTCGACAAATACACATTTTTACTTAAATAATATATATGTGCAAATAATTAAACATTCAATTCATAGGAAATCACCAATGTGGTCCTCATTACAAGCTGCTATCAAGTATTATGTCTATTACTGTCTCTTATTGCAGTGTCCTGACTCTTAGTCTTCAATGAAATCCAGTTTTTAAATCTATCATCTGCCTCATGGCCTTGTTCAAACTGCAGCTCCTTCACTGCAGTCTTTCAGATTTCATCAGACTACATAGAATATCCCCCTCATCCTAAGTGTCTCCTTTCACTGACCTCCACATAAGCAGATCATGTCCTCACAAGGCTATTGTCACCAGCAGAAAGCCACCGTGTTTATAATTCATCCCCTTATACTGCTCAGAAGTGAGCCTTGAGATTAAAATAAAACACATGACATTCTTAATCATTGTAGGAACAAATGAGATTAACGGAGTCCTGTCCTGGAAGACTGCTTAAGCTTAAAAGTCAATGACACAACACCATATTGATCAAATAACCCAAACCATTCATGGATCAGCAAATGACTTAACCCGAAGGCAAAATACTGAGCCTTGGGGGTGGGTGGGGATGGGTGGGGATGGGTGGGGGCGGGTGGGGGCGGGTGGGGGGGTGGGGGCGGGTGGGGGGCCCAAAGGAGACTTGGCATCGAGCCACCTCCAATGGACACTGTGCCCTTCACCTTGGCATCTATCCATCCAAGTACTTAGATATGCCTACCAGATTGCAGGTGCTGCAATAGTTCATGGGTAGACACGAGGACTTGGAACAAGACTCTTACATTAACAATTTACTTCTTCAAGGTGAAGCACACACATGCAGGCGCGCGCGCGCGCGCACACACACACACACACACACACACACACACACACACACACACCCCAAATGCTTTCCTCAAAGCTACCCTTCTCTTCCATACCTATAACAAGGAAACAAAAGCAGCTATGTGCCCGCAGCACGTCCTTTTTGGTGCTCTTCCTAACCTCATGGGTCATAAACAGAGTAAGTAATCTTAAGTAAATGGGGAAACTCCATCAAATGTAGTTGAACTGGGGGATCCTAGGGGTTTCAGGGTGCCTTGGAGATCTCTCAGCCTGTGGAATATGCCATTCACTTAGGAGAACTGCCTCAGTGAGGACGTGGAGACAGGAAGATGTGACTCCCCAGGGCTCCTGTCTCCAGCGGCTTTCCCAGGTTATTCCAGGCATTAATTCGTCTGTGTTCATGTTTGGGCTCAGGACCACAGAACTTCAAAAAAAAAAAAAAAAAAAAAATCAACGCTCTTCAAATTTTAAGAGAATGTTTACACATTCATTATTTATTCAGCAGATAAATAATTTATTAATCTTTCACAATGTACAAAATTCTCTGTAATCTTAAAGGACACTTAGCTAGAAAATATATATATAAAAATAAGGATGGTTCAAGGCAAGATATGATGGAGGGGGAAAATAATTCTAAAAAAGCAAGGGCACTTGTTTCTGAGTAACAGAATCTAGAATTTACCAAGGGCTCGCTACATGCTAAGCACACTGCTCAAAGCACTTTGAACAAAACACTAGTGCATTAAATGCTGAAAAACCGTCACCTGCCAGAATGCCAGGTAGCAAGGCCACAAGCCTTGGGCCCTGCGCTGTCAACTGCCTCACTCATTATAACCACAGGTATTTAAAATGTGGGAATATAAAGTAAGTGTCCATTTAACAATAGCTTGAGTCTGATATTTCGTTCTAAGTAGTGATTTTTTCTTAAGCAAAACAACAGTGATAACTTGTTCTGAAAACCTTAAGCCTACCCTATGTGCATTCAGTAGGAGTTTCTTTCCAGCGGAGGCTGGAAAAGAAAGAGCAATAAAATACACTCGTAGCTGATACATTAACAATTCATTTTTTATTCTCTTTGGGACATTTAATATGAAAATAACATGTTCTAATTTGTTATATATGCATGTTATTTCTTGTTCGTGTAAATAACTCATACAAAGGGAAATAATAAGAGCTTTCCTTGCTAATTGAGAACATCTGAAAGACGAACTTCGAGCTGCCTCTAGCAGCAAATAAATTGGGTAAACCAAGTGCGCAAACTGATAACCAAAGACAGAAGAGCCCAGTTGAAATGACAAGCAATCCATTCTCAATGGGTTGACAAAAATGCAGAAGGAGTGCTCACAAATAAGTTACACCAGGCCAGGAGGAGTAAACGCTATATGACTGGTAGGAAATATCAAAGGAGAGATGGAAAGATTTCTCGGGAGGCAACTGAGATGTTTTTTCTTCTGTGGGTGGGGGTATATTTGGGCACTAAAGACACAGATCAGACCCTTAGCATGTAAGGATGAGGAAAAAAAACTTGACAGTAAGAATAAGGCCGGGGCTAAAGTCCACCTGGGTCAGGTGCACTGAGGCTCCTGTGAGTACAAACTGATTAAGACTACAGAATCAGTTCCTGGGTATCTTGGAAAAGACCAAATGCCATGGCATGGGGTTGAATTTTATTTCATAAGTTTGGTTTTTTTCAAACTGAAAAGAAAGATACAAGAGTTAAAAGGAGAGATCATGTTATAAAACAAACATTCACACAGAAGACTATAGGAAACAGATGCAAACCCACCTCCACCACCATAACATCTGGGCGTATACAAAGGCAGGTATTTTCATCCAGAGTGCCACGGGACCTGAAGGTACTGAGGATTCGGGAGGAAGAACGAATGGAGGCTTGCAACGAGATGAATTTCCGAGAAGATTTGAGAGCAGATTCTTCAGCAGTTGGTAGCTGCCGACCAGGCCTCTACGCTTTTCCTGGTGACACAGGGAGCCCTGGAAGGTGGGGGCTGGCTCCTCGGTCAGAACACACGGGGTCAGTTAGAATCCTGTGATTCTAGAGAGGGGTCGGGCCAGAGAAACCCGAAGGAGGGCACGGGGGTTCTGGAGAATTCATAAAATAGAATCAACAGACTCACTGTGGATACAAGAGAAAGGAAGGGAGGGACAGGAGTGATGCCAAGAACCTCCGTCTGGACACCATGTGAAAGGCGTCCTGGTGTCCCGAGACGCAGAGGCACCTGGGAGGAAGGATGGGACCCAGGGGCTCCCAGAGAGCAGTGGGTAGCCACGGGTGGCACAGGAAGCACGTGGTTCTGACCTAGACTTCTCGGATGCCTACCTAAGTCCCCAAAGGGTGAGAACAGGAAAGACCCTGAGGTAGGTGATCGGCAGTAGGGAAAGTTGGCTTGACAGCTAAGGATGTGGAAATCAAAGGAAGGCAAGGTTCCTCGCCAGGATCAAGGGGAGGCATTTGAGGGGCCAGAAAAATCGGCAAAGGTACGGGGCATTTGCCGAGAGGTTCTGCCACAGAGCCAGGCACAGAGAGCTTTGAAGAGGAGCGAGAACGCAGAGCTTGCTGTGAACATCAGATGAGTTCATGGGCGGGAGGAAGGAAGCCAGTCTCGTTAGGAGTGCATACAGCCTGATTTCAGAACCTTCCAGCAATCTTTCCAGGAAGCATTTGGAACGTACCAAATTTACGGCAACATTTCAATAACTCAATTAAAAAAAACCCTGGCATGCCTTGGAGGAGTGGAAGAGATCCTCTACACACCCACACCGGTGCCAGTAACGGCCCATGAACATGTACTTGGCATTACAGAAACAAACACGTGACTGCTCATAGAGGACCGCTCCCCCCCCCCACACACACACACTGTTCTTCCAACTTGGTGTGCTTTCTTAAAACCCTTAACCCCACTGCAGTCTCGACACACACTGTAAGCAAAGCTGCGTGGATTATCCCAACGATTTCTACAGTCTCCCACATGAGGACGCACAGCCTTGGAAAGCTGATGGATTAATGAAACACTGTTACTGCTAATTGCTGACATAAGACTATTTAGGGCTCTGAGGCAATCGCTGAAATTTTTTTTAGACATTTTCACAGCTTCTCAGAGCAGTGTACTAATCAGTCATGCTAATTCCCACAGTAAACAGCAGAGAGCTTGGGCTAGGGACTGTTATCGCTCTCTTTCATCATTTCGTCTTTGCAGCTCCTTCCAAAACCATCTCTAAATCCAGATCAGTTGCTTAGATCATTTACCGGCTGTGACACGCATTCTCTCCAGACTCCAGGCAGAGCTGATGGCTGCAATTTCCACTTCCCTAATGAGAACAGATGTTCCAGTCCTGAGAGCCTTTCTGGGCCACCTCAAAGCAGACAGGGTCTCATGAGTTGGACCAGGAGCACTGTGCTCATAGAAATGACACTGGACATAGAAGCGTGAAGGTTTCTAGAAAAAGACCTACAGCCCTGAGATGTATAGACTGTTCACATCAGCATTCTATTTTTTTTTTTCATTACTGAGACAAAATGTGTGATAGAAGCAACGTAAGAAGGGTTTGTTTGGGGTTACAGCTAGCGAAGAGGGTACAGGACATCATGAAGGGCGAATCAGAGTGATAGAAGTTTGAGGCACTTGGTAATATTGTACCCACAGTTACGAGAGACAGACAGACAGACAGACAGACAGACACAGACAGAGAGAGAGAGAGAGAGAGAGAGACAGACAGACAGACAGACAGACAGACAGAGACAGAGAGACAGAGAGACAGAGACAGACAGACAGAGACAGAGAGAGACAGACAGACAGACAGACAGAGACAGAGAGAGACAGAGAGACAGAGACAGACAGACAGACAGATGGAGGCAAAGTGAGACAGAGAGAGAGACTAAGAGAAAGACAGAGACAAGGAGAGGCTTGCTTCCTCTACATTGGAGTGTGTCTCTTGACCTCAGTTAATGAAGTCTGGAAAGTGTCCCACAGACATGCCCAGAGGTCTGTCTCCTCGGTGATTCTAGTCTGTAAGTCAGCAGGCAATCCTAAGCACCACACCTATGGATTATCTATATCTGAGCAGCAAAGCATCATGGGCAGACCTATGCCATTAGATGCAAGCTCCATGCCCAACTTGACCCTTACCCCCAGGGAAGTTTGGGGCTAAAGTTACACTGTCTTTGAGCTCAGTTTTCCTTCATCCACACCACCAGCAAATCATACCATTCTTTTATGCATGCAATGCCAAGCAGAACACAACTTGAAATAAAGTACAGCTATGAACTCCCAAATGCCATGCCTGCCTCATGTCCTAGGTGTGTCAATTGCAAGAAACAGAGATGCAGTAAAGTAAGCATCTGGTACCCATGAGCCACTGACGTCATCCAAGAAGGTTCCTCGCCCTGACACAGCACTCTACCGTCTCACTGGCTTCCCCCCTTAAAGGGTACAAACATGAGTACTGCACCTGTATAAAGCGCTATCTAACAGCTAGTTCAAGCCTATGAACTTGCACTGAGATTCTAGTCATCCAAATTTGGTGATTTTGCTTAATTTTGAGTGAGTTATGATTAGCATAAGATATACAACCAAGAATATTTCATAACACCCATAGTTAGCATTATTGTCCCCCATATCTCTCTCTGTCTCTGTCTGTCTCTGTCTCTGTCTCTGTCTGTCTGTTTGTCTGTCTCTCTCTCTGTCTCTCTCTGTGTCTCTGTCTCTGTCTCTCTCTGTCTCTGTCTCTCTCTCTCTCTCTCTCTCTCTCTCTCTCTCTCTCTCTCTCTCTCAGCTACAGCAATTGCTGCAAGAAATATCCCATGCCTGGGGAAGACAGCTCATCTTCCTGAAAAATCGCTTTGTACCCCTAGTCTGCTGCCTCTGCGGTCCTCAGGAGCACCCCCACCTCATCCCTCAGGGTGTAGTGAAGCTGAAAACTCAGGTTTGTGTTTATCAACTTCTTGTCATTCCACATACAGAGGTGCCGTTACAGCAAAGCTACTGGGCAGAAGGAGGCCCCATCAGTGACTGAGGCTGAGAGTTCGCAGTACAAAATCAAGATTATTGATCCCTGAAGAAGGAAGCGTGAAAACAAAGAAGGGAATTAACACAGGTTCCGAGGATATGGGCAATCTTTGCTCAGTAGGATTCAGTTTCAATTTAAAACTGAAAGGACACTGTGAGCTTAAAGATATTAGGTGATTTGGTTAAAATTCCAAAGGATTGGGTTCAAGATTACTTTGTAATCTCATGACTTTAAAACCTTCTTAATTAAGACTCAACATGTGTTTTAAATAAAACAGGACAGAGATTTTTTTTTTTTTTTTTTTTTTAGAACTGAAAAGCAAGTCAGGATCGGAGAGCTCAAGAAACCTGAATTTAATGTGATATTCAATTAAAGAGAGAACTCGGGTGCCAGGCACAGGCTCCTGTGTTCCCCCATAAGCAAAGAACGCTGACCTGAGGGGCCTCACAATCAACACCACTGGGTCTTAGCTGCTTGGCAGACGCCCAGGCAGAATGTGCACTAATGGTGGGTGCAGCTCTCTTATCTCAAGGAGAGAGAAACAAAGCCTTAGCAGCTTCAAAGAGCCACTTCACAAGGCTTCACCTTGGATGCAAACCCATCATGCACTCCAGAAGGTTCTTCACTGTCCACAACAGAAAACATTTCACAACAACAAAGAGGAACTTTAAAAGCATCAAGATGGAAGATATTAACTCAATTCGCTCACTTAGCAATTTTCAAATAAATCTGCACAGAGACCCCAAAGTCTGTTCCATGTTTTTAAAAAGTGTTTTTTAAGAGCTTTAAGTAGAGCTCTTGCCTGGCATGCATAAGACCTTCAGTTCTGTCCAAGCCAAGCAATACATACATAAGTACATACATACAAATATAAATACATATGTACATATGTATGTACATATATAGGTATGTATCAAAGTTAAAATTTAGAGATAAGATAAATGTAGGTGTTTTGCTCCTTGCCAATTGCATTCGCCCACTTAGCTCTAACCAGCTCACAGGCCCTCTCCGTCCTCTGCATATCTCAGAGAGCCAGTGGCATGGAGCTTTTCCCTCCCCACACAGAGGCATTCCTCCAAGCCTGCTCCACACAGGTTCTCCTGAGGTAGGTCAGAGGCGGCTTCAGCCCCCTTCCTCACTGCTCCTCTTCCCTTGTGGACTTTCCAACCAGCTATGTGTACAGCGCATGTCAACCCTCAGCCTAACACAACCCTCGGCCTAGGGTCTCCGCTGTAGCCACAAAGTGAGCAAAGTGAGATTCTAAAACTGTCCATGCCATCGTTTGAGTGGTTTCCACACGCGTGTGACTTCTGCCGAAGCGTCCTAGAGCTCATCCCTGCCAATACCAGGCTAAACTTTTTCAGGACACGTCTCTTCAACACAAGACTTGTAGTTGCCATGAGCAAGCTTGGGGACGTGACAGAAACAATCACAGCCTGGCTTTTTAGCTATACCCACCACACCTACATCCCAAGATTCCCAATCACAGTTCATCATTTCAGGGGAGCAGCAGGCTAGCAACCCTTCCTCTTACTTAGTGAAGACTGTCTTCTGCCCTGTTCACTCATTCCCTACAGAGGCTCATGGTGCGTGACTGGCAACCTCCCCACACAGGAGGCTTTCCTCTGAGGTGGCTTTCATGGCTCTTTTGAAGTACAAGCCCCAGTGCCAAGTTGAGTGGCTCTAACTGGAAGCTAACTCAGGGCTTGGAAACCACAAAACCAGAACCGGGGCAAACGGAAGCCTAGCCAATCAGTCACTTCTAACATTTGAGAGAGAAAAACCCCACCTCGCCTGCTTCACTTCCTCATTTGTTAAGTGCAGGTTATAATATGCCTCCCTCCTCTTTAGGAAGGCGTAAGGATAAAGATAGCCTGGGCATGGAAAACAACAACAACAACAACAACAACACAGCCACAGAAGCATGTAGGATCAGCTCAAGAGCTCCCTGAAGCCAAGGGCTCCATGTGTGTGCCAGTTAGCACTGTAGTATCAGGTGACGTCATGGCGCCAATCACCTGAGCGGTGACAGCCACAGAAAATATAGAGTTTAAGGAGCCTAGAACTTTGAATGTACTTAAGAAACAAGAGAGGCTGGAAAAGAACTTGAGTTGAGTTTCCCTTTTAGCTCAAATTAAAGCAAATATTCTTTAAGTGACTCCAAATACCAGCTAATGGTTTTGACAGATTATTCGGTGATTTAAATATCTCATTCTTTTAAATAAAACAGTGTAAGACACGCATGATTTGCAATCAAGCCTCTGCACCATACTGCAATTTTCAGAAAGTCGTATTATCTTTTTAAGTTCTCATTTCAAAGACAATAACTGCTGTGCAGTAACAGTACACAGGGGAATAACAAATACATTAAATTAGTTGCACTAATTTTAAGTAGAATCATTAAACTGCTTCTCATTTTTTATTTCTGAATTATGTTAATGCGTTGATATTACAGTGAAAGTAGAGTGATTGTTCAGACACTTTGCAAACTTTCATCCTGTCCGAAGATATTCAGGGTGGTTCATACAGTATGACTCTGAAAAAACACATATGCATAAATCAAACATTTGTTTTATTTTACTTGTGTATATGGACGTGTATCTCTGTGTGAGTATGCACATGTGTGTATAGGTGTACATGTGTGTATAGGTGCTGCTGGGCCAGAAGAGGGTGTGGGATCTCCTTGGAACAGAAGTTACAGTCAGTAGAGGGTGCTGGAAATTGAACTCACGGTCTTCTGCAAGGTCAGTACCCACTCTCAACCGCTGAGGCATCTCCTTGGCCTCTCTCTCTATTCTTTTTAAATGAATGTTCTTATTAAAATTAAAATATAGATACTGAAGACATAGCTATGCGGTTAAAAGTGCCTGTTGGCCTTGCCGAGGGCCAGAGTTCAAGTTCTAGCATCTTCACAGCCGCTAACAACCATCTGTAAGTCTAATTCCTGGGGACCCAGCACCCTCTTCTGACCTCCTCAGCCAGCAGACACACATGGTGCATGTACATACACGCAGGGAAACACTAACACACAACAGTAAAAATCTAAAAACAACTAACATATAATCATACATTTCCCCTCTTTCTCTCCCTCCCCCCAGTTTCTTCCACCCCCCTCAAATGAATGGCCTGCTTTCTTTGTTATTGTTTCATACATATATAAATGAATAACTATATATATGACCCGCTGAGTCCATTTAGTGCTGTTTGTACATGCATGGTCGTAGGACTGACTGCTTGGAATTAGATAACTAAATGAGGGGCCAATTCCTATGGAAGACTCTCTTATTCTCAGAAGTTCTATATTTTTATATGACTTAAGTGAACTAGAATATTTGTCATGTGCCCAAATTCTTCAGATTCTTTTCTTTAAAACAAGGTATCTTTTTTTGCATATACAAATAAAATTATAGACCTAGGAATTCCACACAGAGTGGATCTCTCTCTCTCTCTCTCTCTCTCTCTCTCTCTCTCTCTCTCTCTCTCTCTCTGCCTCTCTCTGTCTCTGTTTTTGTCTCTGTCTCTGTATCTCTCTTTCTGACTCTCTCTGTCTCTGTTTTTTCTCTGTCTCTGTCTCTGTTTTTATCTCTGTCTGTCTGTCTCTGCCTGTCTCTGTCTCTGCCTGTCTCTGCCTGTCTCTGTCTCTCTGTCTGTGTCGCTTTGTCTCTGTCTCTGTCTCTCTCTCTCTCTCTCTCTCTCGTGTGTGTGTGTGTGTGTGTGTGTGTGTGTGTGTGTAACTCTGGTTCTCTCACAACGTCGGCACCACATCCCAAGCCTATGGAGACTGTCCTGAGGAATGTATGAAGTGCTGTTTGACCCTGGTTGTTATGGCAAAGAACCCAATTCTAACTAAGATTGGTGTTAGTGATCCTGTTGCTTCTCACAGAGGCCATTAGTCAGAGAAAATTGCCAGGTCAAAGTGCAGTTCTGCTTTCTTCCACAAGCCCTTGCCCCTCTGAAGTGCTAATGGAGGCAGCTGAGGAAGCAAAGCCATGCATGCTCCAAGCTACATACGACACATACCAACGGTCTCATCTTCCTATGGCCCTTCATAATCTAGCACCTCTGGACCTATGGGGTGCTTTTTTTTTTTATTTTTTTTTCCAATTGCAGACCAGCCTGGCTTCAAACTCATAGAATTACACCTGCCTCTCCCTACCCTGGTGCTGGGATTAAGGGCATGCACCACCATGCCTGACCAAAGTTCTT
This sequence comes from Acomys percivali, assembly GCA_907169655.1. Classification (NCBI taxonomy): domain Eukaryota; kingdom Metazoa; phylum Chordata; class Mammalia; order Rodentia; family Muridae; genus Acomys; species Acomys percivali. Next base: position 5,165,024 of record OU015743.1, on the reverse strand, counting down.
CTTAAGGGGCCTATTCGAATAAACTGAGCCTCACCACTGGCTCCCAAAGGCTCCTTTTCCATGGTCATCAATGCCCTGGATTCCATCATGAAACACTAGAAAGAAGGTCTGTCTGAAAGACTAGGAAGGGCCAGTGCAAGCAGAGTCAGGACCTCGCCTATCCGCCGCAGGAAGCTGGGATGCAGAGTCAGGACCTCGCCTATCCGCTGCAGGAAGCTGGGATGCAATGGCTTCAGGCCCCAGGCTAGTGAAACTGCTTCGTGCTCAGCTATTTGGCCAAACGTGACCATCAAGAAAGGAAGATGCTACTGTGAAAAGTAATGTCCATTATCTGAGCCCAGGAGAACATCTGAGGGACAAAAACTGAGTAGGAGAAAAATGCCCTGTCCAGAGTAGATGACAGGCTGGTTGTGCAAGCCAACAGGGTTCAGAGCAGAGTGCAAACAGTAGCTCTGGAATCCCAATTCCTCTCCTGCTTTAGTGTGAGTCATGCAGAGACCCGAACAAGAAGAGGAAGAAGACCTGGGAAGTCCTTCCACTTGGAGGAAGGACAGGAAGCCGTCTGCCTGTGTGATGAGCTAGAGAGCACACTGCCCTTAGAGGGGCCACTGAGCATGATGGATTCTCAGTCAGGGGAGATGACAGCATGGAGCAAGGGGCAGGGAGGCAGGGCAGGAAGAGCTCTATCAGTCAATCGCACTCTGACTTGGGCTCTCAGCTTGGGAGGTTGGGGTTATACACATGACAAGCTCATAGTTCACCTGGCCTCCTTGTCCACAGAACTGCTAGCTACGTTCCTTCGAGGCAGAAGAAAATGGACACCACTGTGCACTTCCCTTTGGTCTCCCACACACACTCCCTAGCCATCCACCTCCAGGCTGCCAGCTGCCGCCATTCGAAAACCTTAGGGACAAGATTGTGAAGTGGAACTGTTTCTTCTTGCTATGTTTTATGGATCAGACTTAGGATCTGCAAAGCCAGCTAAAGTCCCAAGATTGTGGAGCCCTTTGAGACGAAGGTGGCATTTCCAACATCGTGCTATCTGATCGGATAGAATAAGAGAACTACCTCATTTAAAACAAACCCACCGGGAGGGCCTGCCTTGGGATGAGTAAGGTCCTTCTGTGCAGTGATTTCTTTCTCTGGTAATCAACATAGCAGGTGAGAGGATGGTCAAATCCCAACAGCCTTGCTCCCAGGCTCTCAGCCCTCACAGTGGGAGGTAGCTGTGCCTTACAGGAAAAAAAAAATGAAGCCAAGAGCCTGAACGTGCTGTTTCAGGCCTGCAGGGTTTCCCTTCCCAAACCCAAGCTCCCAACTGTGACTGGCCCAATCCCCAAACTGACCAGTCCCTACCTGGCCTCAATAAGATCTTGAGGCTAGCCGGGCGTGGTGGCGCACGCCTTTAATCCCAGCACTCGGGAGGCAGAGGCAGGCGGATCACTGTGAGTTCGAGGCCAGCCTGGACTACAAAGTGAGTCCAGGACAGCCAAGGCTAACACAGAGAGACCCTGTCTCGAAAAACCAAAAAAAAAAAAAAAAAAAAAAAAAAAGATCTCGAGGCTACCTGATGTAAGTGTGTACAGACTCTTACCCCTGCTAAGGCCAGCCTCTCCCTTCACGACCTGGAAGGAATACAGGGGAAACTTCATTCTCCTTTGTCCTACCTTGGAATACAACTTCACCACAGGGAAACGGTTAGGCCATTTTCCTTCTTCATTCTGAAGCCAAGAATAGCAAACAGAATCAAACAGTGTGGGAAACTGGGCCTTCGCAAACATCTGTGTGCACTCGGTGTGCTAAGAGCTGGGGAGTTACAAATAAGTCAAACCAAAGCAGGAAATCTGGAAACCTCTGACTTATTGATAAGCTATTAGGCTCTTTGTTTTAACTATCAGGGAATGCAGGAAACAAGAAACATGGTATTTTGGTGCCTGCCTGCTCAAATAAAAAAAATAAAAATAAAAAAGCCCTTTGAACTTGGAGTTTCCTTAGCCTTCTAAAAGCCTTTTTTCACGTATGTTTTTATCTAAGTCCCCTCTCTAAAGCCACATGCTGCACGGCAGCTGGGGTGCACTTCACTCTCGCAGAGCTTGAGAAATTTGTCAGAAGCAAAAATGATTCCTTCAAGGCCTTTGAACAGCCCTTCTAATGCCAGGAGCTGGGAAAGGAACTGTGCTGGCTGCTCAGTCACCAGTGACTCCTGGGCACCAGGCTCGGAGACGTCTACATGCACCGTCCAGTGCTCAGACCTCAGGAGGATGTGCCACCTGAGGGAGGGCGCCATCTTACAGAAGAGGGCATGGAACACAGACGAGGCAAATAGTTCAGTTAGTCACACAGCTAGGAAGGATCCAGGTCTAGTCAAGCTACAATTCTCTAAATGCTGACTGGTTGCAACTAGCTCAGGGGGGAGGGTCTTTCAGGGACTTGGGACTGTGGGGTGGGGAAGTGGATGCCACATTCCTTAGGATACCTCAGGCTCTAGAGCAGAAGAAAGCAAGCAAATGGCCAATTGACTGTCTGTAAGGATCCATTCTGTTCCCAGTATTAGATAAACCATTCCCCCAATAGAGACCCCACACTTAAAATAAAAATACCAGAATCCTTTCTTATCTGCACCTGTCTTAGCTACAACAAATGCAGCTTTAAAAAAAAATCACCTTTAAAAGATTATTTCTCAGCATAGAAAATAGTAACCAACATGATTGCTGAGAAGTGTCAGCTGTAAGAGTAAGCAGTGTGCATGCTAGCAAATGTGTACGTATTACATGCATGCAAAAGCATGTACATGCACACGTACACACATGCACACACATGCACATACATGCACACACAGAAGAGAGTGGGGAGGGGAGGAGTTGGGGGGGTGGGGAGAGGGGGTGTCCCAATAGCGCTTCCTTGAGTAATCTTTGGGATATGCTCTATTTTTCCCTTCAGTACATTCCGGTATTTTCTAGTCTTTTCCTACAATGATGATGTAAGAATCTTATACCCAGAAAAGGGGTTAAAAGCCAAAGCAATGTGTCTGACCAAGAACAAACACACATTTTTCATAAAAGATAATACTTGGATTAAAAGAAAAACCATTTCATGTAATTAAGTTATAAAAACATCACCAGAAAAACAACAACAAGAAATTATCTTACACCAAAAAAAAAAAAAAAAAAAAAAATGCAAAAACTGAAATAGCATTAAAAATACAAGCTCAATAGAAGGTTTATTAAGGTTTATTAGAAAGAAAAGTGACACAGAACTCTTACACAAGTTTCCCTGACCAGAATAATGGAAAAATCAGAAATGGAAAGTTTTAAAAAATTATTTTTCCTCTTAAACCTGGAAGAGAACTACTGGAGGGATTGTGGTTTAAATAAGGACTTGGCTGAACCCATTTGTTTAAACAATTTGTTGTCACTTGTGCACACATATATGTAGACAGACAGACGGACACGCGCGCGCGCACATACACACACACACACACACACACACACACACACACACACACACCAGGCCTGACAACTACTTCACTTTCTAACTTCTGTGAGGCAATGAGCTTTTCCCCTGTCACCACCTCTGTGAAGCCTCCACCAAACAGGAGGCGAGAGAGCAGTCTTGTCCCCCCTCTCCTCAGAACACTGCTTCAGTGGTCTAGGCCACAGTATGTCCCAAGACATGTTAACATGAGACACAACACTGGCACCCACGAAGGACTTTTAATTGGCCAAAGTACGTTTTGCGGACACACCTATGTCCAAATGAACAGGAGAGAAAATCCTTCTTATGCTCAGAAGGAAGTCAGGATATTTGTGAAAAAGCAAATGGGTCAATAAGTCCCCAGACCTGCTTCCTATCCGTCCGATAGAGAATACTGGGGCAGGAGCAGGGATGAGTCAATGGAATGCCTGACACACAAGCATCATGATCTGAGTTCAGATTCCCTAGCACTCATGTAAAAAGCCAGGTATGAAGGCATACATGTATGATCCCAACACTGCGAAGAAGGACACAGGTAGATGCCTGGAGCTTGCTCACCACCAGGCCTCACTGAAGTAGTGAGCTGCAGGCTTAGTGAGAGACCCTGCCTCAAAGAAAATGGGTAGGGGGCGAGAGGGCGGGCTGAAGAGATAAGTCAGCAGTTCTGACCACTCACTGCCCCACAGAGGACCTGGGCACACACTCACCGCTCCACAGAGGACCTGGGAACAAACTCACTGCCCCACAGGGACCTGGGCACACACTCGCTGCTCCACAGAGGACCTGGGCACACACTCGCTGCTCTACAGAGGACCTGGGCACACACTCATTGAACCACAGTGGACCTGGGCACACATTCACTGCCCCACAGGGACCTGGACACACACTCACTGCTCCACACAGGACCTGGGCACACACTCACCGCTCCACAGAGGACCTGGACACACACTCACTGCTCCACAGAGGACCTGGACACACACTCACTGCTCCACAGAGG
>OU015743.1:5147371-5159154 GCA_907169655.1 Acomys percivali | reverse complement strand
TGCTGACCCCACCATGCTGATCATCCGCTGTGAGAAGATGACATCCTTTGTTTCCTGAGTCACACATTTTCCAGGAGTGGTGTCCAGGTGGGACACTTCATCACAGTGTTCAGCCAATCCCAAGAGCAGTTCTTCTTCAAAAACAGCATCCTCTGTAAACGCGCCTTGGTGGCAAGCTCAGGGAGGCCTCCAGAGGGTCCCCCAGAGTGAGACCTCCCAGGAACCAAGCTTTCAGACACTCTCAACTCTCCTGGCATCCCTGAATTATTCATCGTTTTGCAGCTTCCAGAACACCAGTGGAGGCCTGGACGGTTTCTGCGATTTGACGTTACATCCTCTCAAGTGGCTAAAGAGGCTGTAAAGCACCCCATTGCTTAAGCCTGCCATCTCAGTTCCATTAGCAGTAAAGACCTCTCTATTCAAACTGCTAAGTAAATCCTCGGAGAGCCCGGGGACTGTTTCATGCTTGAAAGCAACTGTTAAGAATTTGACAACAACCGAACTGTTCCTATTTAATCCTTCTCCCAAGGTAAAAAGAATTATAGGTAAACATATGCCTTCATTATTTGCTTTGCTGCATTTCAATACCCAGTCCCACACAAAATTGCCAGGCAAGGACTTAATGCCACCGCTTGTGCATTTCAGAGTGGGCACCTCTGCAGAGTGGAACAGGATTAAGAAGGGTGACAGAGCCAGGAAGCCAGGAGCCATGGCATGTGTTGCATACACCTAAATGTCACCAGGGTGAAGGGTGTAGGGTGAAACATCACAAGTGAAGGTTCCAGCAGGTAAGGAAAAGAACCACACGGACAAGCATTACGGAGCAGACGTCCTTATGGTGATTTGAAAGACATTGATTTGGGCCGTCAGAGTTCAGGGATCGACTTGCGGGGTCTCTCTCAAGATCTCTGCCTTGCCTTGAGCCTTCAGTCATTCACAGCTTGTCCCATCTCCAACGTACCATTCCCAACAGAGGTAATTGTATTGTTACACTAAACAGACATTCAAAAATGTGGTAAATCTGAGCACAGGTGAGGGAAATAAACACTCCTTTAAAACGTGTGATCTAAGACGCATCAGTGAACAGTGGATAGAGATGAGGAGGGGATGGGAGGAGGAGCCTGGAACCCTAGGGGTCTGCGGATGATGGCGTGTCCCTTTGAAGAAAGGCCACCCTGTCTCTGCCGCAGGCAGCGTTGTGTTCAACTGTCCATAGCATATGCTAAGGAGTCACATGGAGACAGATTTGAGGGGGAGGAGGGTGTGCCTCCGTACTGGGGGTGGGGGGGTCACATGAGTAATTAATGTATACAAGTGAAGCATGTACACTGGCCGTGAAATGTCGCTTCCAATATGGGGCAGTCACCAGCAGCGCCTCAGAACACTGTAGCCCACTCACTCCTTAGGAGCCCAGAGCCACTTCAGCATTCCTTCTCCTCCTGTGAGCCAACACACACAGAACCCAGGAAAGGCCAGGCAGCCATCCAGACCTTCCAGACGACAGGGAGGTAAGGCAAACTGAAACCAGAGAAGCTCACATGCACTGAACAGCGCAGCGTTCCTCAGCCTCCCACTTCCCAGACATTCTGCCCCAGGACTCATGGGCGAACTCTGATTCACTCCTCACGAAAGGCCTGGGCTGGGTGCCGAGGGAGATCTTCAGCTATAGCTAAGGTACCGTTGTTCAAATTGGATGAAGTCCTCTTTCTCAGTGGCAGGACACATATCTAACGTGGCCCTTGGTTCCATCCCCAGCACCATAAAAAAATGGACGGACGGACAGGAAGAAATCTATACTGTGAATGGTCTTAATTCATAACTCTCCACTGGGTCTGTAATATTTGATCCAGGGAAACAGGAAGGAACTTAAGAGCTGAGGTCTGCAAGGGCTCACAGAGTAACAAGGGAGAAAGTTATTTAAACAAATAAGCCGAGTCCTGACCAACTGTGGCTCTATCAGACCTTTCGGGAATGAATCATGGGAATTTCAGAGATGAGGAGCAGTGAGGCCACCTCAGCATGTATGCCAAGGAGGACTTGGATTGTTCAGTTCACAAACAGAAGCATCTGTCATCAACTCAGGCTTCCTACGGCTCCTTTACACATGTGTGTGCACACACACAGACACACACAAAACACATACACACATACACACATGCACACATGTGTGCACACACACAGAGAGAACACATATACACACATATAAACACACACGTAGGCACACACACACAACACAGGTATACATACACACACAAAATACATGCATATGTATACATACACACACACACACACACACACACACACACACACACACAGTGAAGCTACAAAGTCTCATTGAAAGAAGGTTCAATGCTTTAATGAATCCAGCCCTTCTGCCTGCTCCCCACAATACAGTATTATATTGAATATTTTTAATCATTACAGTCACCAGGCATGATTTCAATTTCCAAAGCGTCCACTCAACTCCGAGCTGTTTCAATATCCTCCTGTGGATTGGAGCCTTGCTCTCTGGCCTCTCTTTGATCAGAGAAGTGCTGATGGTAAGAACAATGTCAAATGACCCTGCGAAGTGCATCCTTTCACATACGAAAACACTAAGAAACTAGCTTGGGCACAAGCCAGGAAGGCGGGCCAGACAAATGAGTAACCAGGACCACGTGCCTTGTGACTAAGAAAGTACAAACAGACCTTCTCAGCCCTCCCACCAATATGGCTTCCCCTGAGGAGCCAGCACCAGCTGAACTCCTGTGCTAAAGTGGGCAGAAGGGGAACAGGAGAGACGTCCTGACTGCCGTGTCCTTGTGCGAGTGCATGTGTTTGCCACACATATGCAGGCACTTGAAGAGGCCAGAAGAGGTCACTGAACCCCCTGGAGCTGAGTTAGAGGTAGTTGTGAGTCACCGTGCATGGGTACTGGGAACCAGCAAGTGTTCTTAACTACTGAGCTGTGGCTCCAGCCTTGTTCATTTGGTGTATGTTTTTGTGCCACACAGTATTTGCAACTTAATCTCTCAGAGGTAAAGGAAATGCGCCCTCTGTCCACCTGAGCCGGCTGCTGGTCCTTACCACCAAGCCTTCACCCCCCACATTGAGAAGGCTACTGTGGAATAATTCAATCCGCACGGCCAGGGACACGGGCATCTCTCTCCATCACAGCCTGTGGGTGAAGGCCTGATAGCTAGACTCAGAACTTAGAAACCCATCACATCAAACAACGAAGGCTCCTGGGAGAACCCAGGGCAGAAACATACTAATGAGCACATGGTGATGTCATTAGCAAGAGGATCATGGGTGATATGTTCCACTTCCAGATTTGCCTCACTATATTAAAGGTATAATTCCAAATAATTTCATTTAAATGAAGAAATTTTTTTGTCCTCAAAAACCAAACAAGCTCTAAGAGTTGAAAAATTAACAAGTTTAAGTAATAGATAATGGTGGGGTGGGTGGGCGGGATTTCTTGCAAATCTCTAATCATAACCTCTTGAAACACTGAATTTATAATGCTAAACCATAGAAAGAACTGGCTGCTAAGGTGCAGTATGGTGTGTGTGTGTGTGTGTGTGTGTGTGTGTCTGTGTAGGGAAAGGCTACAAGAAGCAGACACTAAATAGGCTGATTTTTTTTTTTTTTTTAGCTCAAATCATACCTACAAGAAAACCGGTCATCCCTCTTAAAACTTTGATGTAACTCGTTAAAGCTGATCTCACAATAGTTTGCACATAAGTTCCCTGGAGGGAAAACATCACTTTGCCCTGAACCGCGCCATAAGACGCCAGTTATAGAATGAGCACACAGCCGAACTAAAGACTGATGGCTTATTGATCCCGGTCAATTTCATTACCTGTTTGCCAACAGCAGCCAACGCTGGCCAAATGGAAAAGGAAGGCGGCCCCACGAGGGCTTCACGTTAGGCAAACCCTGGGACAGATGACTTGCCTGACTAATAACACCCAGATGCACTGGGCCGGCTGCCTGGACGTGATTCCATTCTCTCTAAAGACAGAGACACCCCTTCACTAAAAATAGCTGGTTTGTTCTCTCTCTCTCTCTCTCTCTCTCTCTCTCTCTCTCTCTCTCTCTCTCTCTCTCTCTCTTTATGATCACTTATTATCACTTCAGACTTGTAAGCTCACAGGAAACGCTAATTACCTCACACATACAAACATTCCCGGGCCTTTCATAATTCTTCAGTTCCTAGGCTTCTGAGCCATCTTTGATCACACTGAATCAAACCCATCTTCTTCCAATTCTGGAGCTGCCATTCCAGGAGTGGCCCAACAACCAGCTCCCACAGACCACAGGCCCTGCCCTGGGTACTGTATCGCTATGGCAACACAACTATGGCTGTGCTTCTGTGGTTTTAGGCTGAGTCAGCACCTGACTGAAATTTCCACAATAACCCTGAAATTATTTGTACAACAAGCCGGCTTGATTTGGATTCTGTGGAACACATGGAGGCTGGTGCTTCTTGGTATCTTAACCTGTTCTGTGCGCCTGTGCACAGGGTGGGGGTGGGATGGGGTGGGTCCGGGTAAGGGAGAAAAAGGATTTTCCTATTTGTTACTTATTCACCATCTGCAGACCCCAGTGCCTCAGTGAGCCAAGTCAGCAACTCTCACTAAATCACCAAAGTGTCATTTTCTTTTCAGTAACTATTGTGCAGCCCGACTAAAGCTATACAAGCCACAAGGGAAAACAGATTTCTACATAACTGAATCATCTTCATCTAAGTAATGTTATAATGTATCAACCTATAAAGTATTTGGGACTGTTCCCAATAAAATAAAAATATGTATATGAGAGTACTGGGGAGATGGCTCAGCAGGCAAGGGTAGATACTGCTTTGGTGGAAGATCCCAGTCAATTCCCAGCACCTGCATCAGGTGGCTTACAACCAAGCACTTTTAACTCCAGCTCCAGGGTACTCTGACGCCCTCTTCTGGACTCCACAGATACCTGCACTCATATGCTCATACCCACACACAGACACATATACACACAACTTAAAAATAACAAATCTAAGAATAGGTAGATGAAGGAAACCTTCTAGAGTAGACAATACTAACATGTGAATTAACCCAATATGGTCACCTTGCACAGGAATCCACTGAGTATCTAGTCACTGGTCATTAAGTGTATGGCAGTATAATAATGCCCTTCCCCAGAGTAACCACAGTGTTCTTGAAGAGACTCAGTAGCCCGGCCAGCAAGAGCAGTGAGCACGACTTATCAAGTGTCTCCCCAGTGAGACGACAGTCACTGGCTGTCTAAAGTAGCTAAGAAAAGAAAGTATCAGGGAGGGGCTTTTATTTCAATCAGGGCTAAATGAATGGCCAGGTGAGCAAGAGCTCCAGTTCAGAATGCCAGAACCGACGTAGCAACCCGGTCACGGCTGTGCTGCCTGCCACCGCAGCACTACAAGGGGGGAGGAGGAGGGGGAGGGAAGGACCACGGGGCTTGCTGGCTGCATGATCAGCTCCAGCGAGAGATGGTCAAAGGAATGAGGGAGAGAGAGAGAACAGAGCACCCAGCTCCCCCCTTCTCTTTGCAGGTGCATGCATCCCCATTCACGCACACACAAACACACATGCATGAGAAGATAGCACACCCACACATACACACGTGCCCGCGCGCGCGCACACACACACACACACACGCACACACACGCACACACACACGCACACACATACGCACATGATTACATGCCCATATACACATAAGCAAATTCAATAATCTCACACCTGTAAACGAGCAATACTCATACAGGACTGTTAGACACAGGCACATACACATGAGTGCCCACCTAGTCACGCAAATGCACGCACACACACACACACACACACATACATACGCATGATGCACATGCACACTTACTGCATATCAGCTCACTTTGCTGTCTTTCCTTCTTGAAAGAAAGTAAGGAGCATCTTTATTATTATTTGTAGTTATTATTGTTGTTGACTCTATTATTCAGAGCCCATGGGAGGAGATCAGACAACCTACAGTCTTGTTCACCTCCATCAGTCTCTATAAGTCTGTATTTGTAAACATTAAATACATTTCAGAAACCTTCCAAAGGAAAATAATGACATCACCTTTGTCATCTCAGCATTTACAAGGCTGAGGCAGGGGATCATGAGTTCAAGGCCAGCCCGAGTACCACAGTGTGACCCCGTGTCAAAAACAAAAACAAAAATAAAACAAAACCAAAAAAACAAAATATTCAACTGTCAAAGATTCAAAGAATAGTTTACTATCTTAAAAGATCTACAGAACAATGGTTTGAGATGTTACCTTAAAAACTAAGACTTAATGACTGATTTAAAAAGGAAAAAAAAAACTTTCAGATAGCCATAGGTAACTGTTAGGAAATTAAAGAACCTGTGCTGACTAAGAATAACTTCAGAAACACATGTCCGAGGGCCTTACTTGGAACGACAGTGCACAAGCCAACACTGGCTACCAACCCAACTGTGCGCATCATTGTCACCTAGCCCACTTCAAGGTCAGCGTAAGGAATGTCCCATGGGAACTCATCCAAGGTTCGTGACAAGCTTACAGAGTTTGACAACTGCCTGATTGTGTGTCTTCTGGTCCCTACTGGCCCCTGGTGATTTATTTTGAGGAGAGGATGTCTTGCCTTTCTTAAAAATATATTTATTACTGCTACATAAAAAGACGTAAAGATTGTCTATTAATAGGGCAGCATGTTTGTTTAATACATAGACACATGATACATTGTGTAAGTAGCTCTGGTTTGTAACCATTGCCACTTTTCTTAAAATGCTCCCTTACGCTGGACACTGACAGCAAGCGCCAGTGTGTGCCTAGTGGGTCCTCCAAAGAAACAAAGTTACCCCATGATTCTCATCCCCGGTCATGTGCTCAGCCTCCCTTAGCAATCACCATTCATATCACCATCCAGTGAGGCCACTTTCCTTAAAAAAAAAAAATCAGAAATCAGCAGGGACTACCTGCTCATCTCTATGAAAATCCTTGCCTTACCCTACCACAGTGGCTGTACCTTCGCCTTCACACTGACCAGAAGTCCAAGAACGGCCAAGGCTTACAGGACCCACTGATTCTGTCAATAGGAAAATTGCTTTTATCCTTGAGCAAAGATGATATTTGGGGTAAGAGGCTCAAGGGGAAGTGAGCGATGTGGGGTGTCATGTTTGTCGGCCTCCTAAACAGAGGGTCTTATTATTCCTACGAGCTTTCTCTCATTTTGAAAGGGAAGAAGTTGCAGATTGCACCTGCCATGTCAGGATTGGGCTCTGACTCTCTAAGAGAGGCAGGCATGAGGCAGTCATGTGCAGTAGCTCGACACAGCAATCACTGCGGCTCCACAGGATGACGCAGCCTAGGATGCATGGGACTGTGCCTTGGATGGTGCAACAAGAGCTTTGCCTTGTCATCAGGAAGCCCCTCACCACTTATAACAGCAGTGTCCAAAGACCAAACTATCAAAGAAGGCTGGGCAGGAAAATCTCAGGAATGCCCATTAGAGACAAGAGGGTTATTTTTAGCTTCAAATGACAGAGGCTAGAAAGCATACACTAAGACAGAACGAACAAGGATGTGTAATCATTTAATAATAGTCTGGGCATGTCCTGGGGGAACACATAGCCGTGCTGAAGGCATCCTGGCTTGCTCACTATGATGCCTGCCCACATCACCTCTGGCCCACCAACCTGAAGGAGGAACCACAGGGACCAGTCCGCACTGGTTGACCAGTTTTCCAGATGTTTCTGGGATTGTCATTCTTTGTGTCCTCTGACTGGAAAAAGATGCCTTGCCTCGATTCTCACCTCTCCCAGACCCCACCCCTGCTCTGGGAGCTCTTCTAAGGTTTTCTGAGCTGTTCCCAATCCCACAAGTTACCAGAGATTGTCACCTCACCAAGAACAGCGGGGTTCAGTTAGATCTGTCGCCAATCAGCCTGGCACAAGAACAGAGCCCAGTAACACAGTCCCTACCTGAAAAAAAAAACAAAACTTAGCATCTTTATCCCAAGGTTCAGGGTTCTGTGACAAAATCTAAAGAAACCTAAATCCCACATGTACACTCACGTCATTGTCGCCAAATTCTGTGGGCTGGGAGCCACTCACTTGCCGCTCTCACTCTGGAACGGTGGTTCTCAACCTTCCTAATGCTGTGACCCTTTAATACAGTTCCTCATGTCCCCCAACCATAATATTACTATGTTGCTGCTTCCTAACTGTAATTTTGTTACTGTTATGAATTGTAATATAAGTATCTGTGTTTCCTGGTGGTCTTAGGCGACCCCTGTGAAATGGCCGAGGGAAGACCCACAGGTTGGAAACCACTGCTTTAGAGGGTTCAGAGCTCACTGGAAGACTGAGGGGATGGCTCCCTCTGAGAAGTGTTTCCTCACAAGTGTGGGGCTCTGAACTTGAACCCCTAGGGGCACATAACTAGCCAGACATGGCAGCAGGCATCTGTAATCTCAGTGCTGGGGAGGCAGAGACAGGTGCATCTCTGCAGCCCAAAGCCAGGCAGCCTAGTGAGCTCCAGGTCCAGAGAAATGAGATGGAGGTTGGTTAGGCAGATGCTTCACTTGATATCTACATCTGGCCACCACATGTACACATATGTACATGCACATGAAAACATACACAGAGACAGAGACAATGACAGAGACAGACAGAGAGACAGAGACAGAGAGAGACAAGTACAGCGACAGAGACTGAACACTGGTATTAAGTTCAGGGCTCAACACAGAACTTCAAGCAGGAAATGGGGTTCCTCCATCTCATGGTTTATTACTATGACGTCAGAGCAACAGGATCATCTTTTCCTTAAAATGCAGAATTTCCATTAAAATGTAATGTAATAAATTGCTAGAAATTTGCTGTGGGACCTCTACAGGAAGTCAGGAATGGGCAGAGGCTGACATGACATAAAACGAAAAACCATCATTTCTCTCTCCAGATCATCCAAACTACCACGTCCCAAGCCACTTCAACATGTGCACAAACTTCAAGTCAGTTGCTTCTGAAGAAAAAGAAAAAAAGAAGGGGGAGTAGAGAGTGGGGAGGGTTGGAGAGAGAGAGAGAGAGAGAGAGAGAGAGAGAGAGAGAGAGAGAGAGAGAGAATGTGTATTTGGAAAAAAAGGAAGGTAAGTCCCTTTGATGTGCATGTCAGTCAGTGTGACACCTCTCCTGTCAGCTCCTGCCTTCTCAGTGTCTCTTTTAACAAAAGAAGGGAAGGCTTAAAAGCTGAAGTCATTAGAGCAACAGGTGGCAGAAGGATGCCATGCAGGAGAGGCTCCCACTCCCCTAACAGGGCCTTCAGTTGGCAGCTGCAAGGTGAGGACAGAAATGGGCCGCCTGGCTGGCCACTCCCGCCTCTGGGGATCACATAGCAGGCAGCCAGGCAGAGCTGGGGGATTTTTGTAGGTACTGAAAGGACAGTAGGTGCTCCTGAGAAGGCAGAGCAAGCAAAAGCATCTAGAATGCTTATTTTAAGTAAGTGACATCTTAGCAGTCAGCAGGCAGCTGCAACTTGAAACCAAACAGCAGCAGAGAGATTATCCCCACAACCAGCCCTGATCTCCACCCGGTGAGACTGCACAGAGCACAGAGTCACTCATTTGTCAAGGCTGTTCTGTTCATACACAGCAGGAGGGTTTCATCTGGGGTCCCCAACACCCAAGAGGAAAAGGCAGGGTGCAGCAGCAGATGCCTACGATCCTAGCACTGGGGCACTGGGGACGGGAAGGTCCTCCATAGGGTTTACTGGCCAGCCAGTCTAATCAAGCCCTTAGCTCCAGGTTCAGAAAGATCCAGCCTCAAAAGATAAAGGAGAAAGTGACTGCAGAAAACACAAAAAGTCAACCTCCCGCCTCCACGTGCAGTTAGAAGTATGTGCAAACATTGTGTCCACACACTCTCTCTCAAACACACACACACGCACAAACATGAACATGCACACACACAGCTATACTTGAGCACTTTATTTAACAACTGTCATGAGCAGTGAGGCACAGAGAGGAGAAGTAAGTTAACAGGCCACACTAAAAGGCATGGAGTCTAGTGGAACCAGAGCCAGGCTGCAGCACATCTCCACCCCAGGCTCTCCTGGTCAGCGCACATCAGCAATGAACAACCCATCGCTCCATGAATTCGCTCCATCCAAATGACTGAAGAGTAACAGGCTACCGGTCCCAGAAGTAATAGAGGGCAGGCAAGACACACTGACTTCCACCTTGTCCCTTTACGTGTCTATGGAGGAAAATATACCAGTAAGATATAGGTAGGAATAATATTTGTTATGAATTTTTTTTTGTTATGAAGCTGGCAACCAAGTTGGGGAGGGGAGAAATTTTGACATGGTTGGTTATTTCTAAAATAAACAAGATGACCAGGGTAACAAATGCTTGAAAAACTTAAGACTTTTATCACTGTTTTATGTAAATAGCCTCTCTCAGATGTGATATATGACAATATTCCAGTGTGTGAAACTGACTAACTCAGTAGTTCATATTAAAATTTTATCTTGGACTGGATAGCTCTGTGGTTAAGAGCACTGGTTGCTCTAACGGACAACTCGGGTTCAATTCCCAGAACTTACATGGCTCAGAGGTTCTGACATTGTCTTCTCGCCTCCATGGGCACCATGCACACATGTGCTGCACAGGCACACAGGCAAAACATTCAGACATGTAATACATTAAATAATGTAACTAAGAAAAAGCTAAAATTAATCCATGTTATACAAGAATTTCTCCTCAACACTCTAAATGGTATCAGTTAAAACCAAGAGAGAAAAGCAAACCCTTACTTGGTGGCACTATGACGCCTTCAGCACCAAGTTCACTGAAGATCATAGTGTCTGGCCACTGAAGGATATGACCGTCAGAATGGAGGTACCATGCCACCCGACATTAAGTTAGAAGACCATGTTCTACCCCAGGGTGTCGGCTTCATTCCTTGCACTTCTGAGGAAGAGGGGGGCCACCAGATGGATTGGGGCCCCTCCCCATACCTTCAGGCACCCGATCTCCTATGGTCCTTCGCGTGCAGTGAAGGCCAGGCCAACTGCACAGCCCTCACGATGGTAAAATCCTTAGCCTCACTTCCCCTCTACACACACTTTCCTTCATAGCCATGAGCTCGGCACCACCAAAAATAGCCCCGAAGCAACCAACACTTGCATGGTTCCCCAGGCAGCTCCCCTGAGAGACCCCTGCAGGTCATTTTTAGGAGCCTTCGTGAGGGCTGAGTCTCCCCGCCTTCGTGACATGATCGCCCATACCACAGAACCTCTGTGTAGCTTGCACACAAACCTTGTGTTTCGTTAGCAGAGCAGCAGCCACATCCACGGCCTCCATGACCCCCAACCACACCCCCTGCATCCAGCATGAGGTCAAGAGGTCCCACGTGTCTCCCTCTAAGCACTCTGACCCTAAGCACTCTGTCTCCACGGTCGCCCAGTTCAGCTTCAAGCCAATGCTGGACACGAAAAGAGCTGAAACAACTCATTGACAACCTGAATTCTTTCTTCATTTTCTTTTGTCATCCTTCTCCTCTTTTTGTTATCCCCAAAGAAAGAGATAAGCCATTTTGGTAAATCTCAAATAAAAGAATAAATGGATCATGTTCAATGCCAGTAGCTAGAGAGATCAATACATCAACTGAAAAACCACCTTTTGTCTAAAAAGGGGGGGAACAGCGTATCTGACCCACAGTAATGATTCCATAAATCATTATGTTGGTATAAAAGTCTCTGAGGTGGCTGGACAGCCCCCCCCCCCC
>OU015743.1:5084841-5105652 GCA_907169655.1 Acomys percivali | reverse complement strand
CTGTATTAATTATTGTTTTTGTCTGTGTGATAAAATATCATGACCAATAGCAGTTAGTGCAGGAAGGGTGCATTTGGGCTTACAGCTGCAGAGGGTGATGCCACCTAGGCACAGCACAGCAACAGGCTTGGAACACATGGCCGTGGGAGTACATGGGCAGCCGGATGTGTTTCATCTACACACAGCAAACTGGGAAGGGATTGGCAGAGCTACACAACTGCAAAGCCTGCCCCGGGGGACACTCTTTCTTCCTCCCAGAGGCTCCACCTTCTAAAGATTGCATGACCCTCTCAAAAAGCACCAACAACTAGGAACCAACTCTTCAAATGCATCAGCCCATGGGGGACAATTCTCAATCAAACCACCATACACTCTAACCTTGTCGGATTTTTGTCAAGGGACCCTGGCAAGCATCTAATCAGCAACCAGAACTGAGGCTAGGTGTTCCCGTGGCTCTAATGTGACCCTAGCTCTAAGAAGCCCAGTTACTTCTCTTAAATCAATGTCTGTGGCCAATCACCTGGTAAATAGTGAGTTCCGACTTCTGACTTCTGAGAGGAACTGTTTATCTGGGTTCAGGTTTCAGAGAGCTCAGCCCACGCTGGCAGGGAAGCTATTTGACTTCTTTCTAGAAGAGGAGCAGAGAAGATGAAGATGCCAGTATTCTGCAGGATGTTTTCCTTTTCCCTTTTAGTTCAATGCAAGACCCCAGAACCACAGGATGTCGCAGACAATATCCAGGGTGGGCATCCCCGCAAGCCCCGCCCCTGCTGCTCAGTTCATCTTTTCTGGAAAGATCCCCACAGACTCACCCAAATCTTGCCTCACTAATTCCTTAGCCAGCTACCAATCCCACTGGCTGATGGTCACAAAGCTCCCCGAACCACGTAGTTAAACGGTTTGTCGATACTGTAGGGTATCTGACTTACACAAGAATCAAAGGCGCTCAGAATAAGAAGGGTAAGCCTATAGTGTCAGCTGCCTAGAAGGCCGAGGCGGAAAGCCTGCTTGGGTGATGGAGTGTGCTCAAGGTCAGCACCAGTAACTTAATGGGAATATCTCAAAATTTTAAGAACATTTAACGCCAGGCGTGGTGGTGCATGCCTTTAATCCCAATACTTGGGAGGCAGAGGCAGGTGAATTGCTGTGAGTTCAAGGCCAGCCTGGTCTACAAATTGAATCTAGGACAGCCAAGGCTAATACAGAGAAACCCTGTCTCAAAAAACAAAACAAACAAACAAAAAACCCAACAACAACAAACAAACAAACAAACATTTTAAAAGAAAAGTAAAATATGGGTAAACTCAGTGATTGGTTGTCCCACATATGTTAAGACCCCAGGTTCAGTCCTTTAAGAAGGAAACGTGTGAATAAACATGATATAAATTAAACAATTTGCATGTAGCTTAGGTATCTTGTATCAAAAGTGCATGGAACCACAAATAATCAGATTTCTGTTTTACCCGTTTAGGACTGTTTGCATATGCTTTAGCAGCTGAGCATCGCTGCGCTGAAAATCAAGCCAATGCTTTTCAGCCAGCATGCCAGCACTCAGGAAATCTCAGTTTTGGAGCAGTTCTGACTTAAGGATTTTGGATGAGGGGCACACCACTTGGACGGTAAAGCAGGAAGCAGACAGTTTTGTGTCTTGTAAGCAGCACTCTCTCGCCCTGGCAGGAGGAGAGGTATCCTGAAGAGAGACTTGCGGTCCTCCATGCGGTTGGCAGGCTACAGGATACAGCTCAAGGAACAGGAAGTAGCCTAGACCTCTCATGCTGAGGGGCAGGAAAGGGTTAAACCCTGCTTGGCAGCCTGGGGGAACCTAGAGCCAAGAAAATGACAGCTAGGTGTGGGCAGCTTGACTGTGTATACTTCTTGTCTTCTACTCAAACAAAACCACCATGTCAGTATCTCAAAGGTGGACTGGAGACCTCTTTCTTTGCTCCCCTTTCCAGTGTGGCCACACGCAGAGGTTTTATTCCGCTGGGATTTACTAATACCTGTCTTTTTAATTGGCATATTGGGGATGAATGAGTAGCTAAGCTTAGCACCCAGGATCCAGGCTTTGACCCTAAAAAATCTCTTTAAAAAAAAAAAAAAACAGCCTGACGAGCCAGCCAGGAGGCTCCGTTTCATTCCTTTTTTATTGGAAAAAGATGCTGAGAACAGAGAAGACAAACAACTTACCAAGGTTTCAGGTTAAAGATGGAAACTGAACCCACCTCCTTTATCCTTGCCTTGTCCCCAAAGTTCTGAATACTCGCAACAGACGTAAGGTAGAAAAGCTACACAATCCAAGACCAGCAGAGATGGTAACCACATTAAAAGTGGGACCACGGGGACAGAGCAGAACAGGAAGCGACCGAGTAGAGCCCAGGGTAATACGTCCTTGGCTATCATGTGACAGACCCAGGAAGTACCTGAGGTACAAAACCTCAGAAGTTGCTGGAACTTAGGTAACAGGAGCCAAGGTAAGCTTTGGGTAACAGGGTTGGCAAAGAATATTTAAAATGAAGCAAATGGCGAACTCCCCAGAGCGTTCTCTTCCACATCACTGAGGTGGACTGGAACCTCGCTTCCACTCTGGAGACTAGGGGTCAGTTCCTGGCAAAAGTCTGAAAGATGGTGTCCACGTCGGTGAGGGGCCCAGGCCAAACTGACCGTAGAAACGATGCTGAAGCGCTCCGCCCCTCTTCCCCATCCGGCTCCTGGAACACCAGATTTCTACCCTCTGGATAGACACACATCCTCCTTGATTGAGCTGACCAGCCCCGGAGCAAAGGCCATGAGTCTCTTTCTGGGGAATCCTTTATAAAACCACCCAGCCCCTGATGACAGCTGAAAAGCCTTGCCCATGCGCAGAGCATACCCATCCCATAATGCTCCACATTTCCTCCCTTTTACCTGTTTAACATGGTATTCAGGCATAAGTATTAAGAATTTTTCACTTCAGTATTTGTGGGAAAATCAGAGTCCTTTAGAATTCGAGAAAAACTATTGAGAACAAAGCCTTAAGCCTCAGCAATTGGACAGAAACTTGACAACCTAAAAAAAATTATATTCCAAGAGCAGTGCAATACAATATCTTTAAATAAAAACAGGAAGCCACCAAAATGGAACATTCTGAGACAAATTAATTCTTAAAAGTTGAAAATACAACAGCAAAAAAAAAACAAAACAAAACAAAACAAAACAAAAAAAACTTAGCAGTTCAGTTGAAAGGGTAGAAAATGAAATTGATAAATTCTATTTGATCCAGAAGGTAAACAACAACAACAAAAGAAAAAGATGAAAAATGGGAATAAAACGATGAGAAACTTAGAATATTAGAATGGGAATATTCAAATGGGAAAGAAAGGAGAAAAAAACAATAGAGACGGAGTAATTAAGGAAATGAACCAAGAAAGTGTCTGCAGACCAAGGAGATGAGCCTTGCGGTTGAAATGGCTCCACCAATGCCCACACAGTATTTGAGACTATCTGCAGACCATAACATGCCATGTGACATTTCAGAAGCATAGGATAAGGTTATTTAAAACTCCCAGAGAAAAACAAAGCGCTTTCCCATAAAAATCGATTCTGAGGCAGAATGACTTCACACTTCTCTCTACCACCGGGAGTCTGGGAAAGAGTGGAGCGCAGTCATCAAACTCTTGAAAGAAAATGCTGTCCTTAGGGAACTGTGTCCTTTGCCTTATCATAACAAAGTGTGACAGTAAGATAAAGTCACATTCAAGCGTGCAATGTTTCAGGAAAAAAAATAAGCCCATCTAAGGAAATCACTGTGTTCTGTGCCTCAATGAAGGAATAAACAAAAATTAAAAGAATCAAGAAAGCAGAACCTGGGAGACAAATGACTCAACATAAGTAAAGACAGGGAATTATCGGGATCACAGGAGATGAAAATGCCAGGATAACAGCTGGACAGAAGCCTGGGAGCCGACGGGGGAGGTCGCCTACAACTTCAGGAACATTCTACTTAAAAAACACCAAGAAGGAGCTAAATATTTGTGGACACAGCATGAAACAGACGATGACAAAACTAAAGAATTAGCACTCTAAAGCCACCAAAGGACAACTCTATGAGTCGCTCCACAGCCCTGTGAACAAAGTCAGTGTGGTCACAGGATCCAGGATCCATGCTGTCTATTGAGTGTTACGATGACATTGACAGTTACTGCCTGTCTGCCTGTCCAAGGTATGACAGACCTAAACTGAGAAGACAGAAGGACAGAAATGTGTTGTCTCTGTCACGTGGGGCGGTTGGCGGTGACGAGTCCTGTTGAGAGAGAACTCAGTGCTAGACGAACGACCAACGTGGCTTGCAAGGAACCACTTCAGGGCACTGGGCATGCGTGCATGCACGCGTATGCATGGCTTGCACGCGGGTGCATTCATTGTAAGAGCTCTTGCGCTTGACTAACTATAATATAATTCAGAGTAACCCCCCACCCATAACTGTATTTTGTCACAGGGGACAAATTATCATTTCTCACCTCTAATTTTTATTCCTGTTCATTAGACTGAACAACGTGTCCCTCTTCTGAGTACTGCAGATACTAAATATACAAGTGGACAAGGCTCAAAACATTTTCAAAAATAGAACTCGGGTCCACGGTCCTCAGCACCAGCCAAAGAACTCAAGCCATCTTGAATTCATTCCTCGATGAAGCTGGCTTGTAGTGGGTCAGGTTTAAAGAAAATCTGGCTACTGCCCCCACCTCCGCCTGTCCCTCCCCAACTCACCCAGGATGTCCCACAAAACTCCTGTGCCATCAACCCTCAAGGCTCAGAACTTGATTAATAACTGGCAGCTGCCGCTCTAATTTAGGACCAATCAGAAAAGGCTAAATGTACTTCCTTAGCCAATCACATAAGACGTCTTGTCTATAGGACCACCCACTTCAGCATCAGCCACCAATGAGAACCGATTCTGCAGTACTTTTGTGCCACAGCCACGGTTTTCCACTCCTTTGCTGCTTGGGACCCGATTCGTCAGCCTTAAGACATTCTGACCAAATGTCCTTTATTTTGGTTCGTCTCCTAGTTCCACCGTGACCGACAGGGTTCTGCAGCAGCACGTGCTAACCCAAGAATCCAAGTTCAAGATGGGTGAATGGTTTCTGGAGGGTCGGAAGTGCAGAGAGAGTGCTTGGCTAGCATGCAGAGACACTGTGCGCATCACAACTGCACCAAGTGCAACCGTTGACATTTATCGAGGCACACACTGTCCTCTATTTCCATGTGCAAAGTGCTGTAACTGGTTATAACAGAGGGCACAAAAAATAAATGAGATAATTTAAGTATTCTGATTAACCAAATTTAATAATTTTAGTCTCTCAAAACTCAGATAATCAAAATTATCCAAGTTTACATAACTCAATTAAAGACACATTCATAGTTTTTAGAAAATGAACATGATTTTCAAAAGCAAGTCCTCACAAAGTGAGGGCAACTTACTCTTTTGTGCAATTTATTTTGCATTGTCTCTCAAATTGCCCATTTTAAATTTTCTTAACTATCTTGGTATATGTCTGAAATGCACTTCCTCCTTTCAAATCTGCTCTGGTGTTTACTACCACACATGTAAATGTTAAAAGGATTTCATTTACACACATTTTCCTCCTGGTATTTTAGAACTGAATTGCAGATGTCCTAGAAAGGGGTACAAATGTGATTATGAAAATTATCCTATTGACAATAAAACTAGTTTTTATAATGTGGATCTGAGAAAGCCAAAGAAATTGTGGTTGGGGAAACAGATGCATTCAATAAAAAGCGACTTGTGCGTGTGGTGGGCTACTTGCGAGCAAGAGTCACACAATGCAATCAGTAGGAATTTGACCGGTCTGTAGAGTAGTCAAAGGCATGTGGGGTGTCTGAATAATAGCTGAAAATTTGTGTGGACATGAGGCTATTAAGCCTGTCTCCTGCCGCATTCAGCATGGCCCTAAAAACTATTATTAAATAACTGATTTTATAGCAACTGTTAAAATTATTTGGCCGAAGTATAAATTAAAGCTTATGATGGGTACGAATGTATGTCTCAGAATGTATAATGCTAATTTCGGCTCCTTTCCTGTTTTTAAAACACCCACTCAGAAGAAATAACAGTGATTACCAAAATAAGGGTATATTAATGAGGCTGCCAAGAGGCCTTCCCAAAGGGATGATGCTTTCAGTGTGACTGACTCAGTAGACACAGACTACCCAGGCCATCAGGGAACAGAGATGGCAGATGTGAGGGCTAAGGACGTGGCGACAGACACATATGATGGGGGAGTTTTCAGCCCCCCCCCCCCCAGGCTGGACATGTGCTCATGGAGCGTTTCCTAAGCCCCTCCACACGTGGAGAGGGAACATGGCAACTTGAACCCAGCAGCGTGGCTCAGCTTTCTCTGCTCTCCTTCCTCGCTCTGCTCTTCTCCCCACAGCCTTGCAGCTAAGCTGTTTGTGCACGCTGTACTCAGGATGAAGGGCAGCTCACTGCCCTGAAGTGTCACCTGTATCGGAATGTCGGTTAAGCTTGTGATGCGTTTTACTTGATGATACGTTTAGAGATGGGTCAACTTTAAGAAGAAAAGAAAGATATTCTGAAATGTACTTGATGACAGGATACAATCTGAAAATGTGTGGTTGGGCAGCTTTGATTGTAGAGACCCTGTGGTGCACTTAAAAAAAATAAAAAAAACACATGGCTATGACGTCTACAGTTGGCATAATGATGTGGGACCGTTAAAGGAAACATGACCACATGCCCGCAGGCACACGTGCGCAAACACACATGCTCGCATGCTCGTGCGTGAACATGTTTGGAAGGTGGATGGTTTTTTCGGGGTGGGGGGCGGCATAAGACGACTTGGAAGCTGCTGTGGGTTAGAAGCCACCGGTTCTAGGTCCTGAGAGCCCAGCCGCCTGATCTCCTGGTACTTCTTCTCTATCGATGGCGCTACATTTCTGAGGTGGATACTAGGACTCTTCATAGCTTAAAAATGTTCAAAGAGACCGTCTGTCTCATGGGGGAAGTCTCACCTTTCATCCTAACTAGACTTGTTCCTGCAGGTTCCTGGGATGCTGTTTCCTGCTCTTCACCTGTTTGCCTGGCTGTCACGGAAGCACAGTGAGAAGGTATGGAGCTGAGAGCCACGGCTTCCCCCACGCTCTGGCCTCTTTGGGTGAGCAACAGAACCAGCTAATACTTTGAGAAACGTCTTCACCTTTTATGCTAAGGTTCATGCTGAAACTACTAATAAGACATAACTTCCCAGTTTTGGTTTACGAAGTTGGGTGTTAACTCCTCACGGAAGACCTTTAAGACTGGCCTTGTTAGACTCCGCTCAAGATCCAAATTGCCGGGAGCATGCGTGGTCCATCACGCCGCAGTGCACCAATCCCCGTCTCTCGCTCACACCACACTTGCCTGTGAAGAACAGGCCCCTTCTGGAATTACTATTTCCTAGTAAACACACTGAATGAGATAGCTAGCTGAGAGGAGAGCTCCTGCAGATGCCACGCGGATGCTCACGGTCACTCAGCCTGGTCCTCACAGTCATCCCTACGTCTGACTGCTCAGCCGAAGAGTCTCCACCTTGCTGCTAATGAAAGCCCAGGAAGAGAAAAGGCCATCAGAACCGCCTTCTGCAAGTGAAGCCTTGGACCCATGCTGGTTCACATGACAACCAATCCTCGCACCTGCAGCACATGTTTTCCTTCAGAATATTTTATACCAGAAGTTTGGCTCTGAAAAGATGCATTTCCCCAGTCACCTCTTCTCGTTTAATTTTTTAGATGCACGCGCCTCTGTGCAACTTCTTGTCATCCCTCTTCGCCACTCTTTACAAGAAAGTGCCCACTGACACGCGCTGTCCCCTTCATCACAGGGCTCTGGCTGGACCGAAGCCCGCGGTGTCTGGCAGCAATTCTCTGAAGTACCACATTGCAATTGCTTTGCCACATTTCAATTAGGAGACCTTTGAGGTGAGAAAGAAAAGGAAATAGAATGGGAGCCAGGTGATGCTGAAAGCAAGACAGTGAGCCGAGCCAGGTTCAAAGGACTGGGGAAATAAAACAGAAAGAAAATAAAACGGACTCTGTCTCAACTCAATGTACAGGTTCGACATGTACTTCTGCACACTGTGTTTAAGCAGAGAGTGCCCAACTCACTAAGGTGCTGGGTATGGGGGGCGGGGGCGGTCCACTATGATATACCTTTCTAGAAGCTGCATGTCAACTGTAATTTGAGGTAGTTAATTTATATTGGGGTTTTTTTTTCTCTGTCGGAAAGAAAGGGGGGTTGTGATTTGAGCATAAAGGAAAGTTGTTGGCTGAAATAATTTATAATCCAGAGGTGGCTTAACTGTGGAGCTGGCTACATCTTCAAAGGATACTCTTAGGATGCTGTATCTCTCTGTTCCGGTCTACTTCCTCCTTCTCCTGTGTCCCACTCTCAGGCAGAGAAGTCACACAATAGAGCCCAGGCACTGAGTAAGAGACAAAGTCTTGTATGGATGGGAAATGCCAAGCCTCCCCCAGGCTTTACATATTGAATACTTGGTCCCCAGTTTGTGCAGTTCTTTGGGGGTGACGCTATGGAACCCGTGGGAGGTAGGACCTTGTGGAGGGGGTCCGTCCCAGGGGGTGGGGGTCCGTCCCAGGGGGTGGGCTTCGGGAATATATATAGCCTTGCCCCCCTTCTAATTTGTACCCTCTCTGCTTCCTGCCCTGTGGATGGATGGCATCCTTCAGCTTCCTGGTCCAGCCACCTGCTGCCATACCTCCCGCTGCCAGTATGGACTCTCCTTGGAGCCATACGTGAAAATAAACCTGTTTTCCCATGAGCTGCGTTTGGTTGTGTGTGTGTTTTATCACAGCAAGGAAAGTAACACATAGGCTTGTGCTCATGACTCTGCCCAGGTCGGGTAAACTGAGAAGGTGTCCCCCAAAGATGGCACGTCCTAGTCTCTAGAGACAGAAAATAATACTTCCTAAGGAAGGGTCGTCTTTGCAGACACCGATTACATTATGAATTTTAACATGAGAGATTGCCCTGGATTACACCAGATGGCCCAAACACAGCCACACAGGTGTCCTTCTAAGGGATAAAGGGAGACTACACATGAATGGGAGGGAAGCATTTAGCTATGGGGACCGACATGGGCAGCTACAGACACGGATCAGGCCTCCTAAGCCTCCAGGGTGAATGCTGATGACTTGACTTCGGCTCTCAGTGAAATGGACTCTAGAATTCTGGTCCCCAGAAAATGAATTTCAGTCGTATCCTGCTCGTGTGTCTCGGTAACTTGTTCAGCAGCCACAAGAAAGAAATCCAGGATGACACAGATTATTCTGATTTGCCATAAACCTGAGTCACATGACCAAGTCTGAACCAGTCACTGCCTGTTGATCAGGCTGGCCCAGGCTATAGGCTGAGGGGAGGGTCCAGCGAAAGGAGTGAAAGAGAGACAGTTAGGATAAAAGACACCACAAGACTTTTCTCGCCCGTGTGAATGAACAAGGCGAAGGCTGAGGGTGTAGGTCAATGATGAAACACTGGCCGTGCAGTGTGAGGCCCTGAGATCTATCTTTCAGTCACTGATCCCATAAAAAAGGGGGTAAATCCAAGAAATGGTCAATACAGAGTTTCTAAAGCACATGTGCTTCTGAAGAGTATAATAACATCGTTGGTATCTCACCTATATTATTAAATTGTTCGGTGCAAGTGCACTGCACTAAATTAGGAGATGCTAATCTTTCATAGTTGCATTTAACAATACCATCCCGGCACTGTTTTTCCCAATATCAATTGGACTGCAGAGCACTGAGCAAAGCCCACGGTGCTTTCTGAGCTCAAGGATGGCTCGGCTCCTTCTGAGGTCTCTCACTCTGAGTAAGCTAGTCACATTTTCCCGATTTCCTCATACGCCATAATAGGAAGAATAAATTTGCTGGCATTCGTTTTGAGGATTATCGACAAATAAATGTGGAGGCATAAAAAGAAATAGCATAAAGATGCCAGCACTGCCCTCACATGCATCCATGCTCCAATGGATACAGTTTTCCCCATTACTCTTTCTGTTTACTTGCCCAGTGATGTGTTTCCTGGTCTAGAGTTCCCTATGGCTTCAGTTCTGCCCGCTGCCTCGTGTCCTCCCAGAAAGGCCTGAAGTCTCTCTCCTACAGGAAGCACTGTGAAGCTCAGATAACACAGGTGAATCCTGCAGCGATGCACCTACTTACTTAGTTCCAGACTGGACCACCTAGCACAGCACAGCCCAAGACAGTTCATCTGCCTTTATTATGAAAATGCCAGATTTTGTTTTGAGGGCTCACATAGTTGGATCCACTGCGTTTCCCTTAGCCTGTTCAGTACCTGCTCTCAAAAGCTCCAGTGGTTGGGTCAGGCATACTTTCCCTTTAGGGACTTTTTTTTTTCTAAAAGTCAAGGAAAACTTGTCATTGCTTACTCAAAAGGGAAGCACAGCCCCTGTTAAGAGCACATTAGCTTGGAGTTTCTGCAAGCCAGCATCTGAGTCCCATCAGTGAGATGCTTCTGGACCACTCAGGCATGCCACAGCAGTTCTGGGATCTGCGTGGAGGTTTGTGAAATGCATGCTCGGGTAGGACAGGGTTTAGGGGTTTTTGCACGTATCCATCCCTGCCAGGAAATGTTAGAACTCAGATACAGGACCCTCACAGGATTTGATTGCCACTCTTTGGTGTTTAATGACTATCTGCTTCTGTTCCGGGTACTTGTCATTCCAAACCTCATGCACCACATCTAAAATACCTTTTAACTAGGCTTGAGGGACTTAGGGAGGCACAGTGATAAAATACAGAGAGATGAATTTTATAGTCATAATTTAAATGTTTACTAAAACTTAAACAAAAGAAGCTTACTATTTAATGAGAAATGTTATCCACCCTGTATTGTATAATTTACACCTTGTCGACTACTGCAAGATCTCGCCTACCCCTGTTGAGTGGCCTGCATTCTGGAAATAGGTGTATCAGAGCTTCCAAATCATGACTGTGATGGGATGACGAATCATTTTTGTTTGTTTTTAGGGCACATTTCTTTAAAATGCTGTACTTAAGAAAGTTCATGTTTGTGATATAAAGATTTAGATTAGTATTTTTAAAGGAAAAATTTTTAACAAGCACTAACTGTGAATATATAGTCTAGTGTCATCTTTTGGTAGATTAAACCTGGATGTGTCTCCCTGCAGAAAGCCATTTAATTCAAGGTCCAGGTCTTTACAGAAAAATGAAGTGTGTTTACTTAGCGAAGGAGGCACCTACCAATTTTCATCGATTATTTGCTTTCACGGTTGTGCAATAGGCCATCTTTTACTCAGTTTCAGCCTCACCCCAAACTCATAACAGAAACAAAGATCCATTGGTTAAAGAGCTTACATCTACACTCCTCTCAGGTCTTCTAAGGGTCCGGCCTCCCCATAATGACCAAGTGCAGACTTAGGAGGGCTGTCTCCCAAATGCTTTCAGGTTGTATTGTGGCGGTTGGACCATTCAGTGTTTAATCACGGATGCTTAGAATTCACCAACAATGTGCATACAGCAGTATAGAATATGCATAATTACTTTTGTCTCCAGCAGTGGTATAAAATATGCCTCTTACAATATACTGAAAAGCCTAAATTCCTTTGGGATTAAAATTAAAAGTGATGTAGAAAGCACAGTAGAGGGCTGCAGAGATGGCTCAGTGGTTGAGAGTACTGGCTGCTCTTCCAGAGGACCTGGGTTCAATTCCCAGCAACCACATTGCAGCTCACAACTGTCTGTAACTCCTGTTCCAGGGGATCTGACACCCTAACACAGACATACATGCAGCCAAAACACAAGTTTACATGAAATAAAATAAAATAAAATAAAACAAGAAATCACAGTAAATGATTGTAAAATTTGGTACTGCAAGAGCCAGCACAACACTTGTAATATTTAAGTTTATTACTCATGAATGAATGATGCTCCAGAGGCCTCCCTCCATAGGAAGGGGTCT
Source organism: Acomys percivali (assembly GCA_907169655.1). Lineage (NCBI taxonomy): Eukaryota > Metazoa > Chordata > Mammalia > Rodentia > Muridae > Acomys > Acomys percivali. The sequence continues at coordinate 5,093,636 of OU015743.1, read as the reverse complement.
TCTTAGCTTGCTGTCTTATTAGCTGGGTAGGGTCATGCTGGTGCCTCAAAAAAGAAGGATGTGTGCTGGGAGTACAAGCCCACGAAGAGAGGGCAGGATCAGCTAGCTGCAAGGCACAAATGAGGATGGATCCCTGCTAATTGAAGTTGTCCGTTCATATGGACTCTGTCATCTGATGGCTTTAAAGCAGCCAGTGTCCACGAGCCCTGCCTCCTGAAGCCTTCCTCCCTTCTGCATTGGGAATAGGCAGAACTGACAGCCGTCCGATATCACAGGGGCTCGAATGCAGCAAACATTTTTTCTCTCTTACCATGTTATGAAAATCATACTTACAGTCAATGTATCGATCTCGCTCAAACTTCAGCCGTTACAAGTTCTAGTAGTAAATATTAGTTGATGCTTTCCATAGTTTGTCCCTTCGTATTGTGAAATAACCATTGTGGGTATGTTTTTTATAGCTATTTTCATAAGGTGCTATGCATAAAGAAATCAGACGCTGGGTACGTTTCATAGTGTGTGCTTTCCCATTCTTCAGTTGTCTCCACTCGAGAAATCTAATCAGTGGTCTAGGTAAACAAACCCAGACCTCATCACTCACCCAGAGTAAGTCAGGGCCCCATATCAGAAATGGAGTAGTTAATCTTTCTTGTTTCATCAATGAGGTCTCTAAAGCCAGCAAACCCCTTAGGAAGGGATCTAAGTAATTCATTCTCTGTGATCTTTTTAATCAAATCTAAAAGTCCCGGGCCTGAAGAGTGTGGCGTGGAATTTTAACCCTGCCTGGTGTTTCTGTACACAGTTCAGGCAGCCTTTACGCCTCAACTCGGAATCTATTCCTCGCCACCCCATCAGAAACACACACCAGCAGCCCGAGTGCGTTGTCAGGAGCAGCATTAAGAAAAATCCCCAGGTGTGCCCATGGTGCCAAAGAGACACTTCTATTCAGTTTAAATATTAAGAGATCCAGCTTAGCTTTTGGGTCTACTGCATCTGTCAAAGGCACACTCTGTCATAAGCTTTCTTTTGTGATTCAGTTCATATTTATTGTTACTGAAATAGGCTCAGAATTTCAGGACTGGCACCAGTCTTTGTTTCTTTGCTGGAAAAGGAAGCAAGAATGTGCGTGGATTCTCCCAGCTGTGGTATGATGTCTCCTTAGCGACAAGTACATCCTCAAGGCCTGTGCAGGAACGGCAACAGGGAGCCATGCCTCTGTTGCCTGCTAGTTTTTTCTCATCTGACACGCATAGCTCTTCCCCTCTGTTCTTCTCTTCTGTGTGGCTTGGATAACTTTCCTCATGGCACACCTAGACGTAGACCTCATTTCTTGGGTTGACTGACAGATTTTTAACAATTAGATGCCTTTTTCAGAGGGGGAAAAAAATAAAACCTTTATTTTTGGTAAAATTTTGAAATCAAAAGACAAATCACACGGTTACATTTGCTGCTTTTGGAGATGGAGACGTCAAATTGATTTTTCCTTTCAGTTCCCAGTACATGTGCAAATAATACTTTTTTGTTTTGTTTTGGTTTTCGTTTTGCTTTGTTTTTTGGGGTTTTTTTCTTGTTTTGTTTTGTTTGTTTGTTTGTTTGTTTGCTTGCTTAAGATGAACATTCTAACAGAAAACACCTACAAATAACAGGGACAAGACTGGGTATTGGCCGAGCGCTATTGAACAACAGCAACAGCAGATAGAGGAGGTGAAAGTGTTGGAGATCTGAATAAATAAGAAAATTAGAAGCTGGCAACTGAGGCAGGAACTGAAGGATTTACAGTGACATGGACATATAGACCTGAGAGTGCACAAATGGCAAGAGTTCAGATGACAGTCCCTCCCCAGCCCCACCTCCCGGGTGCTGTGAAAGCTCACCCAGGAAGAAGGGCTGGGATGAGGGAAGACTTGGTTCCCTAGAGAAAGCAGAGGGGAGATCTGTTCAGGAGAAGAAACAAGCTTAGAAGACACTGACCAAAATTCCCTGCCCCCTGTGCCAAGGCTACTCCCTGGGGATGGACTAGGAACTACAAGAAACCACGGGAGAGCCTAAGGGCAGTTGGCTACTTGAGTTTCCCAATAGTGTCATGTATATTGCAGTGTAGCAGACATGACATTTTAATCAGCAGTTTCAGAGACTCACTGACCCTCCCAGGCCTGGCCTTGGAAATGATACTTTTCCCTATGAAAACCAATCAGCCGATCCACAGTCTACAGAGCCCAGATCACCCACTTCATGGGCGCATCGTATTCTAGGTTGCCGTTCCCAGAAACAACCTTGGCAATGAAGAACACTGGAATCATCCCAGTTAGCAGATTTCGGGCTCCCTCACCCAGCCCAACCACTTCCTGCTGGTCCGGGACTCCATTCCCTGCCTGGTCACTTCCTTTCTCTGAAAATCAGTGTAGACCAAGGCCAGGAACTTGCCTTACCTGCTCTGTTCCCCGACTAACTCCATGCTCCCTACCCAGTGTAATGACCTGCCATCTCTCCAAGGGTCAGGCCTTCCTTTGTGACAATCATTTCCATGTCTGATCATGATCAAGTGAACCCCGGGTAGCCTTAAAACAGACAGGCGCCGGATGCAAAGGGACAGCTAGGATTATGGACCTAGGACTTGCACAGTCTACACTTCTATAAAGGTAATAAAAACAATGGAGAACACACTGACATTGCGCCTTCTTCAGGCCTGGCTAATCAATACAAGCTGTAGATTTTTATCAAAAGTGAGATTTCTGTCTTTTGAATGGGACCTAGTCCCGCCCACCCTCCCAGATTCAAACACTAAGGGCTTTAAAATCACTGGAGGAGGTGGACCCGGTTTGACACGTCTCTACACACTGGTCACTATTTGACGAGTTTCTCAGTTCTTATGCACAAAGCAGTTATGATTTGACCCCAGTGTGTTAAGAAAAAAAAAATCAGTAGCATTTTTTGAGTGTCACCCCTGTCAGCAGCTGTACTGCAGTTTTTCTGAACAAAAGCCTGGCCAGAAATTTAAAAAGCAAATTTAGAGAACACAATTTCCTATGCAGCTTTGAAAATTCGGCTTTGAAAAGCTTTATTTTATTCTGAGGACGACTCTGGCAGCTATACACAAGATGGGGGAATGTGTGTGTCCGACAAAGCCAACAGTCTCCCATCTCCGGCGTCTCAGGGTCCTAACTGTACAAAAGTATTTGATGTCTCTGGGAAGCGGTGTCTTACTAAATGAAGCCACGAAAGGAATTCTCTGGACAACATTTGCTGGGCATGAAACTGATCTGGCAGAGATGTAAATGGCTGCCCACTACAAACAGGAATAAAGACTTCACAGAGTAAGTCTGGGAAAGTCTGGGAAGCCAACGCAACATCGCAGCAAGGGCTAAACCAGATCATCTTATTTCTAGAGCTATCACATCATATTAGCTAAGTTTGCAGTTTCCAGGAAATATACAATATGCAGACGTAAACAGCACCCATAGCAACTGCACACAGAAACAAGACAAGCCAGAGGCCTGCTCTGGAGGAGTCGTGGGTGTCTGCTGGACAAGACATAGACGCTGAATTCACAGAGTTAAGAGACACTGGCCAAAAGATGCCCTACCACACAACAAGGACATATGCTCAACAATGTTCATAGCAGCCTTATTCATAATGGCCAGAACCTGGAAACAACCTAAATGGTCCTCAGTTGAAGAATGGATAAAGAAACTGTGGTACATTTACACTATGGAATACTACTCAGCTTTAAAAGCAAGGAAATCCCAAAATTTGTGAATGAATGGGCGGAACTTGAAATGATCATACTGCCTGAGTTAACGCAGAAGCAGAAAGACTCACATGGTATATACTCACTTATAATTGGGCACTAGCCAAAAAGGCATGTCCCATGAAAGTCTTCACTTACTAGGAGATTGGGATAGATGTGAGGACATCCTACTCTAGGTCTAGGTAAGAGAAATATAGGAGATGGGGAAATAGAAGGATCCAGAGGGTCCTAGAAACCTACAAGAAGAACATTGTGACAGGTGGATCAGGGCCCAGAGTGGTCTGCTCAAACTATTGCACTAACCAAGGACAATACAAGTAGTAAACATCGAACTCCTACTCTGATCTGCCCAATGGACAGGACATTCGCCACAGTTATGTGGAGAGCGAGGACTAACTTTGACATGAACTCTGGTGCCCCATATTTGACCACCTCCCCTTGGTGGGGAGGCCTGGTGACACTCAAAGAAAGAATAAGCAGGCTACCAAGATGAAACTTGATAGTCTATGACCATCTAGTGGGGGAGGAGGTCCCCTTTCGTCATAGACCTAGGGGAAGGGAATAGGGTGAAAGCGGGAGGGAGGGAGGAACAGGAGGATATAAGTGATGGGATAACAATTTAGTTGTAATCTGAATAAATTAATTAAATTTTAAAAAAGAATTTAAAAAAAGAGACACTAGCTATAAATAATTAAGGAAGTAAAGGGCAATCACATCTTAATAACTAGAGAAAGCCAACAAAGGAAAGACACATGCATGCACCCATGCAGACAGACAGGCATGTGCACAAGCTCACACAGAGCATGTACCCGTGTAGATAGACAGGCATGTGTACGGGCTCACACAGAGACTAACTGAGACCTGCCCTTCTACTTCTGGGTACAGCAAATGGAGCGAAGACCCTCACGGGGGCAGCTCAGCAGCTAATTTTGAACTATCCGAATATAAAGAACCAACACATTTTTGATTGTGTCCATTTGAGATTAGGCAGCCTAAGGAAAAGAGAGAGTGGAGGGAAAACAAACAGTGATGTGAAAGACGGGGAGGAATGGGCCAGGGCGACCATGCTGGGGTTCTGAGAAGAGAAAAGAAAGGAAAGGCAGCAGAAAGCCATGAGCAGATGTAGAGGAGTGAGAATGTGGTGCAGCAAATTCGTGCTCTGTGAGAAACAAGAAAATGAGTCACGAGCCATAATGAAAGGGCACCACTAGTTACTCAAGCCCACAGGCAAAACAGAAGAGCTTGCCTAAAGCTAACTGGCTTCGTGGCTGTGCGTAAACAACAACGTAAATGTTCAATTTGTTACTCTGTCACCTTTCTGTGACTCAAAAGAGGATGTACACAAGCTCACAGACTTTGGTTGATTGGTTATAATGTATAAAGGTAACTGATGTGGCAGTTCCAGCACAAATGAAGAAAAGGGAAAAGAATACATTATTACGGGTGACAACATTATACGGGAATTCAGTTCATGTTAAGTAAAACTAGGTTGTTTTAAGTTATAATGCTAACATTCTGGGCGACTACAAAGAAAAAAATGTAAATATACAGGAAAGCATGCAACGGATGTAATACATTATAGGGACAAAGCCAGTAGGTGGTAAAATAGCAGGACTGTAGGTGATGGTGCTAAGTGAACATAGATTAAACACGTTAGCAAAACACAGGGACTGCAAAGTAGATGAAAAGCCATGATCCAAGCTGCTCAATAGATACATTTTATGGGAAATTAACATGTTGTTCTTACTGAGCTATGGAGCACTATACAGCTTGGCCTGACTTCAAATCTTCACTTTTCCTGCCTCAGATGCCCACCTGCTGGGATCACAAGCGTGTGCCACCATGCTCAGTGTGCCACAGTGCTCAGTGCGCCACCATGCTCAGTGTGCCACCATGCTCAGTGCGCCACCTTGCTCGGTGCGCCACTGTGCTTAGCTCAGAACGTTAGATTCAAATTATAAGCAGGCAGGATAAATATGAAAGATTTGCTAGAAAAACATTAATGAATAAGATGTTAGTGTTCTCTGTCTACAGCAAGAGCAGACAAAATACACTTTAAAAACTGTCAGAGGCATCTGGAGAGCTGGCTTCCCAGGCACAGTGCCTGCTATGCAAGTGTGAGTCGTCAAGTTCAAATCCCAGCACTAGATGCTGCTGGACACAGAGGACATTCTGTAGTTCCAGTGTGCATGAAGCAGAGATGGGATCCCTGGAGCAAGCTGGCTTCCATACTAGGCAAATTGGAAGTTCTGGCCTCAACAGTTATGACCTCCATACATATGTATGCACCACCACCACCACCACTACCATCACCACTACCACCACCACCACAACCACCACCATTACCACCATCACCACCACCTTTACCACCACCACCATCACCACCACCACCACCATCACCACCATCACCACCACCACTACCACCATCACCACCACCACTACCACCATCACCACCACCACCATCACCACCACCACCATCACCACCACCATCACCACCACCACCACCATCACCACCACCACCATCATCACCACCACCACCACCATCACCACCACCACCATCACCACCACCACCATCACCACCACCACCACCACCATCATCACCACCATCACCACCATCATCATTACCATCTCTGTGTCCAACTTTTAATAACAGATAGATTAAGTAGACCAAAGATTAATAAAGAAGTAGAGACCTGAGAAATATTGCACGCTATTCTAGTCTTAACAAGTGGTGGTAGTACATGCCACTCAGCTAAGGCAAGGCACACCTTCTCGAGTTCACAGCAATGTTCCCTAGGATAGGTCACACATTAGAGCATAAAACAAGCTTTGACAAATGTAACGATATTGAAATAATACATATTATGCTTTCCAATTACAGTGGAATTACGTGCAAAATCAGTAACAGAAGGAAATCACAAATATGTGAAAATTACCCAATCCTAAATGACCAATGGATCAAAAAAGGAATCACATGGGAAATTAGAAAATATTTTTAGTTGAAAGAGAATTAAATCACAGCATTCAAGACTTATGGCAGGTGGCAGAAGCCGTGCTTCGAGGGAAATGCAGCTATAAACATACATAATTAAAACAAAATAAGGTCTTAAATCAGTAAGCTAAACGTCTACCTTAAGAAGCCAGGAAAGAGGAGAGAGCACTGAATTCAAAGCTTGTAGAAGGACCACTGTAGTAAACAATGTAGCAGAAGGAAAGAAAGTGAGGAGTAAAAAAAAAAAAAGGAAGAATTCGTTATCCTGAGTAGAGAGATTGCTCGGAAACTGGCACAGCAACGATGTGATTTGACTGCAAACTGTCTCTTGTGTGCATGTATTGGCGCACTTGGTCCCAGCTGGCAGCCATACTTGGGTAATTGTGGAACCTTTAGGACAGTGGTTCTCAACCTTCCTAATGCTGTGATCCTTTAATGCAGTACGTCATTTTGTGGTGACTCCAAACATAGAAATCATTTCATTGCTACTTCCTATCTGAAATTTTGCTATTGCTATGAATCATAATGTAAACATCTGATATGAGAATATCTGATATGAGAGCCCTCCCTCACGGGGTCGTGACCCACATGTTGAGAACCACTGCTTTAGAAGGTAGGGCCTCACAGAAGGAAGTGGGTTACCAGGAGTGGACTTTGAGCTTTAATAGCTGAGCTCTGCTTCCTTATGAGAGATACACTGTGGCCTACTGCTTCATGATACCAAAGCCGTGGCTTCTTGGCCATACGGACTGTGCCCACTTAAACTGTAAGCCAAAATAAACCCTTCTTATTGAAGCCACTTCCTGGCAGGTAGTCAGGTCACAGCAATGAGAAAAGCAATTAATACAAGCACACCTGTGAGTGTGTGTTTCCAGATACAATGCCAACAATTGATGGGGAACAGTCACCCCGAATGTGGGCAGCAGTGTCCAATAAGGGGGGGGAGGGGCAGTCCTCAACTAAGCAAAACGAAAAAGAGAAAGCTTACACACACAAGCTCAAGGACTCAGACTGCACATTCTTTAGCCCTTGAATAGACTCACACTAGCAACCTTCCAGGGGATTCCACTGGGCAAGGCTGCTCCTTAGAGTCTGCATTATGCCTACTGTTTATCAGAGCCACGGTTTCTCACACGTGAGGCTCATGGCTGCCCCGTTTGTTTGTTTGTTTGTTTGTTTTGACACAGGGTATTGGAATGAAGATGGCCTCAAATTTGTGAATATCCTGCATCAGCCATCCAAGTGTTAGGATACAGCATGTGCCACCATACCCAGCTACTACTTCATTTTTAAACAAATGGAAATTATATTAAATGTCTGAACATAAGGCTCAAATCTAGGAAGATACTTTTATGGAACATCTACTCTATTCGTGCCTTATGTAGACTTTGCAGCGTGTGTTGGTCCAATTTCTATCACTGTGAAAAGGAGCCAATAAATAAATGTAAAGGAGGAAGGGGTTTATTTTGGCTCATGATCTCAGAGGTGTCAGTCTATGCTTGGTTGGTTCCATTGCTTTTGAGCCTGTGGCATAACAGGAAACTACGGTGGGGAGCACATGGCGGAGAAAAGCCGATTGCCTTGGGGTGGTCATAAAGGGTTCAGGAAGCCAGTGTCCACTTCAAGAGCCCACTCCCCACAGCTTGGTATCCTTACACGAGCTCATATCTCTTACCACTGTCCTGAGGCTGGGTAAGGATGGGGCTAGACATGAGAGGAACAAGGGACACTGCAGCTGTGTCTGGGGAGCCACAGATCTTGGTGGCCAGAATGTCCCTTGTGCTTAGACACCCTTGATGCTGCAGTTAGGATCTTCCTACTACATCAGAACCTAGGGCCCTAGGACGCTTTATAGCTGCTACATGTGTGCCAACAATCACAGTTCCCCTTCCCAAAGGTCCCCTTTGTGACCTTACTTCCCTTCTCCTTTGTGGGCCTTTCAAGAGGACCATGGAGGGAAAGACTCTGAAAGGAAGATCTAGTACACCATGATGTGTTAGGACTGTGCCTTCCTCTTCATGGTATCTATGGCAGAGACCAATGAGCTGATACCAGAGA